>JAECWM010000301.1:0-410000 GCA_018150695.1 Drosophila oshimai | reverse complement strand
ATCAGCTAGTGGTTCGCCTCGTCCGCTCACGATACTGGATTCTGAGAGTCAAGAATTTGGTAAAGGCAGTTATCAACTCCTGCAAAGTCTGCGTTATCCATAAGAAAAGGTTGCAAGTCCAACTAATGGGGAGCTTTCCAAAGGAACGAGTGTCCTTCTCCCGACTGTTCACGTATACAGGGATGGATTATGCCGGGCCATTTGACATTAAGAAGTAAACCGGGCGGGCATGTCTTATTACCAAGGGGTATGTGTTGGTATTCGTATGTTTTTCCACTAAGGCCATTCACTTGGAGCCTACTTCTGATTTAACGACCGAGAAATTTCTGGCTGCTTTCGCTCGGTTCGTGGCCAGGAGAGGTTGTCCTCGGCAAGTACAATCCGATAACGGCAAAACTTTCGTTGGCGCTGCCACCTCGCTGTCCCGCGATTTCCTTCAAGCCGTTAAAAAGTCGGTAAATGATACATATAGTCATCAGCAGCTCAGTTGGCAGTTTATACCTCCAGGAGCCCCCCATATGGGAGGTTTGTGGGAAGCGGGTGTCAAAAGCTTTAAGACGCTGTTTTACAAGTCCACCGCCACACGAAAGTACACTATCGAAGAACTGGCTACTTTTCTAGCGAAAATTGAAGCTTGTCTAAATGTCCGAGGATCCCTCCGATCTGTTAGCGTCGACGCCTGGGCACTTCCTGGTCGGCGGACCTCTCCTGTCCGTAACGGAACCTGACGAGAAGCGAGAGACTAAGTCAATTATCAATCGTTGGTAGCACTTAACGGCTCAGCAATTTCGTGCGCGAGTACCTTAAAGAGCTTCACAAACGCAACAAGTGGCAGTCCCCGACCGAGAATCTCGCCATCGGCGACATGGTCGTCATCCGCGACGAGAATTTGCCCTCCAATGAGTGGCGACTGGGCAGGATAGATGCTGTATTTCCAGGAGCGGACGGCAAGGTTCGCGTGATCGGCATTCGCACGGTGCGCGGCGTGGTTAAACGGCCCGTAGCTAAAGTGGTTCTGTTACCGAGAGCGCCCTCCAGATCACCTGACCACTAAAATCCTTCACTATATTCCTTCATCCTTTCTCCTCATCTTCAACGGTCTTCAGCATCTCCATTTATTTTGTTTTTTCTATCACCCAGCATCCAGCCCATCTACAACATGGCTCCACGCAGTGCTCAGGCTTTGGAGAGCAGACGTACTCGAGGTGTCCAGTCCTACCGATGCCCAGTCTGCCGGGGAATCCATCCATTTCGGAAGTGCCAGAGGTTCCTAAAGCTGAGCGCAGAGAAGCGGGTCCGTGCATTGCTAGTCAATACGTACTGTGCAAACTGTCTGGCGCACGAGCATTCGCAGGGAGACTGCCGTACGGGTGACCGGTGCAAGAAGTGCGAGCGCGAGCACCATACGCTTTTGCACATGCACGAACATTCCGTGGCCCAGCACCGTTCCGCTTCGCGGGAGCGTTTGCGCCGGCAAGATTCGCCAACTCGCAGAACGCTTGCCCCTCCAGAGAACTTAGCATCCTCGACGCCAGCACCAACGCTTTCGTCACTTCTACAACGGCACAGTGCTAGCGTCCTTCCAACGGCGGTGGTGAGATTAAGGACTGGGGGCAAGACATAACATTGTCGCTCTGATCGACCCGTGCACGCTTACGAGCTCCATCGACGCGTCCCGAGCTTGCCCACCACCAGTGTGGGCGATGAGAAAATCTGCACTGTTCTGTCTCCGACCGACGCGAAAACCAAGTTCGAGATGGTACTGAGGATCGAACCCAACATACGGATCCGCACCCCGATCCGGTAGTTCAGCGACACCGTCTTCGCCAAGTTCGATGACCTGCTGCTCGCGAACGAGCGTTTTCATCGGCCTTCAACCGCCTCGCTGATCCTGGGGGCTGACGTCTACCCCAAGGTGGTCGAACCAGGGCTCGTTATGATTGAAGAGGGGCTACCCGTAGCCCAAAATACCGTGTTTGGGTGGACCATCACCGGCACCTGCCACCAGGCCTAATCACGCACGCAGGAGAATTTTTTGTTGCATCGCTAGCGAGTGCAAGGGGGGCGGAATGTGCAGCCTTCGAACACCCTGTGCTCTACGCTCTCGCTCTGGCGGTAGCTTGCACACCTTCCCGGCTCCCCGCTCTCGCGCCGGCGGAAGCTTTCGCGCTCTCGCGCTCAGGCCATTCTCCACGCTCCCTTGAAGTCTCCACCGCGCCTTCGGGCGCTTAGAATAAATTAGGATAAGTTAGTTCGAAATTGTCTTTTACTCTGAATAAACGCCGGTTGATCCGCGCTCGCCTACACCAGTTTTCTACTCTTTCTATCGCGATTGCGCCGAGTGATTTCTACCTTCACAGCTCCCGCCCAGCCATTCCCGCTGCAACGAAGCTGCCTGCCATCAAGAACCCCCCCGATTTACACAAAACGAACACACCGTTTTCGTAAAGCAGATTTTCTGAGGCTAAATAATTTTATATCAGGCTTTGATTATGCCATAAACATTTTTTATACCGCAATAAAATCGTTTTTTATTTCTTGAGTTCCGTCTATCTCCAATAAACTACAGAGTTGACACAAGCATCGTTACCGGTTCTCAATATTTTTTTTTAATGTTTAACTGCTCGGTCAAGATTTATCTTGCCTAACGCACAGTGTTATAAAAATGATTAAAATCGTTGTAAGATCCAGTATAGAGGTATCTTTAAGTTGTCGGCTATTCCCAAACTTTTCGAAAATGTCATTTCTCCCCATTTGAAGCACCTTTCTAGGTCAATTATATCTTTGTGACAACACGGATTAATAAAAAGAAGATCAACAACTTCTAGTTTTTTGGAGCTCACATTATTTGTGAAAAAGGGCTTCAAAAGTAGCTTGCAAGCATAAATTATTTTTCTAGTTTTCTACGAGTTACCTCCGGCGTCCCACAAGGGAGCCACCTTTATTTATTAATGAACTCCCCTTAATTGTTAATCATTCTCGCGTACTTATGTACGCAGATGATGTTAAGTTATGCCTGCAGCATAAGGATGTTTCCAGCTATTCCGACTTACAACCCGATCTAAATAGCTGGTGCCGAGATAATCTACTTATTTTAAGCGGTTCAAAATGTAGGCTGATCACTTTTTATCGATTAGATCCAAATTTAGAAACTTACACGCTGATCGGGAAATCTTTGGACAGAATAACTCAGGGTGACGATCATGGCGTCCTTTAGGTCCCAAAGCTAAAGTTTTCTGTTCACATTTCTTCCATGAGCGGAATACCTTTTAGTGCCTCCAGAAAATTGTTTTTCTTGCTGTCTGCGAGAAAGTAAAAAGAAGATGCATGAGCATTTCTGGTCCCTAAGGTTGTGAAGAAAAACAAGAAAAGACAAGCAATTAATTTCATGTCCATAAATAAACAATCAAAGAAGTCCCGAAAGACAGAACAAAGATGACCAAACAAGAAATAACGCTATTATTGACCTCTTAAAAAAAAAAAGAGTGTAGCCTACATTTAAGGGCAATACTCGCTTTAAAAAAGTGCCCCACACTTAAAAGGGTGGTTCAGTTGTGAAACAAATTTGATCTGCGTGAGGTATATAGGAGTCTGTGAGCAAAATATGGTGGCCGTAACTCTTATAGTTCCCGAGAACTCGACGTTCGAACGGACGGACGTACAGACAGATATTTGCAACATTCACATTGTTTCCTTACTCTTCGAGTAACGGAATAACAAAAGGTCTCGCTCTGACACTTCGAAATGGTTGACGTTTCTTTGTTCTTACTGACCAGTCTGAATGTTTCAGTTTTTATAAGAGCATGAGAATTAAATTTTTAAAATAGAAAATCAGTGCTTCTGAGCAATAATTTAAATGGTGGCCTTCGTAGGATAAAGGGTCCGAAGCAAGGAACTACAGAGGACCATCCTTTTCTTAAGATTTCGCGGTTTCATTATTTCTTGGTATTAACAAACGGGTTATATAAAAAATGTAAACGCGAATTCATAAGATGATGGTCAACCTTTGTTCTTTGTTTCTTATCTAAAAAAAAAAACAGAATAAAAAACAGCGATCATCTTACTTAAAACCTTAATGGCAATAGTGCTGTTATTTTAAACGCAGTTGTCTATCCTGAGAAAGAAGGACGTGCAAAAATATACCCCAAAAAGCCTAACAGTAAAGGCCTTTTTTTCATTAAAAACAGATATACAAAAGGAAGGTAAGTTTTTGCATGTATTTCGAGTGAAACCGAGTGTTCCATTCATTCAATTCACACTTTTTTAAAAGAGTATTGTAGTTTTCACAATAATGCAATAAATTAATTCATTCAAATTTCAAGGATCACTAAAATACTACTATTGAATGCATTCACGCAGTACTCTTTTGCCTACTGTGAAATAAGCAAAAGCAAAAAAAACGGCTGATATGAAACTAAGATTTGTCGGTCATTTTACATCACCTGTTGTTACTGAGGAATTAGAGAGTGGTGTCTTTTAAAATGTGTAACATTCTGCTGATCTTCAGGGAGAACGTCTTCTGTGTTAAACTACTTGTGTTGTGTTGTACCTAATATTAAATCCAACAATGTTGTTGCTGAACATACATATAACAATGAATTAAAACTGTTTAATGTTCTTACTGAGAGCTTACCTTATCCCATCGTATAATATCTGTTAGATATTTAACGCTTGAAAACTTTCCCTAATCGAATGTTGGTCTTTATGTGGCATGCATAACTTTAAAAAAAAACAAACGGCGTTGACCAACAAAAATTTATGGATTACCGAATACAATATTTAAATTTCATCTTTAGTCTAGTCTTTTGGGTTGACCGTTATCAACGAAGCAAAGTTTTTGGCTATTATTTTATTCTCGTTACTCGTAAGGTAAAAGAGAAAACCTGACCACACCCCTTTTAATGCCCAGAAACCGCAAAAATTTATAGCGCTCTCATTTATATAAGGAAATCTGTGTATATAGAAGTCTGTGTGCAGCATTTGATGGCTCTAGCTCTTATGGTTCCCGAGATCTCGACGTTCAAACGGAGGGACGGACGGTCAATCAAACATTTGCAACGTTCACAGTATTTGCTTACTCTTCGAGCATCGCAAATAATAAGTTCTGTTATTCTATACAACTCTTTTTGTCTTTTGGCACCTTCTTCATTTCGATATTCCTAATAGCGTTAGCTATTTATTTAGTTAAAATTAAAAGTATGCACTGCATACTTTAAGCTGTGGGCAACTGTAGGAAGTGTGCCTCTTTTCTCCCGGTTACACACTCGCACTATATTTTAGCCTCGTTCCACCATATCTAACAGCTTTAATGTGTAAAAAAATTATTTTTTTTCTTTTAGTTTAATTTACCAAAAAAGATGCATCCAGATCGATTAGTTGTGTACATTATCGTTTTAATGGAAGAATTTACATTTCACTTAACATCGATTACAATAAAGTTGAGAGTAATATATTAAGAGCGTTTTACATATGTATATTTGCTTAATTGCATTTAACACAGAGAGCAGCGTACATATTAATTAATAACAGAAAATAGCTGCAAATAACTGAAATTTCGATGCTAAATTATTTGTACATATTCGCAAAGCGATGACCGATCATGTTCAAATATGTAAGTAAACGAGTAATTAGTAATTAACTCGAATCAAGCTCATCTAAATGTTGCGAACAAATATTTTGTTTCTAACGTACTCATTTGCATATACAAATATTTGTTTTCTCCTTGCTAAAAACATCTACGGCAATAAGCTTAGTAAAAATCTTATTTAGAGATTGATGTCTTATCTTGGAGACTAGTAAACGATACATGGCGAGGGCGACAGCTCTGTGAGTGTTTATTTGTTCACAAAAAACGCTGGATTTGGTGATAAATTGGGCGGCATCGTTATCATGTTGCTCTGCTGCTGCTGGTGCATCTGTTGTTGTTGCTGACTCCTGGTATTAGTTGCGTATAGTTGCTGCTGGAAGCTGTGGTATTGCTGCGCATACTTCAGATCATTCGAGGAGGGACCAACAAAATTGATGCCAGAGACACCGTTGGTGGGACCAACATTTGCGGCAGCCGACAATAGGTTATTGTTGCTAGGTCCAATTAAAGACTGACTTTGCCCTTGTCCTTGCCCCTGCCCCTGAAGTTGGATCTGCCCATGTCCCGCTTGATTTTGACACATTCCGCTGGGCATCGTTTTAAGGTGTTGGGGCTTAGGCTGATTTGACTGCTGTGATGCTGCAAACATGGCTGGTCCGGCACTGCTGCATGGAGCATTATTAAAAAATACTGTGGGGTCCCCGCCACAATCCATACCATCCGTCGCATGTGCAAACTGAATCTGCCTATTGACAGAAGCTTGCATACGTGGTCCCATTGCATGTGGTCGCATGGAATGCGGACGCATTCCTCGTATCATAGACGGTTGACCAATGTTCATTGCCAAGTCATGTCCGGGTAGGCATCCCTCTTCGTCCATGATAGCCAGTTGATTGCAGTTCTGGAAGAAGTTAATCCCAGTTCCAGCTCCAGGGTTGTTTGTGATCTTGTTCTGCTGCTGGTCGCCGGGAGAGTTCATTAGTATTGCTCCAGACCCAGGTCCTACCATCATTCCAGGCATTCCGGGATTAACGTCACCATTAGATGAAGCACAGATCGGTGAACCATTCCCGGAAGCAGCAATTTGGGGATTAGCGTATCTCTGCAAAAACTCAAGACTAGGTGGCATTCGCACATTCCCAGCTCCATTGTTATTGTTGTTGCTGGCGTTTTGCGGCCTCACTGGCATGTACTGTATGGTGTTTGGTGTACTCGCCTTCACCTGTATATTGGGATTAAAGTTTGAACCAAAGCCAACAGGCATCCGACCCATTAATCTGGCCCCAGGTGGCACAACGCCTTGAAAGTTTGGAGAGTTTGCTGGCCCAGGACCAGGAACTGGACCAGGCCCTAAGGGGCACTCTTTTAAAACACCATTTGGAGAATTAGGGTTAAAGCCAGGCGGACCACTTGGACCGCCTGGAACGCACATTTTCGGATTCAGCATTCGCTGGCCCATAGAGTTCATCCCGGAGTTCATTGGATGACAATTATTTTGATTAATGGCATCCATTCCTGTAGCGTCTAATCCCGAAATCATTGCATGCTCAATGTTAATGTCTGCTGGTCCCGAACCGCCCATCAAAGTCATTCCACCAGTACCGGCTGGACTCCCCATACTGGATACACAGCTTGTTAGTTGTTGGGACATTTGCGCTAGTGAGGAGATTGGATCGAAGTTCTGTGCCATCTTGTTCGGTGGCGGCCGATTGCCACTGTTGGGATTCAGCGGAATATTATCGGAACGCCGAGTAAATTGTACAGATCCACCTGGTGCCGAAGCTTGGCGCTGAAACAACAGAACAGATGATTAAAAGAGCTAAAAGAAACCATTTACGTCATTACCTCCATCTGTATACTGGTAGTGCCTATTTTATAGGCATTTAATGCTGAATTCGTATTGCTTTGCATATGCTGATGAGGATTGAAAATTACGCCTGGACTGGACGCAGCAAATCGAGCTTCCAGATTTGCCTCTATGAGGCCATTTCCTGGCGAGCGTTGACCCTGCGGGCTTGGTCGTCTACTTTTAATGTTATCTGCAAGAAATCGCATTATTAAAATCTTTTTTTTAAGATTTTAAGACAATAGATTTTTGTAGTTTACCCAAGATTCTCTATTTATTTTAGATTTTAGATCGACAGACTATTGTATTGTTGTTTTTTTATTTTACTTTTTTGTTTGTTTTTGACGCATTTATAAAAAGCTTTGCTTTTTTAATGTTTTAACATTTTTTTTTGCATTTTAAGAATGCGAACTAAGGAAAAAAAGAGAAGGAAAGCTTTGGCAAGCAGAAGTTAATATACACTTGCAGAGAGAATACAGTAGCCAGTTTTTGACAAACTAAAGATATATTATCAGACACATTTTTGAATAAAACAACAAGCGTAAAAACATTAATTGAAAACAAATATTTATCGATTTGTCTGGCAGCTTTAGGATATATTCATCCGATCGTTAAGATTTTTAAACTAGACTAACTTGGATTGGAAAGTATTAAGTTGATAAGTCTTACGCTGATGGAAAAAAGTTTACTGAAACAGAAAATTATAGTCATCCGATCGTAAAAATCTTCGAGCTCGGTCTGCCTGCACATAAAAGAAGACGATTTGGCAAGTTTTATGTTGATGGGTCTTTCACAAAGCGAAAAAAAACTTACTGAAACAAACAGACGGAACGACGGACACAGGAACAGACGGACATGGCTATATCGACTCGTCTGGTGACGCTGATCAAGAATATATATACTTTATAGTGTCGGAAATGCCTCCTTCTATGTGTTGCAAACATCAGATTAAAATTATAATACCCTGCAAGGGTGTAAAAAAATAAAAAAAAAAAACCAAAAAGAATATTAGCTCAATCGAGGAATTGAACACCCTATGGTTCGTCTGATAGATGGACACCAAAACCTCTAGGCCATCGAAGATCCTACGCTTACCACAGATATGAAATAACTTAAACGCTGATCGCTTTACACTGAGAAATTTGTTCCAGTCAAAGTATTTTTGGCAACAAAAAAGTTAACGGAAAAAGAAAACATGTGAAAAATTTTAATGGCAGCTATTGGGTGTATTATCCGATCACAAAGATTATCAAAGTTGATCTGCCTGGACATAAAAATGTAAATGAGCGAAAGAAGTGTACAGAAACAGAACAGAAAAATTTGTATGCCAGTTATGGGATACAGTCATCCGATCGTCGAGATTTTTAAACTCAATTTCCATAAACTTAATAAAAACGATTGGATAAGTTTAAAGTTGATAAGTTTTTTCACTGTGCGAAAAGTTGACTGAAACAGAAAATTGGTCGAACATTTGTATGGCAACTATAGGATATAGTCGTCCGATAGTAAAAATCTTCGAACTCGGTTTGCCTGCACATAAGAAAAGACGATTGGGAAAGTTTTATGTTCATAGGTCTTACACTGAGCGAAGAAAGCTTACTGAAAAAGACAGACGGACAGACGGACCGACGGACAGATAGATATGGCTATAACGACTCGTCTGGTGGCGCTGATCAAGAATGATCTACTTTATATAGGGTCGGAAATGACTCCTTCTATGCGTTACAAACATTAGACTTAAATTATAATACCCTGCAAGGGTATACAAATTTAACCTCTAGGTATTTTATAATAATAAAAAAGATTTTGTTCTTGGTAATTAGCTATGTATATGAGCAAAAAAATGTCATTGATCAATTTTAAAATTTTGTTCTTCTAGTGAAACAAAAAGTAGCTGGACATGTGAAGAAAAAAAATTAATAAAGTTTCAGTTTGTTTTTGTTTTCAATTTTTAGCTTAAGTTAATTTTAATCCACAAGTTGTAAAAGTCCTGCTTTTAAGTTGTGTCAAAAATATACGACACCTTTGCTTTTGTTTTTTTTTTGTCCCAAATATAATAATATGAATAGTTTAAACAAACTAAAAAAACGCTAAATAAATAGTTGAATTTCTGATTCCGGTTTAAAAGAGCGCGCTCTTTTATAGATATCTATAAATTATCGGTAAAAAAAAAAAGTTGGCAGGCCTGCATGCAAACCAAAAAGTGTTACTCAGCCAGCCAGATAGCCAGATAGCCAGCCACAAGTGAAACTAATATAAAGCGTTTAAAAACATTAAACACTAACATTGAACTGGAAAATTTATGTTATATTTTAAATTCAATCATAAAATCTTTTTGCTGTATATTCGCGGAATTTTTCTTCTGCTTCCTGAATAACTGCCATGCAGTGGCGGATCCAGCAAAATATTTCGGGGGCTTTCAAAATATTTGTGTAAAATTCACCAGTTTTTATATGAAGAAAATAAACATCGGGGCGGGTTTGAACCCCCCAACATTTTTTTCTGAAAGTGTTTGTTGTTGAATTTTCTGACTTTTTTTCAATTAGGAATTCATATCTTAAGAACTTATACAGATATTTTCAAAATTTTTGTGACAGTAAAAACCTTCGGCTTTCAAAAAAGGCCTCAGACAGGGGGCTGCAAATAAAGTGTGATTTTTTATACATTTTCAAAGCTAAATTAAAAAAAAAATAATTACAATAAATCTTTTTTTCTAGTTCTTTTAGAAATTTAACTTTACTTAACTAAGAAATAATTGACGTTTTATGTTTGACTTAACCAAAAAAAATATATGTATAAATATAAATAAAACATTGGCTTTAGTCTTTGAACCCATTGACTCTCACCAAAAAAAAAACATTTTTTATCCTTTGAAGTTTACAACTTTGATCTCAAACATCTTGCTTATTGCACAAAATCGCACGACCATACTTTGTTAACATTTTAGTGTAACTTTAAAGTATAGTTTAAAAAAAAATTGATAGCAGGACGACGCAGGTGGCTCAACTTTATGTCCATGCAAATAAAAAAAAAACCATAAATTTTATAGACTGTTACAAACATTTTTTTAAAACCCAAAAAAATATTTTTTTTAAAGCCCAAAAAAATATTTTTTTAAACCCAAAATTATTATAAAACTAAAAAAATTCAAAATTATAGAAAAAAAACACATTCTTTAAAAAAAATTTAAAATATAGAGCCCACAAAATGCACTAACTAAAAACTAAATCTTAAATTTGAACGTACATTGTGAGGCCCATTTTAAACCTTAAACAAGAGAAGACGCTATAGTCGGGTTTTCCGACTATCATATTTGCGATACGCATTGCCCTCTTTAAAAAACAAAACAAGAAAAAACGCTAGAGTCGCTAGCCCTATTAAAAAAAAAGTTTAGTCTGCTTTTAGGCACAATAAATTTTTAACGCACTTGTATACACAATTTCTTAAAACTGGCCAGATTTTCAAAATTATTAGATATCTGTGAAGATATTTTCAATACAAACAACATTTATAAAGGCTTTTCTCTAGCATTTAAAATGTGGGCACCACAGATTTTCGCTGTTTGTTCGCGTTAAAAGGGGCGTGGTCGGGTTTTGAAACAAACTTGATCTACGTGGGATATACAGACGTCTGTGTGCAAAACTTGGACATTTGCCCGTTTACAGTATTTGCTTACTCTTCGAGTATCACAAATAATTATAATTTAAATAGGGTTCGATGAAGAATTGCATCTATTTTGAATTGGTATCACTCATTTATTTAAAGCGAAGAAACACTTTTTAAATTAAGTCCCACTTTTTTTTTTTTAAATACCACACAGTGCGCCGTCCAGAAAAATTATATGGAATATATTTATATGTGGTATGATTATTTTAGTATGGCCTTACTATATAACGGATTATATTTTTTAAAACGTGTTTGGATTGGCAACTATAATATAACATTTTTTAAACAAGTGTTTTTCTACTGACCATTAGTTTCGTTGTCAAAGTGCATAGAACTGGTCAAAGAATAAGTTCATATCTTCAAAACAGTGGAAGACTGACGTTTTTCATTGATTGTTTAATAAGGTGTCGAATTGTAAGCATTCTTCCCTTTGTTACGAAAACCCTCGTTAAATTCCTGACTTTTATAAAATTAGAAAATTTTAAGTGCAAATGAAGCTCTTTCCTAACTATGAGGTAACCGCTATTCACGGCCCGGTAGGCCCGTCTAGGTTCGAATTGCAAAATTTTCGAATTTTTATGTTGTTATTTAGTTCACTAATCTATTATTAACTTACCAAGATTATAAAGTATTAAAGAAAGGTTATTTTACCAGCAGAAGACGGACCAAACGGTTCCAGTTCCTTGGGGGAGAGGTGGGACAGCGGGGTACTCGGATTGCTGTTTAAATTATGAGTCAGTGCGCCTGATGTTCCGCTATTCCGATTTCGGTTTTGATTTGAGGGCGATGGGGCGTCTGCCTGAAAACAGTTTTTGCTTGCAGAAAGGACTCCCACAAGGCCTGCCTGCGACACCGACGTGATGGCCGGGGGTGCCGATCCAGACAGTGATGTGCCATCCATGCCGGGCGAGTTGGTCGGCAAACCCATGACTGCACCAGTTGTACGCGGTGAGGGAAGAGAATGGTTATTTGGACTGGAGGGATTGGGCGATTGAGTGGCAATAGGCACTGAGGCGGATCGCTGAGTGGAATGGTATGGCGGCGGGGGTCCCTGCAGAGAGCGAACTTGATTGCTTGACTGATTACCGCCAGGCCCAGAAGTCTGATGTTGTGGCGGGGCGACAGGTCCGGTTACTTGTCTGGGTTTTCCCCCCTTAAGGCGATCCTCAAAGAATTGCTGTTGAATCTTGGACCACTCCATTTGAGCCATTCCCGCTTGGTGCGGATCTTGATTTGAAAGCTCTTTCGACATTTCTGATCCTATGATGTTAACGTTGCAGTTCGTGTTGCCAAATGGTGCCAGCATGTCCGATGAGTTTCCCATCATTCTGCCATTCGGATCACTGGAGCTTGAGCACTGCATATTAACGCTCATTGTGCCTGCATTAGTTCCTGGTCCAGTTCCAGCTCCTACTCCAGGGCCGCATTGCAGGCTGCTTTTCTGACTATTAGTGCACCCCATTACTGCTCCGATATCAGATATTACATCACCAGGCAGCAAAACTTCCTCGGGAAGTCCAGAAGATGTACCTGCCATGTGTTCCGGTTTCACGTTTCCGGGCAAATGCATCTGTCGCATTTGCGGATTTATTATTGAACCTCCTCCTCCACCCGGCATGCCCATCATTAGGTCGCCCGGCATCTTTGACATCTGTGAGCTTACATTGCCTCCTACTGCATTCTCGTTTTCAGGAAAAAGAAATTGATTCATTTTTTTTATTTTTGCCAGCTGCTCCTCCCGATGCTGACGCTGTTGTGGTGTAAGGTTTTCGTCTGGTACCTTAACTCCTTGCAGCGAAACAATGTTGCTCTCGTGCGTTAAACTTGGATCAATTCCCTTTGTGCCCTGCCCCAAATCAACGCCAGCAGCCTCAAGTATCTTGATAGCCTGTGACTCGCTGGTAGCGCTGATACTGTCTGTACTGTTCCTCGAATTTTGAGCAGGGCCACCGGCACCGCTGCTTCCCGCTTCGCTCTCCCAGCACATCAGGTCATTCTCATTGACCAAGGTATCGGGCTGGTCGACAAAATTGTTGCCAGGTGCATTAACAGCACTAAGTTTACTGTTTTCATTTTGATTAAACTGGTTTTTTAGGATGCTTACAGGAGGTTTTGAAAGCGGATGCTGCTGTGCTGTCTTTGATACAGGAATTTGAGAAGTTGGTGCCATTGGTCCTCCCGGACTTACGCCTATCCAGGGCATTCCCAAGGAACTGTGACGCTGCAACTTGTTCATTTTGAGAGGATTCTTCATGAAGAAGTCTTCGAGAAAGTTTTTAGTCGCTGGCTGGGTGCAGTGATACGCAATAATGGTTTGAAATTGACCACTCAAAACTGATTCCGCTCCTTTGTTTGCGAGTTGCGTTGAAAACACGAAAATGTGATTCTGCTGTTGCATGTAGTCCAAACAGTTTCCACTCCCCGAAGAGCTGCCATTGCCCGAAAGTAGATTACCGACTCCAGCACCTGTTCCAGGACCAACTCCACTTGACGCGTTTATGCCTAAAGCTAATATGCTGGAGATAGGCGGGTTGCTTAAAGATTCATTGATTATATCGGTGTTCAACTGATTGCAGCTAACGCTTTCAATGCCCATTTCGTCATTATTTATTGCCAGAGAAGAAGGCTTTTTTTCCGTGATACTGCTTGCTGTATTCATTTCTATTTTAACTAAATGAAGTAAAGGGAGCAGATTTTAATTATAATGTATCTATACATACATATTTTACAGTGCTCCTCGTATTTTAAATCAAATTTGATCAAATCTGATTTTGTATTGAATTGCCCAATTACATGCTCAGGATTAATCATAATTATATCATATTAGTCTAGCTTACACTGCCGCTCATCAGAACAGGTTCCCTACCTTCTCAACAGTAAGCTGGATATATCTTTTGAACCAGCTGGCCGATTTTGATAAAAAAAATATATATTTTTGTTATAGAATAGTTAACTGGTAATGAAACAGAAAATTAAGTGCAAGAAATGGAACATTTTTTTGGCTCATAATAGTATTTTAGAAACTTTAAAATTAAAATTAACAAGAAAGAACGCTATAGTCGGGTTTGTCGAAAAATAAATGCTTTTTTTTAATTGTTTTTTTATTGGTTAGGCCTAATACATTAATAAGAGTTGGACGATAGTTGTGCGAAAGTTTCACAGCAGAAGTTGTCCTAGAAGGCTTTAAAAATAAATTTGTTCAAACAATTGTCTTTAAGGGGTTGTATACCTTTTTCATTTTCAAAAAATCAAAAGATTTTTATTGCTTTATTTCAATATAAAGAAGAACTTCTTGAGAACATTTTCCCCAGCCGTGCGCCTCGTACCGGCCCCAAGCCCAAATTTGAAACTTTGCAGAAAACGTTCACAAAACGTAGCACAAAAAATTTTAAAAACAAGGCTCTTCCAAAAAGAGGAGTTTAAGGGGTTATTTACCTTTTTTTAAGTTTATCTCGAAAAGAAAATTTTTGCCAAACTTTCAAAAATATCCAAACAATATAAGAAAACAGTGTTTAAAGACGCGGTTCGTCACTCTACATATACTCAACGTGAAACTTTGAAAGCGATTATCTCAAAGTCGTGTTTTTTCAAAAGTGCCTTTGCTGTGACCGCGATTGCACAAGAACTATTTAATCGAACTTCTTTAATTTTTTTTTTAATTATTCGTTATGATTGTGCTGAGTTCGTGAACGATTCGGTTTTTATTCACCAATTTTGATTTTGCAGATCAGAATTTTTCAATACAATTATTAAAAAAGTCAACTTTTTGAAAAGTTTATTACTGTATTAAAAAAAAACCAAATATTATTAAAAATAATCGTTAACGAACTGGAAACAACACTATACTAAACAAATTTTCGGTTCTTTGATTTCAGTTGACCAGCTGGACTTCGATCGTGGTCACCGCGAGCCGCTATAAAAAAAAGAGTTCCGTGAGAATTGCAATTACTTATGTATATTATTTATATTTTTTTAAGAACAAACGCTTAATTTTTTGATAAAAAACATGTACAATAAATAAATAATAACTTTAGTGTGATCATTTTTAAATGCTACACACCTAAAAAAAAATCCAGTTTCCTTAATTTGTTCGCTCAGAAAGGTATATAACCCCTTAAGGGGAGCTTCTCATCTAACACGTCGAAAAGTAGTTGTTTTTTGGGATTTTTTCACCCGGAAAATAAAAACACACACAAATAATTTTTTGCATATATTTGAAGACATGTTTGAAGTATAAAAAAAACATTTTTTGAAAGTCTTAAAAAACAAAATGGCGGACTTATTGAAGGTCGCGTGCGGCGCGACTCGGCTGAACATACAACAAATAATTTTTGTTGTTCAGCAAGGTTCCCCCCATAGTGCATGAATGTCTGCATCTTAAAAAAATTTTCTTCTACAATATTGAAATCACGTCTTGAAAAAAAAGTGCTATTTTTTCGTCATTTTTTGTCGTTAAATAAGGCTTAAAAGTGTATAAAATAACTTTTTTTCACAATTCCAGACATTCATGCACTCGTTCAATTCATAATCAGCAAAACACTTTTTAAAAATAAAAAATCGGTTCAGTAGTTTTTGCGCAATCGTGTACCGCGTTTTTTAAATCATAGTTTTGAGAAAAAACAATTTAAAGTTTTGAGTTAGCGCCAAATCGCACACAAAGCGCGCCCGAGCGCGCTGGTTCAATCAATCATATTTTCCGTAGTATTTAGAGTTGAGTCATAATTTTGAGAAAACACAATTTAAGGTTTTGAGTTAGCGCCAAATCGCACACAAAGCGCGCCCGAGCGCGCTGGTTCAATCAATCATATTTTCCGTAATATTTAGAGTTGAGTCATAAAACTTCGGGAATATACTCCCACTTCTACTTCTATCAACCTATGAAAAAAAAAAAAAATTGATATCTTGAAAATTTTACATGAGAAGCTCCCCTTAAGGGAAACAGCCACCCCTTAAAAACTATTTTAAATTTTTTTCAAAAAATTTTTGCACAAACATTGTCAACAAGCTATCATTGACGTAATAAAAAAAATGGCTGCATACCTTAAAAAAAAACCAAGCTTTCTTATTTTGTTTGACAAAAAAGGTACATAACTCACTAACACAAATTAAGTTAGTTTGCAAATAACATTTTTTAGACATATTTTTTTTGGAGGATAAAACAATTCAAATTAAACCGCTCTTAATCAATTTTCTTCAAATCCTTAAAACTCATTGCGTACAAAAACATTTCATTACCATCAAAGAATTTTCGATTATAAGAGGCGGCGGAACAAAGTTTGAAACAAACTTGGTAACATTCTTACAATTTTATTGAGCCCAAAAACATTTCTCTGCAATAAAACTTGTGAGTTCTTTAGAGCCTCGGAACGGACAAACAGACAGACATTTTTCGATGTTCAATCTGCGAGTTATGAAATGGGTATATACGTACATATTTTTTTGTTCCCCGTTATTTTGAACAACCAGAAATACAAAATACAAAAATCTACAGGGTGTATTAAATCTTGTCACTTCCTATTATCTGCGAACTTATATCTGCATGGGGTTTATAGACGTCTGTGTTGGTTCCAGCTCTCATATTTCTTGAGATCTCGACGTTCATCCATATCGACGGACAGCAGACGGACATTACGAAAAACGAGTATAGTAATCTGAACAACCAATGCTGTGAGCTCTACATAAAAGGGCAATTCGGAAATAAATCGATAATCGGAGCATGGCTTATTATAGCTTTTTGTTAAAGAAAGGTGCAGAAAAGGATGTCAATAAGTATCCGAAGCATTGTATCTTATATACATATTTTGACATTGCGGTCATTTATTACAGGGCAGGCTTCGTAAATAACACACACTGTTAAAAACATGTCAAATTTTTATTTACAGTGTGAAAAACAGTAATTTACATGTGTGTAAAAAATGGAAGTGTGCATGTGTTCAAAACGTTTTTTACGTGAATAGCTTACATGTGTTTTTAACACAAGTGTTAAAAACGATTTTTAGTTTTTTACACACACCCAGGAATCGTTTTTAACACAAAACATTTTTGACGCTCAGGTGTCAAAAACAATTGTGGAAAAGTGAAATATTTTAAAACTTGTAACCCCAAATACAAGTGCATTATTTCTAAGACAATCAGAGTGCCATGTGATGGTTGGGGGTTGTCTTAAACCATTGTGGTCTGAAGATTTCGCGGGTTGATTTGATCATTTTTTCTGCATTAGCTAAGAGTTCATGCTTGACATACAAAACTACTTGAGGGTTGTTCTTAAAAACTCGCGGTCCATCGAGGAAAATTAATTGTTAACGGTTTGTTGGGTTATTGAACGCTGTACCAGCCAATTACCAAAAATTGCCCACAAAAATTGTACTCATAATGGACTTAAAGAGTCACCCTCTACGCTACAGACAAACTCAAATAAAATATTAATTAAATTTCTAGCCGTTTAACGTTTATTTGTCTAAAACAAAATATAATAGGAAATAGTTATATTTCACACTTCCACAATAGTTATTGACACATGAGTGTCAAAAATAAATTGTGTTTAAAACGATTCCTGGGTGTGTGTAAAAAACGAAAAATCGTTTTTAACACTTGTGTTAAAAACACGTGTAAGCTATTCACGTCAAAAACCTTTTAAACACATGTACACTACCATTTTTGACACACAAGTAAATAATTCGTTTTTCACACTTTTTTTTTCGTTTGACAAGTAAAAAACAAATGTTTTTTACATTTTGTGTTATTTTCCGAACCCTGTTACAGGGTAGAGTTAAGTTCTGTTTACGTACCAGGTGTAGCGGAACTATCCTGTGCATTACCAATGGAACCGAAACCAACAGGTGACATGTTTGGCGAGCGAGCTTTTCTTTCTTCTTTTTTTATATTTACCAAGCTGCTCAGAACGTCGGTGGGCTCCTCCTTGATAGAAATGCCACCTGGACACACTCCAGTTCCTGTTCCGCACCCAGTTCCCGAACCCAAGCTTTTTGTTTTATTTGACCCTTTGTCTGTTAGGACACGCAGCATAAACCAATACTCTGATTAAACTGAATTATCTTATGTTATCTTAAACAGCCTTACCGACATCCTCGTCCTTTACACTGGTCTTATTTTTCTTCGCTTGCTCCTCCTGCTTTGCGAGATCACTATCCACTATTTGGGTATGGACAACCGTAGCAGACACACTGCTGCTATTCGAGTGTTCACTGGTGTTGTTTGGAGAGGCGACCAGGCAGGAATTGATGCTGCTCGAGGAGTTCTGCCTTAACATCGGTGTGCTGACGGCAGCGCCCAAAGAAGACGTCTGTGGTAATTGCCCATCGGCAGAAATGTTTCCGCCTCCATTGCTTCCAGCTGGAACTGTGACGCTTTTGTCACTACTTGATAGGCCGTTTTTCTCAGCAATTTCTTCTGGCATCATTTTCATATGATCTAAAAACGGCCAATCGCTTTAAAAACTCAAAAAGGACAGTTTTAAAGCAAAAACATACCCGGAGACAAAGTGGAAAAGGGCTCGCTCTTCAGAGTCTTCGGAGAGCTTCTGCCCATCCCATTGCCAATCCCTATTCCTGGGGTAGATCCCGATGCACTTGTTGAGGCATCAGCGTTTGATTGCGACTGCGTTTGAGCTGGACTGCGGGGCATTGTTGACAGCATTGTAGATAAGCCTACATGGGAAAAATTTTTTTTCCCTGTCCAAATCCGCTGTCTGTTATGGAACGGCGTCTAAAGGCTTCGGTTGATTAGAAAAGCCATCATGTGGGCTTTTGGGGGTTTCTGCCAAATACATCCAGTGAAGTTTAGACTTGCATCAACAAAAAACCGCACAAACACTGCTGCACTTATCCATAATTTACGACTCGTGAGTTATTTGCGAAATATATATAAAATTCCAGTGCGATCGTTGCACACATTATCCCAAAATCCAATTTCGTGGTTACTCTCAAATCCTTTTGTCCGTCGTGCTTTCGCTGTTTCACAATTTTATGTATATACTATTAAGACCAATGCACTACTTATTTATTAATAATGTAATTGTGGCTCAGCGAAGAGATTTTTTATGTTGTGTCTCGTAGCGTGGGAATTCGCACTGTCAAAAAATGTGAAATGGCCAAGTAACAAATTATAGTAATAGCAAATAGTTCAATTTTATGTATTTTTTTTGTGATAGTGTTTGCTGGTGGTGATGGTCGCCCGAAGAGGACCAGATACGATTTCCGGAAGGTATCGCACTGATGCGGGTATTTACTCAAATGGCATGTCGATATTTTTACACTGCTAGTTTTTGGAATATTGGCAAGTTTCCAAAAATTCACAAAGTCAGTAATGAATATAAAATATCTGGTAAAAACGTTGTTTATTTTTCACTATTATTTATTTATTTTTGTATGTATGATGTGTGTGTGTGAGATCTGTGTGTGGCTTATGCGTGTGTGTTGGTGTCAATTTATTCTCACACGCCACTATATCGACTATAAATGTTTACTCACACGCCACTGCAGTCCAATTTTTTTCTTAAATTGTTTTATATAAAACGTTTACTAACACGCCACTACAATTTGTCTCAGAGATAGTGACGGCCAGATACGAATTTCGTGAAAGTATTGCACGGATGCGTTTATTGGTTTGTGTGTTTTACTCACACGCCAATACAATTTTTTTATACAAATTTGTTTGATTTCAAAATAAAAAAAATCTTTTTAATATAAAAATTTTATAAAAAAAAAAAAAAAAAAATTATTTTTTTTTTTTTTTTTTTTTAATATTTTTTTTTTTTTTTTTTTTTTTTTTTTTTTTTTTTTTTTTTTTTTTTTTTTTTTTTTTATTTTAAAAAAAAAAAAAAAAAAAAAAAAAATTATTATATTTTAAAAATTTTTTATTTTTATAATTAATTTATTTTTTTTAAAATTTTTTTAATAAAATTTATTTTTTTTTTTTTTTTTTTTTTTTTTTATATTTTTTTTTAAAATTTATTTTTTTTTTTTTTTTTTTTTTTTTTTTTTTATTAAATTTTTTTTTTTTTTTATTTTTTTTTTTTTTTTTTTTTTTAAAAAAAAAATTTTTTTTTTTTTTTTTTTTTTTTTTTTTTTTTTTTTTTTTTTTTTAAATTTTTTTTTTAAATTATTTTTTAATTTTTTTTTTTTTTTTTTTTTTAATTTTTTTTTTTTTTTTTTTTTTTTTATATTTTTTTTTAAAAAAAAAAAAAAAAAAAAAAAAAATATTTTTTTTTTTTTTTTTTTTAAAAAAAAATATTTTTTTTAAATTTTTTTTATTTTTAACCTATTTTAATTAAATTATAAGCATTTGTGTTATTAAAACACAAAACGTAAAAATTGCCTTATCGATATTTTTAAAGTGCTAGTTTTTAAAATAAGGAAAGTTGCTAATTGAAAAACCATTAAAAAACTAATCTTAAAGTAGTTTATTTTCCCCAATTAGGCGTTGTTATTATAATTAAAATATTTAATATGCAAGCATTTTGATGAGAAAACTATCGCCTATCGTCAAAAAGTCACTTATTATAGCCCCATTCCACTGCCACATATTGACTGCGTTTAGCATAACAACATGATCACTGGTGATGGATTTCTGTCGATAGTTGTGCCGAACGCGTATGATCAGTGATATGTGCAATATTTCTTGCATTATGATCACTGATAAGGGATCGTAAAAATAGTGCATGCTCACTATCATACATGATAGATGCAGGTAGTGCATATCGATGGTTCAATATCGATAAAAATAAACAGAAGATCCCGAATGAAATCCAATGCATGGTAAAAAGCCTGAAATTTTGGCATTAATACAATATTTTCGATATTTTACAAATAAAGTAGTTTTTTTTTTGTTTCCTTAATAATAAGATAAATAATAAAGATAAATAATAGGAAAAATAATTTTAAAACATTTTTACAGAGTACCCTTAACATTTGACACGCGCTCAACTGATTTTCGATAGCTTTTATATGTAAAAATATGCGGCAAATACATATTTCTGAACTTGGAGCCTGTCTGGTAACTCGATTTCACAAGTAAATTAAAAATTTAAATATGGAAGCAGCCGGAAAAGTATGTAGACTAAATGAAAAAACATGTTTTACGATAGTTAGATCCATTGTTCTGTAACAAAATACGAAACAAGCGAATTTTTATTGGTATGGGCGTAATATGGGCGTGGTCCAATCGAACAATTTTTTTTTCAAAATTCTGTTACGGTCTAAATAACATTCGTGCAAATTTTGAGAACTCTAACTTTATTACTTTAATTAATGCCAAAAATTTGGACTTTTTGCCCATAGTGCAATGCGAAAAAATATAAAAGCAACGAAATAAGTTGAATGTGTTGTAATTTTGCAAGAACTCTTTTAATTTTATGTGGCAATTTATGCAGTGTGCATTGATTTCACAACGGTGGTAAAAAATTTAAATTGAAGTCCAAATCAATTTCAACCCTTAATTTAATATCACGCTTAACACTAGAGCTAAACTAATATAATCCGGGGTGCCACAGAAACCGTCGACGGTTTTTTCGGAAAACGGTCGGTGCTACGAACTTGTTGTTTACACTAACGATTTGGAAAAAAGACAGGGCTGACTTCCTATTTTTTTTTGGCATTTATTTGCAAGACTATACCAATAACTTAAAAAAAACCATGCACATAAAACGTAACAAACAAAATAGTTCAACATTTTAAATTGACCGCCAAACCTAATAACAGAAGCCACTCCTGTACCAAATGGCTTCTAACGAGAGGCCGCTACATGAAATCAGTCCCTCAGAGCGAATACTTTTACGAAATCGGCGTTTTCTAAAATAAAAATCAAGAGCACGGTTGCTTGCTTTGTTTTCCTATGCTTTCCCCTAAAACTAAACAATATTTAGTCAATAATATTTAAAATTAGTTGAATTCAAATGTTCATACAAATTATGCTCGGAATGAGCCAGTTTTCAGGGCTTTGCGGCTGTTTAGTTCCCTGCCAGCTAGCATTCGTTTCAGTTGGGGATCCAAGAAGGATGTGCTTAGGCAATCGCTTAGGGAATATGTTTTATGAAGTTCTTAGTCTAAGAGTTAAGTTTATAACCTACTAGCCAGATAAGGCTTTAATCCACTGGCGGAATAAATAAATAAATTGTCTTCTTCGTCGTTTAAAACTCAAGCCGGTATTTTTTGCCTCAAGCGGTCACAATTAATTGCAATGCACGCTTTGCAAATTATTTTCATTTGAAATTTTGACACGCTGTAGTAATTGTTGTAAACAATATTATAGCGAACCATAACAATAATAACAATAAATATTTCGAAAATAAAAATGATTCCGAAATTTGGTATTTTCTATTTCGAGCAAGTTGGCATTTTGGTTGTTTGGACGGAACTTGGCCGGAATGGCACAAGCAATCTTTGAAAATGATTCATTTAAAATTTAAAAAGATCAAAGCATAAAAAATGTTGTATGCAGATAGCACATACAATTCATTAACGTTGAATTAAATAAGCTTTGATTATTTATAAAAACGTGCAAGTAAGCTTATTTTATAAAACTGTCGTTTAAAACACGGGGGAAATGATAGAGTTTTCTGTGGCACCGACGGTTTTGTGTTGGGTTGGAACTTGGTCGGACTTCGGGAGGAACGGTTTATGTGGCACCCCCGAATAAAAATTTAAGAATGTCCCGTGAAGTTTTTTAACTAGCATCAACCTTATTTCAATTGCTGTTTAATAAACGGTACTCAGATGAGAAAAAAAAATACTAGAAACTTTATTGCCGTTGCCATATGCCAGGTGTAAATTCGTGTTGTATTTCGAGAGTGAAAGGCAAAGAATATAAACATAACTCTCTCGCAAAACAGGGTTCAGCTAAATTTAAAAAGATGACGCGAAATTTTTGTTGAGCACCGAATTGTATGGAATTTATTATTTGTTTTATTATTTAAGGCAGTCCTCTACCGTCAGGCCTAAATTTCGAGCTTTTTTTCAAAAATTGATTGGAAAAAAACTACTGCAGATAATTTTATTAACTTTTTTTTATTTGATTGGTAAATCTGTCGACTTTAAAATCATTTAATCAAAAAGTATGCCCAGTGGTCTTGTTTTCCTTGGGATGACCTTGAAATGTCCTTCTCAAATTTGGAGGCCCGACTTTGTGGCAAGGTTTTTGCGATGTCGTTGTCAGAAATGAAGAAAGTGAAGTTTGCTTATAATTATTGTAACGTTGGCTATGTTTTCCCGATCGGAATTTTCTTATCTCGAAATTTGTAAAAAATATACAAAATTTACAAAAAAAACGATTTTTTCAAACCGCGACGGTAGAGGACTGCCTTAAATATAAAACGCAAATGTATTAAATTCGTAAAGTGTTCGATTTAATTTGATTTAAATACGGGAGTTAAGTCCTTTAAACAAAAATTGTCGATTGCTTGCACCTGGTGTGCAGTCCAGCTGTTCGTCCATGGTGTGAACCAAGTCGCGCGGCTTGAGACCCATCATAGAGGCGATCGCGTGATTAAGCAGCGCTTTGCTAGAGCAGCCGGCAGGAGAGCCCGCCAAGCATCTGTTCTCTGGCTGTTAAACACTTAAAGCTGTCCATCTTCGTGTGGTTTGCTCGCTTACTTTTATTTGCGATGATGTGCCCCAGTCGTTCCTCATTGAAGGTAGTTGCATGCTCCTGCTCATTTTTGTCCTCCTCCTCCTTGCTTACTTCAGCTTCGGCTTTACTTGCAAAAATTGCATCGGTGAAGCCACCGGCAAAATCATTTTCC
This sequence comes from Drosophila oshimai, assembly GCA_018150695.1. Lineage (NCBI taxonomy): Eukaryota > Metazoa > Arthropoda > Insecta > Diptera > Drosophilidae > Drosophila > Drosophila oshimai. Next base: position 386,144 of record JAECWM010000301.1, on the reverse strand, counting down.
TAATTTTTTTTTTAATTTGTTTTGTCCTGTGTATATAGTTTTAAGCCATGGAGTGATCTTATTTTTGACCTTTTGCAGCATGGCCGGGCACATTCCGTCAAGACCTGGGGATTTGTGGAATGAGCCGATCGCCACAAAATACTGGCTTTGGGTACACTGCCCTCGGGTACAGTTCGTTCTGAGGCAGGTTGTTGGACTGTCGGTGCTGACTTCCATGCGTCCAGGGAAGTGCGCCTTCATGAGCGCAGTTTGTTTCGGATTTTTTTTCAGATCCGGACAGAATGATTTCCATGATGATATTTTGGCCTTTCTGACTTGTTTTTTGAAATCATGGAGCCTTATCTTGTATACTTACAATTTCTTCTTTCGCTTTTTTGGCGAGCTTGTACTTTCACTTTCACTTTTGAATTCCGGAGTCCACCAGAAGTACTGGTGTTTTCCTTTTTTATGAAATGGCCTTATTCGATTTTTGATTACTAGCCCCAGAACCTTCTTGATATCATCGCATGATAATCGGGGACGCCACAGAAATCGTTCCTCCCAAAGTCCGCCCAAGCTCCAACCCAAAGCAAAACCGTCGGTGCCACAGACAACTCTATCATTTCCCCGTGTTTTAAACGACGGCTTTATAAAATAAGCATACTTGCACCTTTTTATAAATAATCAAAACTTTTTTAAAACAACGTTAATGAATTGTATGTGCTATCTGCATACAACATTTTATATGTTTTGATCTTTTTATATTTTAAATTAATCATTTTCCAAAATTGTCACCTCAAAAATTGCATGTGCCTTTCTGGCCAAGTTCCACCCAAACAAAATTTCAAATGAAAACAAGTTGTATTTCTTGTGAAATTAAAAAAACGAATCGTGCGTTGCAATTAAGTGTGACCGCGTGTGGCAAAAAATACCGGCTTGGGTTTTTGACGACGAAGAAGAAGACAATTTGTATAAAAATGTAAGTGAATTCAACAAATTTTAAAAATTACTGATTAAATGTTGTTTAGTTCTAGGGGAAAGAACAGGAAAACAAAGCGAGCCACAGTGCTCTTGATTTTTATATAAGAAAACGCCGATTTCGCAAAAGTATTCGCTCTGGGGGACTGATTTCATGTAGCGGCCTCTCGAATGAAGCCATCTAGTACACGGGTGGCTTCTGTTGTTTAGTTTGGCGGTTAGTTTGAACTATTTTGTTTGCTACGTATTAGGTGCAGGGTTTTGTTTAGTTATTGATAATGTCTTGCAAAAGAAGTAAAACTTCATTTGAACTAATTGAAAAATAGCAAATAAATGCCAAATAAAAATAAGAAGTCAGCCCAGTCTTTTTTCCGAATCGTTAACCCGAACAACAAGTTCGTGCCGGTTTCTGTAGCACCGACGGTTTTTTTCCGAATTGCCGAAAAAACCGTCCCCAAAACCGTCGACGGTTTCTGTGGCACCCCGGATTATCTCTGGGGGACTCGGTATTTTTTTTCGATTATTATTTGGAACTGGGTCCAGTCAGTGTTCCTGAACACGGGTTCTTTCTTATTATATTTAAATCGGAAAATATCTTTGCTCAGAACTCTCCATTGCGTTATCTCGGTACTATTGCCCGATGCGAGGCTTAGATCTAAGACATTAGATGAGGTAGGTCCTATATTTTTAGATTTCTCTCCCTCATTCACTGTCTTAAGATAAGTATTAAAAAGGAAATCTAGTAGGGACACACCTCTGTCGTTTCTTCCCCACACCGTGTGGTGTGCAATGTTGTCAGTGGTGTACAATGTCGTCAGTTCCGATTATGACGGGCTGCTTTTAAGGCTCTACCAGTCGTCGTAGTTCAAGAAAAGGCGTTTTGGTGTCTTACGCCATGTAGCCGGACGCTATCAGGATAGGCTCGTCTTTATTGCCTTTCAGCGCCACCACTGTAAGATCGTCTGTGCTATAATAAGAGATTAAGTAAGCATAGATACCCTTCTTTAAAAGGGCTGTTCTTGTTGTTCTTACGGTTGTCTGGTAGAACATGTTGTAGTGACCTTAGCCCTGATAGCTTGTTGCCCGACGCTATGCAAGGTTTCTGGACCAGGGCCACGTCGACAGGCCCTTCCTCTAGAACAAGCTCTGCCGGTGCGAGCTTGCTCTTATGCAAGTTGACGTGCAGGATTGTCAACTGCATTTCTGCCGTTGCCTTCATCCTGTTCGGGCGGGAGGACCACTTGCGTCCTGTCACCGTCCTCGTCTTCCTCCTCATTCAGGTCCAGGCTGTTGGTGATTCGGTCACCTCGGCTAACCCGATTTTCTTCTCCATCTTCCCAGCCATTAGCGATTTCGTGTTCTCGTCTTTTGGGTGGGACTTCTTGAGACGCTGGTACACGCTACCTACGCTCCATGCCATCTTCCTGAAACTGGGGTACAGGATCGCTTTTGATCTGGATGACCATGTGCTGACTTTCGTTGGCAGGCACGTGCTTGTTCTGCCATTGTTGCAGCTGCAGTGCCTGCAACGGGAAGAGCACTTTCGCTTTCGGTACGGACGGAGTACTAGTTCGGTCCACTACCCCCAGCTTGGCACTCTCCCGAGGAGCATCCAAAGCAGCTACGACACCGGTGATGTCATCCCTGCAGCTCACTATTTTTACTCCGCTGAGCCACCCCGGTCCGTCAAAAAGCACGGGCTGGGCATTCGGCTGGAACACCTGCTTCGGAAGCTCCTCGAACAGTGCCGTCTCCACCTTATCCACTGTTCGGGCTTCATTTGGCCGTTGGGGTCGCTGCAGTCTATCAACGCGACGACAAGGTGCCTTCTGGCCACGTCACTTCCCGTCTGCTTTTTGGGCTGCGTCGTACTCGTTTTCTGCCTGGGTTGCTTGCTCACGGGCCCTCGGCCTTCACGGATTCGAGTAATTCCGTTCGAGATGAGGCTCTCACTGTCGGATTCCTTGTCCTGGATCTGTGCATCTCTCGACATCTTACTCCTAAGCCAAGAGAAAGAAATCAATTTCTTTGAACTTTTTTTTTTGCATTTGATTATTAGATCTTCTTCATAAGGAGACTATTAATAAGTATATTTATTCTTAAATTAAAACTTAACTAACAGCCATATTGACTGACAGCTTGGTCCTCAAGAACTAGTGAGATGGTTCGAAGGGAAGCTTAGCTGGGGCCACCAGGCGGGTCGCAGGTTGCGGATAGCGAACGGCCTTCCGGGAAGGTTAGTTGCGAATAAGCGTAAGCGAATAAGCAGCCCCGGACAAACAGCGGGTATACCTACGAAGGTATACCGACAAGACGCTTGTTTGGCCGTCTTACCACCGTAGCCTTACACACCCCCTCCCACACAACTACCTACCACCATCCTATCCCCCACATCTCACCTCGGTGCCGGACTAAGGTGTCATCCGACCCGTGCCGATAGTCAGCCTGGCTGGGGGCCCGAGTCAACAAATAGCCCAGTCGCAAACGGAGGGTTCAGACAAGTGGCGAACGTCTGTCCTAACTGCGCCTTACCCGGGTACGGTGGATCTCTGCCCGGGCGGACCTATACTTCTCCGCAACTCGTGGGACTACAACATGAAGAGAAACAAAAATATGAAAATCCCGCAGGATATCCCTGCAACCGGTGTCGCAAGACACTTCGAGGACACATCCCTCGACGGCGAGAGACCCCAGGCGGCAGCGCACACGCCCAGGATCTCACCAGCAGTTCAGGCCAGACCTGCGCTGCAGGTGTTTCCAGCCAGGGAGCGCGGTGTGCCAGCAGGACTTACACTGCCAGCACGTCCACCTCTCGCGTCTGATAGGCCACACTCTATTAGACAGCTGAAGAAACTAGACGCCCTTCCAGCCCTAGGACAGCCCGGAGGACTGGATGACCCGAACAGGCGTGGCCTGCCAGGGTCAAAAGTCAAGTGGTACCTCAGGTACCTCTTGCAGGGCTTGACGCCAGAGGAGGCCTTGAAGAAGGCAAAGGAGCCGAGGGAGCAACCGGCATCAGAAGCAGCACCGGCTGGCAAACGGCTGAACACCAGCCGCACACCACCCACAGACACCCCCAAAAGGTCCAGGCATGGCAAGGTGGCTAGTGAGACAACCTCACGGGCCCCGAGGCAAGATGGACCTAGTACATCAGCAGCAGCAGCGGTAGAGAAGGCAAAGCCTTCCCAGCCTCGCCGAGACCAGAAACCGACACCCGCCGGAGGACGACCCTCTGGCCCGGCACCACCGCCCACCGGACCCCGTCCGACATACGCGGAGGCTGCCAAAAACGCATCGTTCATTAAGGTGGCCATCCTCCCGGAGAGGTTCCCGGTGGTCAGCCTGACCAACGAGGAGCTGTCTGGACTACAGGAGTCCATCATGGACGAGATGCTCACGTCAGCGTGGAGCGGTCCGGTCGTTTTCAGGGGGATCCACTTCAGGGTGGGTCACCTGATAATCGATTGCCTGGACGAGGGCACAGCTGAGTGGCTAAAACTTGCCATACCTCAGCTGCGGCCGTGGAAGGGAGAACCCCTTGAAACGCGCACGGGAGACGACATCCCGGCAGTATACAACGCCACGTTGTTCTGCCCGAGGAGCGCAGATAGGACGAACGAGGAGATTCTGGCATTCATCGGTTTCCAGAACCGCGTTCAAACAGACGCCTGAAAAACCATCTCCAGGAGAAACGACGGAGCTGGTGCACTCCTCGTAGTAGGGATGGACCAGACCGGGAGGGACGAGATAGTGGAGTGTGACCACCAGCTCAACTTCCGATATGGTCACGTCACTGTGAGCGGTCTAAAGGAGACCAGGAAGGCTCCAGAAGAGACATCTGCGAGTGGAGACATCTGCGAGGCTGTCGAGGATACCCTCGAACCACCAAGTGTGGAGCCGACGGCGCAGAGTGGAGAGGACAGTCAATCTGTCATGGAGACTGGGGACGATCAGGGGGATGGACACCCCATGTCATCCCAAGAGTTGGCCCAGGAGCTCCTCCTGGACGACAGCTGCGATGAGGCGGAGGTCACCGTGAAAGACGGTGGTGGAGAGACTTGCTTGCTCTCTTCACCAGAAGTCACGGGGCACCAAACCCCCATCTGATGGCTGCAACAAGCAGCACTCGGCTAGCTCAAGTGAACATCCATCGGGCCAAAGCAGCATCTGCTGTCTTGGCCAGGATGATCACCTCCCAACACCAAGGCCTAGCCCTTGTACAGGAACCATGGTGGCACCATGGCAATAAAGGCCTGTACACGAAGGATACAAAAGTAATATGCGATCCAGGAGAAATACCTCCCAGATCATGCATTGTTATAAGGAAAGATATCAATTACAATATCTTTTCAGAGTTCCTGAGCAGGGACTGTGTCGCCATTTCCATCGACGGCACAGGAGCTACACAGAAGCTAGCAGTGGCCTCCGCCTACTTTGCTGGAGGAAGCCTGTCCACCGCCAGAAATACTCGGGCTAGTGGACCACTGCCGGAAGAACAAGATCCCCCTTATCATCGGATGTGATGCCAACGCACATCATGTGATCTGGGGCAGTACTGATGTTAACGACAGAGGTGAGCAACTACTAGAATTTATTTTAAACAATAACCTAGAGATTTGTAATGTCGGCTCCACGCCGACATTTGTTACCAAGGTAAGAGAAGAGCTGCTAAACATAACTCTGGCAACCAATTCAATCAAGCCTCACATTAGGAACTGGCATGTGTCACCAGAAGAATCCATGTCCGACCACAGGACAATTTTGTTTGAGGTAGCCTTCAACACAAAAAGATACACCCCTAAAAGAAACCCCAGGAAAACAAACTGGGATAAGTTCAGGTCAACTCTAGAGCTTAATCTTTCCAACGAACCGTCAGGATACCCTAGACATCCCATGGAACTAGATAGAGCAGTAGACAACCTAGGTCACCAAATAGTGAATGCCTTTGAAGTCAGTTGTCCACTAGGCAGACAGAAACGGGAAACAGACGCACCGTGGTGGAATGCTAAGCTTGAACGGCTACGAGACACCACTCGAAGGCTCTTCAACAGACCAAAAACTGAAAGTAACTGGGAACGGTACAGGCAAAGCCTGACGCTCTATAACAAAGAGATCAGGAAAGCCAAACGGAAGGATTACAGAAACTTCTGTGAGGCAATAAGTAACGTCAACGAGGGCGCAAGACTGCACAAGGCAATGGCCAAAAGTGCAACGGATAGTAATTTAGCCCTGAAGAAAGGTAATAACACCTTTACTTCCACGGATCGGTAGAAATTAGAACTTCTTTTTGACACGCATTTCCCGGGAAGTACTGCCATTACGGGAAATATTGTGCGTGATCATCAAAGAACTAGGACAGTAGCAAGTGACTGGGCGACAGCCAAGTCTGTAGTTACGCCCGAGAAACTTAAATGGGCTATTGGAACCTTCCAACCATTTAAGTCACCGGGATTAGATAGAATCTCTTAATCCTTCTTACAGCAGGGGCAGGAGCTACTCCTAACCCGTTCAAGAAGACTAATGGTAAGCAGCCTAGCCCTTGGCTGTATCCCAAGTGCATGCTGCAGCGCTAGGGTGGTCTTCATCCCCAAGACCGGGAAGAAAGATATCACCAGCCCAAAGTCTTTCAGACCTATCAGCTTAACTTCGTTTTTGCTTAAAACGCTGGAAAAACTGGTAGACTACAATATTAGGAGAACAGCTCTCAGAGACTGTCCGCTGCAACACACGCAGCATGCATACAGAGCAGGCCGTTCAACAGACACGGCACTTTATCAACTATGCCGCACCCTAGAGGGGGCAGTTGATAGCAAAGAAATTGCTATTTGTGCCTTCCTAGACATAGAGCTGCCCTGTCTAGGAGGAACATAGATGTTACAACGAGTAAATGGATTGGTAACCTACTACAATCCAGACAAGCAACATGTACACTGGGCTCAGATAACATGACGATAGCAACCAGCAGAGGCTGTCCGCAAGGAGGAGTGCTTTCCCCTTTGCTATGGAGTCTGCTGGTAGATGAGCTTCTCAGCAAACTTGTTGAAAGGGGGATCCAGTGTCAGGGATACGCCGATGACATTGTGATAATAGCCAGAGGCAAATTTGAAGAGACACTCTGTGACATCGTCCAACTCGGACTCAAGATAACGCTAGACTGGTGCAGGGAGGTTGGACTCAACCTAAATCCCGCCAAAACAGTCATCGTTCCCTTCACAAGGAAGTACAAACTACAGAGAATGAGACAAATCTCATTGCTAGGAATTCCTATAGAAACTAGCCGAGAGGTTAAGTATTTAGGAATCACTTTAGATAGTAAGCTAAACTTCGCTTCCCATGTCCAAAAGACATTGGAAAAGTGTTATAGAGCTCTGAATACCTGTCGGAAAATTGCTGGGAAATCCTGGGGAACCAGGCCCCAGATAATAAGATGACTATACCTGATGATTGTGAGACCAATTCTCACGTACGGAGCAATTGCATGGGGTAAACGAGCTAAGCTCATCACCATACAAAAACAGCTACAAAAGTTGCAAAGACTTGCCTGCGTATGTAGGACAGGGACAATGAAAACCTGTCCCACAACTGCCTTAGAAGTACTGATGGAGCTAACACCACTCCATTGTGTAATTGAACTTCAACGCAAAGCTACCCTCCTGAGAATAAGCACTGAGGGCACGGGTAGAGGTTGCATTCTAAATAACAGGGATGCGACTAATCTGTTAGGTGAGGTGCCCCTAATACTACACCCTAGGGATGAAATGACAGCCGAATTAATCTTCGAGCAGAACTTCACAACACACTTAGGCAATAAGAAAGATTGGACCACATTGTTCGAAGTGCACCCTATGGCTAAACACACCATAGCATGGTACACAGATGGATCCCTGACACAAAAAGGCACTGGCCTTGGAGTGGTAGGGCCCCGCATAAAATACCTCGAATCCCAATACACCAGCATATTCCAGGCTGAGGTATGCGCTATTGGACGTTGTGCAGAGCTCAACATACAGCGTGGATATAGGAAAAAGGACATCTCGATCCTTTCGGACAGCCGAGCAGAAATTACTGCTCTATGCAGTAATAAAGTCACCTCAAAGATAGTCCTAGAGGTGAAGAGTAAACTAAACCGTTTGGGCAGTCTAAATAGACTGGCCCTCAGATGAATTCCGGGTCATAGGGACATATCCGGAAATGAAATTGCCGATAAAATGGCAAAACTAGGAGCCGAACAGCCCCTGATAGGACCAGAACCCTACTGTGGCATAGGAAGGCACACAATAAAAGAATACATTAGGAAAGAGGAAGGCATAATGAGGCAAGAACACTGGAGGAATACCCCAGGCCTAAGGCAAGCCAAAACTCTAATAGAAAACTACAGCAAGAAGAGGTTCGAGGAACTTATGCAACTAGGAAAGAATTCACTTAGGGTCGTTACCGGATTACTAACCGGGCACTGCTGACTGAAAAGTCACCTAGGTAAGATAGGAATAACAAGCAGCAGGACTTGCAGATTCTGTGACATGGAGGACGAAACCTCTACACACATCATCGCAGACTGTCCGGCCTTAATAAATATAAGACGCAGAACCTTAGGATCGAGAACTCTATCACATGAGCTCTTAGGAAGAATCAACCCATCAAAACTCCTCGACTTTGTTCGAGGAAATGGGTTGATATCTGAGCTGTAGGGTCTGAATGGGGGTACAATAGATCTAAACAGGTCGCGGTACACTAACACCCCAATAATATAAAAATAATAATAATATTGACTGACGCAAAACTTGAGGGGCTCTGAACATTACTGCTGAGCTGAATAATCGTTGCGTTGAGTTCGGGATCGGTTAGATTCCCAGATGGTTCGGATGAAAAGTTAGCTTGGTGTGGTAGGTCGCTTTTTGCTTGGATATTTAATCTTAAACGGGTAGAATACCAAGATCCCCGTGAATGTTATTGTTGTGCCCCAGTTGTAGTTCTCAGGATTTTGGATTGTGCTTGCTGAATGATGTCTATGTTGCTGCTACTCGCGTTCCCCCACAGCTGGGAGCTGTCAGTCCAGACTGGCTTAAGCGTAGATAAGTAAAGCAGGACTTTGAAGTCCAGACATAGTGGGGAACAGGCGTTTATAAGGCAATGGAGGCTATTGGCCTTGAGTTTAAGGTGAATTTTCTTAGCTTCGATGTGTCTTCGCCATGTAAATTGGCTGTTAAGGTGGAAACCAAAGTTAGTTACATCGTCGGCTTGTGGTAGTTGCGTATTATTCAGAGTAAGCGGGGGGCACGTTTATTTATTTTTTGAAAACGTTATATGTTTACACTTTTGCTCGTTTAGTTTAATATGCCAGTCTGATAATCACCTCTCCAGTACCACGTGATGGGTAATAGTAGTGCTGCAAATGTTGATGTTGTTAGCCGCTCGTTCGTGGGGATATCTGCTGTGTACAGGACAAAAAGAGCTAAGCCAAGAGCGCTACCTTGAGGAACTCAAGCTTTTATAGTGAAATCATCTCATGTTATATTGTTGCATCTTACGGCAAAGATACGTAAAGGTACGATACCAGTATCCTGTGAGTGCTTTCGGGGAGAATCGTGTGTGCTGGATTATGTGCTTTGCATTATCGCTTTGGTCGAAACATTGTTGAATGCGCCCGAGATGTCCAGCAACGGTTCTAGAGCGATTTCCTTGTAGTAAAGTGCTATTTCTATAGTGCCTACTAGGGACTGTAGCGGCTTTTCCACTGATTTCCCTTTTCGTATAAGCGTGTTGATTCGGTTCCATGAGAGAGTTACTCTTCTCTCTTATGTGTAGGTCCAGGAGTTTTTCCCTCGCTTTCAGCAGGAATGAGGTAGGGCCTGTAGTCTTTTGAAAGCACATGACTGCTTTTTCCCGGCTTAGGCAGCCACACCACCCATGGTGTCCTCCAGTCTACAGGCACATAGCCGTGTGCCATGCGTCCTGTGTTAAGCCATGGAGTGATCTTATTTTTGACCTTCTGCAGCATGGCCGGGAATATGCCGTCAAGACTTGGGAATTTCTGGTCATCGAACGAGTCGATCGCCCACATATAATCCTGGCTTCGGTAATAATGCCCTCGGATATAACGTTCGTTCCAGCGTCCGTTTTCTGTTTTGAGTTGGCATTGAACTGCCTGCTTGCCTGCTAACAGTTTCCTTAAGTTTTTTACAGAATCGTGCGGAATGCTTGCCATGATGATATTTTTGCCTTCCAATATTCTTTCCATACAATTTCTTCTTCCGCTTTTTTTGTAGAGTTCTTGTACTTCCATTCTTTTACTTTTGGTGTTTTCCGGGATGGCTTATACGCTTTGTGAAATGCCCAGTTCGTCTTCCTGGTGTTTCTGAGCATGGTTTATTTCTTATTAAATTAAAAGTTTATTCGAAATTGAGCATATTTACTTTCCGAAAGCAGTGTTTGCTCAAAACTCTCTCATTCGCTATCTTAAGATATGTATTTCAAAAAAATCCAGAAGGGACTCCCCTCTGTTGTTTACGTCCTTACTTCACACCACAACGTATGGTGTGCATTGGCCTTAGTTCCGACTTCGAGGGACTGATTTTTGAGCTCTGCCTCTCTCAGTCGTCGTAGTTCTGGAGAAGGCACTTCGGTGTCGTGCGCCAAAGAGCAGGACGCTATCAGGATAGGTTCGTCTTTATTGCCGTCAGCGCCATCACTGTGAGGTCGTCTGTGCTGTAATCGGAGATTAAGTAAGCATAGATACCCTTTTTTAAAAGGGCTGTTCTTGTTGTTGTCTGCATGTTGCATGTTGTTCGTCATAGACCAGGATTTGCAACATCAAAGTTTTTTCCCCCTTGCACTTTTCCCTTACACCTTAATTCCTTGAGAACCGCAGGACGTGCGGCCAAAACATCTTGTTACAAATGCTTGCAGCTCAGCAGTCCAAATAAACTATGCCTAGTCTTCGAATAACTCTGTGGAACGCCAACGGTGTTTCACGGCATAAACCTGAAATAACTCAATTTCTGAACGAAAACCACATCGACGTTATGTTGCTGGCAGAAACGCATCTCACCAGCAAATATAACTTTCAAATACGGGGATACACGTTCTACAGCACCAATCATCCAGATGGTAAAGCACTTGGCGGAACCGGCATCTTAACAAGGGATCGCATCAAACACCACTTTCACCAAAGGTTTGCAAAAAATTACTTGCAAGCTACATCGATAAAATTACAGTTGGGCAACTGCAACCTTGACATTGCCGCTGTTTACTGCCCACCCCGTTTTACAGTCTCCGAAGATCAATTCATGGACTTCTACAATTCACTTGGAGAGCTATTTATAGCAACAGGAGATTACAACGCCAAGCACACACACTGGGGATCCCGCCTTGTGACCCCAAAGAAGGGCAAGTAGGGGAAAGTAGGGTAAGATGAAACGGCTGGATTCTGATCCCTGTAAATTATACAATAAACCAAACAACAAAGCCTCGGCTGGTTTTTCGGGAAGTCTAAAGCCTCTAGTAACAATATATGAAAAACGATGATGATCAGAAAAAATTGTATGTGGTTTTTACTAATTTTAAGAAACTGTCATTTTTGGAGGTATTAAAAAATCGTCGGGTAAGATGGGACGCTTGTTATTTGACATATGTAAACTGTGTTATAAAGCAAAAATGAATTGTCAGCTGATTTTTGGGGAAGAATATGATGTCTTGCAACAATATATAAGTTAAAAGTTTAAACAAAATTTTTATTAAAAAAATTTAAACTTTATTTATTGAGTGCAATTTTACAACTGATAATTCTTATGTTAATGATTAATAATGAAACCTATGTGTCGCTGGTTTGCTGCTGCCGCTTCTGCCGCTGCTGCTGCCTCTGCTGACGTTCTCTGCTACCATCGCTGAACTTCGCTGCTGTCGCTGACGCGGTCGGTCATAATTGGTCGCTGTCGCTGATATTGCTGCTGCCGCGGTGCAGTTGACCATTTCTTATTCTAATTGGTCAATGTAATTTGGCTATAATTGTTGTTGCCAAATGCACTCGCTGTTGGGTTCAATCACCCAGCGTTAAAGCTTTCCCACGATCGTAAGATGGGAAGTGCAAGCTCAGCGCGCGTGGCTGCTGAACTCTATTGGGGACATATTGGGAAACGTTCCGGCCAGTAACCTTATGTGTTGGGCAATCGATGCTTATGCCTTACTCGCGCTGTCTATAATCTATTTGTTGTTGTTTAGATTTCTGCGCGTGTGGCGATACTCTTACTTTGGTTGAGTATTTAGCATTCTGGGTGTTAACTCCTCCCCCCTTAAACGCGACTGTCCTCGGTCGCAACGTAAAAGAGTACAGATCCGGAAGGGGATGGCTCTTCGATTGTTTTCGCTGGAGCTGGTAAGCCTTCTGTTGGTTTACGCCTTCGCATGAATCGTATGATCAGTCCTACGATAATTATAAATAGGATGATGGCGGATCCATAATTCAGGGAAGAATCTATAATTCCTTCGCTTCTGAGTTTCTCTAGTACTCTTGTGTTGTTTATGTTGAGTTCCTTGACCATTTGTAGTGACAGTACTTCATCTATTTTCGACTTTTCCGCTGCTAATTGAAAAAGTGGGGGTTCTGGTTCGACCGTGCTGGTTTCTTTTGACTTGTAGATGTTTTCTCCAATTGTTACTGTAGAGTTCCTGTACTGGATTATAAACGAGCCCTGTAGTTTTAGGAATTTTTCGTCCAACGAGACAAGTCCACTGAAGTCGTTCAACAGTAGAGTTCCTGGCAAAATTTCCTCGAAATCGGGTATGTGTTGATTGTTGATTATTTTGCATACCGGTTCCTTTAGGTTGAGCAGAGCGTTTACGCAAGTATCGTTACTTAAGTCTAGCAATTTTTCGGAATTACAAATAGTTTTATCGTTATGTGCCTCGCAAGGTTCTGTTATTGCAAATAGTTGTTTCTTACATTCTAGTAGATTTTCATATTTTAAATCGTTTATTATATGGGCTTTTTTTAGTGCTTTTACTTTTAATGTTCTGCAAGTGTCTTTATTAATTGTTGGTAGGCTAATAATGTAAATGAGGTCTTGGCCATTTGTTTCAAGTTTGACCTTAGCAAATTCTAAAAGTTCTTCCATATTAAAAAATAAATTGTTTTCTTCTTTAAAAATATTTTCTACGATGTTGGTTTCTATTGCTGAGAAAATAAATGAATTTACTGTGTTAGATTTTGCCCAAGTTATTGCGTACAGAATGTTTGTTATTTCTTCTTTAATTAATTGTATTTTGTATTTTAAAATATTAGCTTTTTGGTCTATTATTCCTTCCGAGTTTTGAGTAAATTTTAACATTGCATTTGTGACATTACTGAGTTGATTTATTTTTTCGTTAATTAGCCGGTTTATAACTACTTGTCTGTTATTATTTTCTAGCTGTTCGTTTATCTTATTTTCTACGACCTCATAATCATGATGATCTGGTGATCCTGCTAGCCACTTCCATGCTGTCCCTATTGCTTCTATTGCTCTTTTTGGTCTTTTTTTGTGTTTGTAGTCTGCGTAAGTCGGCTTTAATTTGTTTTAGTTCGTACGAAAGATATGGTTGAAGCGGGTGAGATGAAATAAGTGATTTAAATGATTCCTCTAAAGTTGTAAATGTCTCTTCGTAGCTGGTCAAGTTGAAAATGTGAATGATTTTAAACGTTCCGTCTTGTTTGGCTGCTAGTCCGGTTTCAAGTGAAATGATTTGGGAGTTTGAATAGTCGAGGACCGTGGTGATACCCAGGCAGGTTGGTAAAAATAGTCTGAAAAATTATGTTTTAATATTATTTTTATGAATTATTTTTCCGCTTTGAGTTTTAATGGTGGTGTTTTTATTTTCTGCTACTTTTTCTTTTTTATACCTAGGTGTTAGTTTTGACCCTAATCTTTTATCAATTTTAACGTGTACTATTTCGCCTGGCCTAAAATGTTTTGGTAAGCTTTTGTTTTTATTGTGATATTCTAGGTCATAAAGTTGTTTCTTTTGGATTTTCTGCATAATTTCCTCCCGTTGATTTCCTATATCTTCTGGTGTATTAGGAATTGTATTTCTAAAAAAAATGTCTATAGGCTTTTCTTTTGTTACTGAATGAATTGATTTGTTGTATTCCTGGACCGCTTGGAAAAGTAAATCTTCAAATACCATGCTCCCGTTGTCTTTTTTTAAGCACCTTAAAATTTCAGATAGTGTCGAGTGGAACCTCTCTACCTGTCCATTACTTGTTGATGCATATGGGGCAGTGGTGTGCACTGAGATTTTAAGTTGGTCTTCTAGCATGAATTTTATAGCTGCAGAACTTAAAGAACGTTCGTTATCCATTATTATCCATTTCGGCATACCGAAAGCGATAAGCATTTCTCTTAAGGGGTTTTTAATATCTTCGGCTGCCCTTGACTGCAAAATTTTTACTTGAGCATATTTGGAAAATTTGTCAATACCTGTTAATACGCTGTTTTTTTCTGTGATATAAATATCTACGTGGACTATTTCTCCTGGATATTTGGGAATAGGTGTTGGTTGAATTTCGCCCTTTGGCGGATGCCTATCGTATTTAGATTCTTTACAGGTCTGGCAGGACTGAACTATTGCTTGAATTTTCTTTTGAGCTTGCGGGAAAAAAATAATTCTTAAGTATTTGTAATTTATTTTCTTTCGCATCTCTATGCGCTCTCTTGTGTTCTAGAGTTATTATTTCGTTTTGTTGTAATTCGGACTTGACGTCATCTATTTGATTTTGTGTGAACCTTACTTTATATGAACTGAAATATGTGGGATAAATATTTTGTATTTTTCCCATTACCTCTTCGGAAGTAAAAATTCCGTTTATTAATCTGGGGTCTAGTCTGCACGTAAGGATTGCTATTATTTGTTCCTCTGTGTACTCTTTTCTTTTTACTATGTGTCTATGGTAGGTTGGGAATGGAATTTCGAATTCTGAGTCCGTTTCGTCGATAAGTAGGAATAATTGATTTTTGAAAACATGAATGGGAGCTTCTACAGAAAATATAAGATTGTGAGATGAGCTTTCGTCGCTATGAATGGTTGCTGTGGAGCTGAGTGAATTTATTTCGGCCGGGGCCCTAGAAAGTGCGTTAGCTACTACATTAGCTACTCCTGGTTTGTATTTTATCTCGTGATTATATTCGCCAATAAGGTCTCTCCATCGTTTTAGTTTCGCGTTATGGTTATTGACACTATTTGAAAAACTTAGGGGCTGGTGGTCTGTGTATATTACTACTTTCGAATATCCGTAAAGATAATGTCTTAGGCTTTGAAGTGCCCACACAATGGCTAACATTTCTCTTTCGTTTGTAGCATAATTTTCTTCTGTTTTTGAGAGTGTACGTGAGATAAATGTTATTGGTCTATGGTTTTGTTCTAAGACTGCGCCTATCGCATAACTTGACGCGTCGGTTGTAAGCTGAAATTCTTTTCCAAAATCTGGGTATGCTAGGGTGACGTCTCGGGAGATGAGTGTATTTTTTAATTTTTCGAAAGCATTTATTGCTTCTTTGTCCAAGTTTATAGCTGTTCTGCTTGATTTATTTTTTGATATGCGCCCTTCTTCTCCTCGGAGGAGAATGGTTAGTGGTTTGGCTATTTTTGCATAATCTCTTATAAATCTTCTATAATATCCTGTCATGCCTAAGAAAGATCGTAGATCTTTTAACGTTTTCGGGACCGGAAATTTTGAAACTGCTTTTATTTTGTCAATATTTGTCTTAACTCCGTCTTGTGAGATTGTATACCCTAAAAAGTCTACCTCGTTTTTGAAAAAATGACATTTCTCTATTTGTACCCTCATGTTTGCGTTTTGTAAGGTTGAAAATACTTTTTCGAGGTTCTGACCGTGTTCTATTTCGTTTTTGCTAAAAACGATTATGTCGTCAACGTAAACATAGCAAATTTTCCCTATGTGTTCCCTCAAGATGTCGTCCAAGGCTCTTTGGAATATAGATGGTGAGTTTTTCAGACCAAATGGAAGCCTGGTAAATTCATATTTTCCACCGTTTACTGCAAAGGCTGTTTTTTCGATATCCGTGCCTTTTAGTGGGATTTGATGAAATCCACTTTTAAGATCTAGCACTGAAAAATATTTGTTATCCCCTAGCTGTGCAATAATTTCGCCAATTTCTGGAATAGGGTACCGATCTGAAATAGTGACGTCGTTGAGTTTCCTGTAATCTATTACCAATCTATACTTTTTTTCTTCGGACGGACCTGACTTTTTTGGAACTACCCAAACGGGTGCATTGTACGGAGAACGTGAAGGTCTAATAATGCCATCTTTGAGCATTTCGTTTATTTGTTTTTCTACTTCTTGTCTTAGTGAAGCTGGGTATGGGTAGTGTTTTCCATAAACTGGGGAGTCTGACGAAGTTCTTATTTCTCCTACTACTTTAGTTGTGTAGGCTAATTTTGTGTCTGGATCGGCGAATAAGTTTTTGTGACTGTGAACAAGGTTTTTTATAATTATTTTTTGTGACTCAGTCATATGACTGACTTGTGGTCCTATTGTGTTAACGGCTTGCGTGGACAATTGGTGAATTTTAATTTTCCTTTTATTTTCAAGAATTAATGTATCGTTTTTGACATCTATAATTGCGCCTAATAATTTCATTGTATCGTTGCCTAAAATGCCGTGAAATGTTTTTAGTGTATCTAGTAAAAAAAATTTCATTGGTTTATCTGAAATATTGGGAAGTTTTAAAATCGTGTGTTGTGTAATTTCATTGTTGCCTCCCACTGAACTGACTGAAAAGTTTTTCTCATTTGGTTTCGGGTTTGGTACTAGTTGTGGTTGGATGTAATTCTGGTTTGAGCCTGTGTCTACTAGGAATTTTAAGATTTTTCCGTTCCCCGTCGTTACTTTAAAATAAGGTAGTGAGGAACGATTTATTCTAAAAAATAGAGCTCGGACATCTCAATGTATTCTTGTTGTTCGGTATCAGCTTGCCAAGTTAATTCTTCTTGAAGTTCGCCTATATTATTCTGTTCTGCCATTTCATAGTAATCCTGCTCTACACTGGTTGTATTTTCTTGCGTTTCCTGTTGTGTAGTAGCTTCTGGCTCGGTTTGAATATGAAATTGCCTTGGCATCTTGCTAGTGTTTTGAACATTAGAAGTGCTAAGGGGTCTTTTCCCAGAATAATCGTTGTTCGCCGGCTTATTCATATAGTTAATATGACGCGAACGAATTGATTGATCAACCTCCATAGGTACTGCTTTTGGTTGGGGTCGGGGGGGCGGTGTCGGAGAAATATAGGGTGTTATTGGTCTTGCTTGGCCTGAATTAGCTTGATTGTAAAAATTAGGTTGGGTGGTTTGTGTGAAGGGGAATTTCCCGGTTGTGGCTACTACTTGCATTTGTTTAGGATTGTGGTATAAATGGGGCTGAAAATTTTGTTTGGCTCCTACCATTCGGAACGGTTGGTGGATTCTTGGTGGTAGTGTAGGCGGTTTTCCTGAGTAAATGCTTTTAGGTGTTTGGTTGTTTCTAGTGTTCTGGTTCTCAAGCAAACTGCAAAGATGTAGTGCATGCCCTAAGTCGTGCGGTTCTTTGATTGCCAACAGTTGAGCTAGATTTCCGTTTAGGCCTCTAACAAAAGTGTCTAAAGCTTTTTCCCTGTACATAGTTGTTAAAGATTGTATGGTCTCCTGTGAAACATCCAGGTTGCTAACTTGGTTCAGGATTAGGGATAGCTGTTGGTAGACTGTTTGGTAGAACTCAACTATAGTATTGTTTCCTTGAGCAAGGGCATAGAGCTGATATTCTAAAGTTTTAAGGTCTCGTTTGTCGGCGAAATGCGCTGTTAGGCATTTCGAAATAGCTGTCCAGTCGAGTGGGGTGTTGTATGATTCTAACACTGCGTCTGCCTGTCCAGTAATTTTATTGCGGATTGCTAAAATAATGCCATAATATTTTGGTGAACCAATTCTACCTTCATAAATTTTTAAAACTCGTGCTACACTTTTTTTCCATGAGGAATATTCACTTTTGTTTCCAGAAAATTCTCTAAGCGATCGTACGATGTCTGGTATTTTATCTAATTCACTGAGGTTGAGTGCTAGTTCTCGTTTAATGGTTTGGTCTGTATACTGCGAAAAATCATTATTGGGTTTAATTATTTCTTTCACTAAACCACTTTATTTGGTTTCTAAAACACCTTTTATAATTTCTTCAATATCTCTCTCGGTCATGAGTCGCGCGTTGGTAGTTGCGGAAGGGCCTGTAAGGTTTCCTAGTCTGTCTGCTAAATCTTGGTCGGGCATTTTAATTATTTTTTGTGATCACGATATTTGAACAGTAGATTAAAGGGATGAAATTATATTTAAAAAATTTTTTGATAGTTACTCAGAATTCGGAATGAAAATAATTAATTATTTTATGCTGTAAAAATTATAAAGTTTGGTTTAAAACTTAGAATTTAAGTGTTCTGTGTTTTCTTAATTTTTAATTTAGATTTTTAATCCTTTAATATTTTTTTGCTTAAATTTGATTGGTAAATTTTTTGTAGAAAATTTAACGTTTAATTTAATTTAATTTAAAAATTCTTTGATTTAGATTTTTAATCCTTAAATATTTTTTTGCTTAAATTTGATTGGTAAAATTTTTTGTAGAAAATTTAGCGTTCGATTTAATTTAATTAAAAAATTCTTTGATTCTTTGTTTATCAATTTAATTGTTTGATTGTAATTATTCTTTTCCTTTTAATGGAATTTGGTTGTCGCTTGACGATTATTGTTTCCTTTTTTGTTTGGAATATTTGCTTAATTTTATGCTTACAAAATAATCATATCTCGGTGTGCTCTCGTGCCGGTAATCTTGGTGTTTTTCCTTTTTATCCCACGTTGCAGCGATTTCTCCAGAATGCGGGTCTACTTGGGCACCTCCTTTACACCTTTTTTTTGCACGTTCCCTTCGAACGGATACTAAAGGGAATCACAGCGATAAAATTTGGCCTGATATGTCCACCAGGTACAAGTCCTTTTTGCAGGAGTGTCACTTTGTAGCGTTTTCTGGAACGGCACTTTTATTGTGGCACTTCCGGGTTTCGGTGGTCAGTTCTTTCGTACGGATTAGGCAGAAAAATTTTTCTGAACCGGCAGGATTTTTTTTTACTGCTCGACACGAGACGCGGAACTTGTATCCTTTCGCGAACTTTATATCAGGTCCCTGCTCGGGCGCCAGTTAAAAGTTTAAACAAAATTTTTATTAAAAAAATTTAAACTTTATTTATTGAGTGCAATTTTACAACTGATAATTCTTATGTTAATGATTAATAATGAAACCTATGTGTCGCTGGTTTGCTGCTGCCGCTTCTGCCGCTACTCTGCCTCTGCTGACGTTCTCTGCTACCATCGCTGAACTTCGCTGCTGTCGCTGACGCGGTCGGTCATAATTGGTCGCTGTCGCTGATATTGCTGCTGCCGCGGTGCAGTTGACCATTTCTTATTCTAATTGGTCAATGTAATTTGGCAATAATTGTTGTTGCCAAATGCACTCGCTGTTGGGTTCAATCACCCAGCGGTAAAGCTTTCCCACGATCGTAAGATGGGAAGTGCAAGCTCAGCGCGCGTGGCTGCTGAACTCTATTGGGGACATATTGGGAAACGTTCCGGCCAGTAACCTTATGTGTTGGGCAATCGATGCTTATGCCTTACTCGCGCTGTCTATAATCTATTTGTTGTTGTTTAGATTTCTGCGCGTGTGGCGATACTCTTACTTTGGTTGAGTATTTAGCATTCTGGGTGTTAACTTATATAAATCCGAGTATATTTAAACAATTTTTTGTTGTTTAAATGGACGGATATTGTGAAGTCAGAAAAAGTTCACTCGATTTGCAAAATTCAGAAAGTTTATTTTTTACATTCTGTTAAAACGTATATGTTTGTTGTTTTTTACTTTTTTAACGTTTTTTTCTTATCTTTCGATGCATTTTTTCTCGCTTGTCTCTTCAGTTTTGCACCCTTTGCCGTATTTTCGACATCTTGTCCCATCTTACCCGACGGCGACTGTTTTTACTTAAAAATCAATAATTCGATAATGACATAACCTGGCATTGACATTGTACGCAATTATTACGTCTAAGGGATTACGGAAAAAGACTAGGTACTTACTTTTTTTATATTCACGAAGAACACGAAATGCCAGGCTGATGTTTACGCCACAAAAGTCGACGACTGGAGAGCGAAAAACTTTCAACGATTCGGAAAAATTATAGAAAATGCAAGTAAATGTGAATGTGACCAAATTTTCTTTAAAATAACAATACCAACTGAGTACTAAAATATAACATAGATGGCAGCATGTTTTCCTGTTTAAACATACATCGTCCCATCTTACCCACCGTCCCATCTTACCCTACTTTCCCCTATACATTGCACTCATCAAAACATGCAACAAACTGGACTACGTTTCACCAGGCAGCCCTACATACTGGCCTACAGATCCTCGAAAACTACCTGATTTAATTGATTTTGCTGTGACAAAAAATATTTCTCGTAATCTAATATCTGCAAAATCGCTTTTGGATTTATCATCGGACCACTCACCAGTGCTAATAACTCTTCTTCAAAGCCCGGAATTAATCGAGCACCCTTGCAGGCTGACGTTGGATCGAACCAACTGGTTGACGTTCAAAAAGTACGTAAGTTCCCACATTGAACTTACTCTACAGCTCAACATCAAGGAGGACATCGACTGCTATGCCGATGCACTGGAGTCTGTACTCGTCGCAGCAGCCAAAGCCACCGCAAGGGAGGGGATGGGCACACACACCAACACAAAACTAATCTTGAAATCGAACAGCTTGTTTTGGACAAAAGACGTTTGAGACGTGCTTGGCAAACCAGCAGATCGCCATCCTCAAAACAAAGTCTTAAGGAAGCTGGTCGCAGACTTACCAGGGCCCTAAGACACGAAGAAGTTAAAGCTCAACGTCAGTACATTGAAAAACTTTCACCCACCAGCACAAAGCATCCCTTGTGGAGGGCCCACCCAAACCTAAGTGCGCCGGCCGAAACAGTAATTCCCATAAGAGACTCTTTAGGCAGCTGGGCCAGAAGCGACAAAGACAGAGCTTGTACATTTGCTTTACACCTTCAAAATGTTTTTCAGCCAAACCCTGCAACTAATTCGTTCGCACTACCGTCGCCGTCAATTCGAATCGAAACTGAGGATTACACGACTTGGCTATTTTCTAAAAAAAAAGAAAAAAATCGGTAATCATAATGATCCAAAAACCAGGAAAAGATCTCTCAATACCAGCTTCATACAGACCGATAAGTTGACTCTCGTGTCTGTCAAAACTGGTCGAAAAATGCCTTTTGACACGCATAATCCCATATCTGAAAGAGCACAACATTATTCCGGTACATCATTTTGGCTTTCGAGAAAGCCATAGAACAATAGAGCAAGTCAACAGATAAACAACAGAAATACGGTCTGCATTCGAATATAGGTCTGGACTTACGGCTCTCAGTTGTGGGGAAACGCAAGCAGCAGCAACATCGACATTATCCAGCGAGCACAATCAAAAATCCTGAGAACTATCACTGGGGCACCTTGGTATGTTCGGAACGACAACATCCACAGAGATCTTGGCATTCTACCCGTAAAAGAAGAAATATCAAAACAAAAAGCGTCCTACCACGCTAACTTCTCATCCAAACCAGCTCGCCAGGGGCCTAGCCAGGTTTTCCAACCGGACCCGATTGCAACGAAATGACCTTCCAGCTCAGCAATAGTTATTAGAGCCCTTAAATCTTGCGTCAGTCATCTTGATTGTCAGATAGCTTTTTAATTTAAGATTTTATATACTTATAGTTAGTCTCAATTCAGAGAAGATCCAATAAATAAAATGCATATGTAATAAAAAAAAAAAAAAAACTTTGACACTATTTTTTTTGGGGACGGTTTTTTACAAACATTGGAAAAAAAAACAGTCGGTGCCACAGAAACCGTCACGAACTTTTTGCTTAGACTTACGAATCGGAAAAAAGACAGGGCTGACTTCCTATTTTTATTTGGCATTTATTTGCTATTTTTTAATAAATTCAATCGAAATTTGACTCTATTTTGCAAGACAACACTAATAACTAAAGAAAACCCTGCTTATAAAACGTAACAAATCCCTTTACTCATTGCCCTCTTAAAAAAATACAAAACAAGAAAAAAAGCTAGAGTCGTTAGCCCTCTTAAAAAAAGCGTTTTGAAGCGCAATAAATTTTTAACGTACTTTTAAACACAATTTCTATAACTTGAAACATTTATAAAGGCCACTTTTCTCTAGCATTAAAAATGTGGGCACCTCAGAGCTTCGCGGTTTGTGGGCGTTAAACGGGCGTGATCGGGATTTGAAACAAACTTGATCTGCATCTGCTCTTATGGTCTAAACAAACGGTTCACAGCATTCTCTTTTACTATGAGCCTAGTACTCGGATTGACGAACAGTTTTGATGTCGAAAAGAGGTCATTCTTTTTTTTCTCGGAGTATGACCTTTTTTTTAGAAAATTTATCGGCAATTTCTTTGAAAAAGTACTGCGGTCACACAGATTTCCGTTAGCGGGCTGTATATGATGTATTCAGTTTGTTGACAACCAAATTTTAAATAAGTTGTGAAAATTATATTGCAACGACCTTCTCAACTTAAGCCGAGGCTGAAGCTCGCAAGGAGGAGGAGGCCAAAAATTCGAAGGAGCATGCAGTTACCCTCAACAAGGAACGAATGGGGCACATCATTGCAAGGCGAGTGGACTACACGAAGATGGACTTCTTGTCCAACTGCCGGATAATAAACGGGACTTTTGTTCCCTCCCGACCACAACGTCTTCATCACGGTCGTCGTGGAGCACTCGATTGGCGGGCTCACCTGCGAGCTGGACCAATGATGGGCTAACAGCCTCCTACGCCATGCTCACCCACTAGAGTCTTTTAAGTGAGAACTTATCCCTACGGTGGATCTCAAGCCGGGCGACTCGGTTCACACTATGAAAAAATTTCAGGCTAAACGGCTGTTTCCCAAGCTGGTGATCAAGCACCAGGTGCAGGAAATCAAGGATTTTTGTTTTAAGGACTGAATTAATTGAATTTTAAAGAAATATGCGTTTTTTTTGTAGGTTAGGTTAGGTTAGCGCGGCGGCTGACACAAGGTCAGCCCACATACCGCAATGGATCATAAGTACCCCTTAAACCACGAAGTTAGAAAGAGTCCCAGCCCGTTTCTCTAATGAAACCTGATATTTTCTTCGGGGGAACAGCTGCTAGTTCAGCAAAATTGTGAAGGAAATATTCTCCAATATACTTTTTCCTGCGCCTGATAAGGCCCACACAGGAGCAGAAGTAGTGCTCTGCTGATTCTACTTCTTCCTCGTTTTTGCAGTTTCTGCAGAAGTCGTTGTTTAGGACGTTAAGTCGGGATGCGTGGGCTCCTACGAGCCAGTGACCTGTAATTGCTCTAATTACAGCTGTGCACTGTGTGCGATGTAGACTGAAAAGCCTTTTGGTACGTTTGGCGTCAACCTTAGGCCTTGTTTGGCGACTAATGTTGCTGTGAGTGGTATTGTCCCATGTTTCTTGTTCAAGGAATCTGAAACCCTCCCTTGTCCTGAGCTTAAAAGTGGATAGGGGCATACGGAAGTCCTCCTTGTCTGGAAGGAGAACTGTGGTAGTGCCGCGTCTGGCCAGTTCATCAGCTATTTCGTTCCCCTCAATATTTTGGTGCCCTGGCACCGAGATTAGGGATATAACGAACTGCTGTGCCATCTCTTGAAGAGATTTGCGGCAGTTGTTCACTATCGTTGAGTTTGAGGATAGCGCAGGAAGTGACTTTAGTGCTGCCTGACTGTCTGAGTAAATGTTAATTACTCCGTTTATAAGGCTAGAGTGTCGTAGGCAACTGAGAGCCTCGCTTATGGCGAGAATCTCTGCCTGAAAAACGCTGCAGTGGTCCGGAAGACGGAAATGTATTTTGATACTAAGTTGTTCACAGAAGACTCCTCCTCCCACTCGATTGTCGAGTTTGGAGCCGTCTGTGAAGAAATTTATGCAGTCATTTCCCCTCCCTAGAGGGGAAAACTGTTTTGAACTTTGTAGAGGTGTGTTCTACGGGTGTGCAATAGTCCGTTAATTGCATATTTGCGCCTTCAGGTAGGATGGATGAGTGTCCGTATTGATGGACTGACCAGCAGTTTGCGTCTCTCAGACGTCGTGCTGTGATGGTGGCGGTTTCTTTTGCAACCAGTAGAATTGGGGATATGCTAGCGTTGAGCGCTTCACTAGAGGTTGTTCAGAGAGCTCCTGTCATGCATAGTTGAGCTACCCTTTGCACCTTGTTGAGTGCCCTGAGTTTGGAATTATGCAGCAGCGCTGGCCACCATATGGATACCCCATACAGGAGGATGGGTCTGACTATGGCGCTGTATAACCAGCTAACTACTAACGGGGACATCCCCCATTTGAGGACTACTGCCTTTTTACAGGTGAAGAGTGCAATGTTGGCTTTACGCACTCTATCCGATATAGTGAGATTCCAGTTCAATTTCTTGTCTAGTACAAGCCCCAGGTATTTTGCACTGTCGCTAAACTCTAGAACGAAATCATTTAGTTTTGGGGCAGATAACTTAGGGATCTTATACTTCCTGGAGAAGAGAATAAGATCAGTTTTGCTTGGGTTTACGTTTAACCCACTTTCAGATGCCCATCTTGACAGTTTTCTTAGTTTGATTGTCATAATGTCACACAGGGTTTGCGGACATTTTCCCCGCAGCATGACAACCACATAGTCTGCATAAGCAACAATCTTGCATCCCCCATCTTCTATATCGCGGAGCAGCGTGTTTACTGCTAGGTTCCATAGAAGCGGAGAAAGTACCCCCCCTTGAGGAGTACCTCTGCTGACATGCCTGCACAGAGTAGATGCTCCCAGCGAAGAGGTCACTTTTCTGCTCAGTAGCAGCTGAGTGACTAATCTCACCAACTGAGCATCTACTCCAAGGCTCAGAATAGCATTGGTTATTGCCCCTGAGTCGATGTTATTGAAGGCTCCTTCTATGTTGAAGAAGGCGGCTAAGGTAAATTCCTTGTTTTGCAGGGATTTTTCTATACTGGATATGACAGAATGAAGTGCTGTTTCTGTCGATTTGCCTTTACGGTAAGCATGCTAAGATTCAGATAGCAGAGAGGGATCGATTGATGTTCTTAGGTGTAGCCCTATCAATCTTTCCAAGGTTTTCAGAAGGAAGGAGGACAGGCTTATTGGCCTGAAGTCCTTCGGTGTCGAGTGTGAGGCTTTGCCGGCCTTGGGTATGAAAACTACTTTGGACGTTAGCCAAGAAGGGGGAATGTGGCCTAACGCCATGATGTTCGTGAAGATGGCTTTTAGCCAAGGGACAGCAAGATCTTCCCCTTGCTGTAATTGTGCCGGGAACATCGGGACCTGGAGATTTGTAGGGAGCGAAGCTATTTATAGCCCATTTAATGTTGGATTCAGTCATGATGCTGTCCAATACTTTGACCGGGTGGCATGGTTGTGGGTTGCCTGTTTGGGGACCTAAGGTGTTTCCTGGAAAATGCGTATCTAGTAATAGTATTAGTGTTTCTTCGCTAGAAGAAGTCCATGAGTCGTCCTGTCTCTTGAGATAGCCCAAATTCGAGGATGACTTTGAGAGTACCTTTCGTAATCTTGCGGCTTCTGAAGAGGATTCAGTTCCCGAACAGAATTTTCTCCCATCCTCTCTTTGTGCCTGCCCAGTGAGCTTTTTGAATTGAGCTAGACTGTGTTTATATTCTGACCAGTTCTGTTCACAACTTAGTCTTTTTGCTCTATTGAAGAGTTTCCTACATTCTACCCTCAGCTTGTCTATTTCTTGTTTCCACCAGGGTGGTCTCCATTTGCCTCTCGGCTTGCTGATTGGACAGGATGCTTTATATGCATTGTTACAGGCTTCAGTGAAGGCTGTCGTGAGGTAAGTGAGATGTTCTTCCGATGGAGGAATCTGCTCTGGAGGAGCTGGTAGGGCCTTAGCCAGTCTGTTTTTGAAGGCTGGCCAGTTTGTTCTGCGGGGGTTTGAGAACGTTACTGGGTCAGGATTGGGCGCACATAATTCTGTGTCGATATATTTGTGGTCTGAGAAGGAGTGTTCTTTAGAAACACTCCACCCTATAAGTTGGTCATGCATGAAGTTTGAGGTTAGGGTTAGGTCTATGACCTCCTCCCTGTCCTTGATTACAAAAGTGGGGTCGTTTCCCCTATTGCAGATAAGTAAGTTGGTGGAGAGAAGGTATTCAAAAAGTAACTCACCCCTCTCATTTGTGTTGGTACTACCCCACATCTCATGGTGGGCATTTGCGTCGCATCCGATCTGCAGGCCAGTGCCACGATCTTTGCAAACCTTTACGAGTTCCCTCAGCTTGCGACCCGGACTTAAAGACTGAATTAATTGAATTTTAAAGAAATATGCGTTTTTTATGTAAATAATAAAACAAATAATAAATCTCGCGGTCTTTTGAATATTGCTAAACGACCTGTTAATTAAAAATTTCTGTCTTATATGCCTACCGTTCTCGAAATACTGAAAGAGTTCACTCCTGCCAGTAGGCAATGCAATTTTAGTTTATAGTACTTTTTCTATCATCTGAGTACCGCCTGTCGAACAGCACCCTCGAAAAGTGTTTCTATGTTATTGGCCTCTCGCTCTCTCTCACTGATTTCGAAGTCATTTCGTCGTTCTGAGTACTAGGCTTACTTATTTAGTATGTCTGACTTATACACAACTTTTAGTCTCATTCCACTGCCACATATGTTCATATCTTAAATGTGGGTCGTTCCACTGACACATTATTTAAATGAACATTTAAAACCTACATGTGAGGGTCTAGCTGCTGGGGGGCTTCTTTCAAAATGCAATTGAATGAACATGACTAACAAAAAAAAAAACTCATGTACTATCACACCATTAGTTTTTTAACACGAAAACACTGATTACGAGCCTTAATTCTTAATTGGTATTATTCAGTATTTCGTATAAGACATTCCGTAGCAAATTTCTCTTATACACTCTTATACACAATGCAATTTTAGTTTATAGTACTTTTTCTATCATCTGAGTACCGCCTGTCGAACAGCACCCTCGAAAAGTGTTTCTATGTTATTGGCCTCTCGCTTTCTCTCACTGATTTCGAACTCATTTTGTCGATCTGAGTAGGTACATAGTCCAGTCAATCTAGACATAAAAATGGCTTTAAATAACATTAATTCCGACAGAGCTGAATTTTGGTGGAGGCCTTTGGTTTACCCCAAGGAACAAATTGTGAAAAGTCCCCATCGATCCCAGGTGTGCTAATTGAGTTATTCAAGGTCACAGGTAAAAATGTTGACTTTTGTGAGTTTTTCTCAAAAACGGTAAGGTTTATCAAAAAATAACAAAGGGGAAAGTTGTAGATCTTGAAATGCTCTACAAAAATGATTCATTAATTCATTTTTTCTGTAGGACCCACCATTTTCCAGATATCGCCCTTGTAAGAATCACCTTATACATAATATGCACACATATCCCCTTTGTTATTTTTCGATAAACCTTACCGTTTTTGAGAAAAACTCACAAAAGTCAACATTTTTAACTGTGACCTTGAATAACTCAATTAGCACACCTGGGATCGATGGGGACTTTTCACAATTTGTTCCTTGGGTAAACCAAAGGCCTCCACCAAAATTCAGCTCTGTCGGAATTAATGTTATTTCAATGTCTAGATTGACTGGACTAACAAGGCTATACAAGTAACGAGAATAATAACAAGAAAACAGGGCTATAAAATTAAAAAATACCCAAATATACCAAAAACTATACTTTTTGCTGCTTTGTTTTTAATTAGTTGCTTTAAATTAGTTTTATCAAAAAAAAAAATAGATCACGTTTCTGTGTCAATTGCTTAGACAACTTGAGTTTCAATAACTTCAGAAAAATTTCGGGACAAAATCATATAGAATGTTTAAGTTATTTTTAAATGTTTTTGGACTGGTTGACCATCTAGCGGAAGTGCCTTAGACTCTTGGTGCAACAGGCAACACTTTTTTAAGAGAGCAGTGAGTAACGCGTATCTGATAGGGGGGGGAAACCCGAATATGAAACCCAATGGAAAATATTACCCGTGCGTTTTAGGGCGTGTCGAAAAGTTTCCTTTTTGTTCTCGTTACCCGTAGAGTAAAAGAGAATACTGTGAACGTTAGAGATGTCTGTCTGTCCGTACAAACGTCGAGATCTCGGGAAGTTTGTTTCAAAACTTGACCCTTTTAACGCCCACAAGCCGCGAAAATCTGTGGCGCTCTTATTTTTAATGCAATCAAAACGGTTTCAAAGGGAATATAATAATAAGTGCACTGTTTAACTATGTACCAACCACTTTTAGGTCGAATAATAACGAAGTTATAGAACATTTAACGTTGCTACCTACGTATATAGTCTTCTAACATATACTTCATACATACATACATATGATTGCATATGTTGACTACATAACTATTTATGGCAAGCTAACAATAGGTGGCGTGGTTGTGTCAACCAGCCAACGGATGATTTGTGCAATATGTAAAAATAAAAATAAAAAGTACAAAACAATCGGGTAGTAATTATTAACTGAGTAACGAGAATCTATTAGTCGGTAAGCCCGAGTATAGCGTAATTTCTTGTTTATTCTGGGCTGGGTTACGGCGAAAATGCTAGTCTTTTCCCATCTGTGCTACGAAATGTCTCACAAAGAATTATCATGCCATATATGTACAATGTACACAAATGCTGCGCGCCTGTGCGATAAAAAAGACGGGCCTAGATAGATTTGTACAAAAATTTGAATTTTTTAACTCTTAAAGTTGAAACAACGAAAGTGTATTCTTTAACATAGCCTTGATAAATAAGCAAACTACTTTATTTACATGTACCCACATGTACACACTTCTTTTTATTGATGGGTATACAAATGTATATATTCCCAAGACAGTGGGGTATATGTATGTTTGTGAGTATGTACAGTTGCGGTCAAAACAATAGTAGTTTTTGGACCTTTTTAAAATGCAAGAAAAACTAATTTAAAAGCAACTTACATATATATTTTTTATTTTTTTATTTTCTTAAAGGTAATACGATAAACTAAGCGAGACTTGTTTTCAATACTCCCTTTAACATTATCTTTATATTTTAAAAATTTCTAAAAAAACTCGTTAAAAAAAAGTTTAAACAATGTTTGTTTTAATCCTATGTAAAGTACAGATACCGAAACTTTATAGTAATTTTCTCAAAATTCTATTAGTTTTATTAGATACTTATTTTAGAGGTGAAATTCGACAACTACCGGGGTGCCACAAAAACCGTCGGCGGTTTTGGGGAGGGATTTTTCGGAAATTCGGTAAAAAATCGTCGGTGCTACAGAAACCGTCTCGAACTTGTTGTTGGAACTAACGATTCGGAAAAAAAGACAGGGCTGACTACTTATTTTTATTTGGCATTTATTTGCTATTTTTCAATAAATTCAAGCCAAGTTTTACTTTTTTTGCAAGACAATAACTAAAAAAAAATCTAACCATAAATAGTAACAAACAAAATAGTTCAACATATGGGCGGCTAGGGAAGGCGTGGTCAGATCGGTCTGAAACTTAGGTATATTTTTATGTGCATCGACACTATCATATGTACCAAATTTGAAGGACCTAGCTTTAAAACTTTAATTTTCGTCGAAAAATCGGCTCGCTGGCCCAATGTGCGTTGGCTAAACAATTGGCATATATGGGATGACAAAGTAACATGTTACGTGTAATGGCTGCATTCCACTGGCACATATTTTCACATTTAGAATGTGGGTCGTTACACTGAACATTCATTTAATGTACAATACATGCCGACAAGTGAGTGGCTAGCTGCTGGGCGGTTTGTTTTGAATTGCACTTGAGTGAAAATGGATAGCAATTTTATCTTGCCTGGAGACGGCAAAGTCGCAACAGCGGATTCGCAGTCTAAACAGAGTTGCAAGAGCTTTTCGTTATTGTGAATTTAGGCGGCAGTCAAAAAATATTTACAGTGCCGCACCAAAGTGAAGGCGCATTTAGAAATTTCAACTTCAAGTGCAAGTGCCAGTCTAATGCAGCATATTTTTGATGCAATTTTTTTTTATGTGTATAAAGTAAACACTTCTTTATTCAAATCCACAGTTTTTTTAAATCGGCGCAGGACCTTTATTTAAAACTAAAATTATCCTTTTTCGACCAAACACTAGTTGTACATATTAAACCTACCGAATCTCAGCGGAAAATACTTTTTCTTTTGCTCTATCAAGGCAAATCGTCCTTGGGTATTATAAAAATCAAGCCCAGAAGCCATTAATAACTTTTTGATTCTTTCTCCGCGTTTTAAAGGCCATCATCGTTTCCAACCGCAAGGTGTGCAGGCCAATTCAAGGCTTTGAGGGCCAGAAAACGCAACAAGATTATAATAAAAAAAACGAAAATTTGAAAATCTCATTGATCACACAGCTGCTCATGTTAGAAAGGAAGCCGGATATGAATTGAAATCAGAACTGAGCGGTCACGCAAATATGCTGTGTTTACCGGCTATGCACGAGAGTCCGGCCAGAAGCTTTCGGGCGGTCGGTCATCGACGTCGCTCGGTTAACTTAGTTTACTTATAGATTTTCGCCAAAAACATCGAAAACATCGATGTCCTTCAACTTCGGACGGTATCACGGCTCAAACATACAGCTTGGTGATGATGCCACCATCGCATATCGCAGGGCCAGCTTACAAGATGCCCTTACCTTCTTAGAGCGCCAAGGGACATCTTCCTGGTGGAGATCGAAAAGCTTGAGCGCGGCTTGAGCGCGGCTTGAGCGCGGCTTGAGCGCGGCTTGAGCAACGAGGGCTTGCCGAACTTTGCGCTGCCCGATTTGGCAACAGCTGGGCTGGTTCAACCCGATCTCCAAGTTCGAGATCGACAGGAGACGAACGACATCATCGAGCCGGAGACGAACAACGAGCCACACAGTGAATACACCTAAATTAGAGGAAAAGTTCACTCTGAATTTTCAAATCTTTTAAGGAAACCTTCTGGGCGATGCCACGCATGTGAGGACGCCTCTCGGACTGCTACCAAAGAGACTGCTGCGCCCGGCGATGGGCAACGGCAACGACTTGGACATTCTGCTTACAGACAGGGGCTTTCGCATCGGTATCATCTACGTGCCCACGGTGCACAACGGCTACAAGGGTGAGCTGCACTTTCTTATCAACGGGGTGGGCCGTGGCCCTCGCGAGACCTTACGCGCCTCTGGTCGTCCTCATCGACGTGTACGGCACCACCAAGCAGATCATGATCGTCCAGCTAGAGGGCAGTAAGTGCTCTAATTTTTTACCACTAAAATTAACAACTATAACAGCCGAGACACACACCAGATTTTGAAGATTACAGGCTACTACAGATGAAAAAAAGTGTCAAAATTTAACTTAGGTAAATTCATTTAACCAATTATCCAATGGTCACCCACCGTCTTTTTTGTGCAAATTTGAAGACGAAAGATTCAAGTATCATTTAAGCCAAATTCCAGCCTTGGGCCACGTTGGGATAAGTTTTTATTTGACCTAGAAGTCGAATATTCGGTACTTTGACCACGATTTTCTAAAAATTGGTACGTGATGGTAAGTTTTTAGTTTGTATTAGCAAATCTTGTGGAAATATTTTTTTTCCCTCCCTCCCCCCTTTTTTTTTTTTTCTTTTCCCAAAAAAAAAAAAAAAAAAAAAAAAAAAAAAAAAAAAAAAAATTTAATTTTAAATATAATTTTTTTTTTAATCCCCCCCCTTTTTCACCCACCAAAAAAATTTTTTTTTTTTTTTTTTTTTTTAAAAAAATTTTTATAATTTTTTTTTTTTTTTTTTTTTTTTTTATTTTTAAAATTTTTTTTTTATTTTTTTTTTTTTTTTTATTTTTTTTTATTTATTTTTTTTTTTTTTAATAGATATTTTTTTTTTTTGTGGGGGGGGGGGGGTGGGGGTTTTTTTTTTGGGGGGGGGTTTGTTTGTTTTTTAGAGGGGGGGGGGGTGTTTTTATTATTTTTATGGGGAAACAACCTTTTATTTTTTTTCTTTTTTTATCTAGCTTTTTTCGTTTTTCGGGCTGGTTTCAAATTTTTCGGATTAGCCCATATGCGTAGTGTATAATAGCAATTAAAACCTTTGCTTGAAAAATTAAAAAAAAAATAAATGTCGATCGTGGTGTAGGCGTGGTCAATAGAGCCTGGACGATACGTCGATGCGTCGACGATATGTCGATGTATCGGAGAATTTTCAAACATCGATGTTAATTTCGATTTCATCGATATGTTTGATTTCAAAACATCGAATCAATATTGGTTTTCTCAACATCGATGTTTTGATAAGCTCGCTTACCTTCTCTAAAACCCAAGCAACTTGCAATATCGTGTAAGTACGCAATTTTAATATTAACCTAATGTATTTATTGTACCTTATACCTTTATTGTGTTCAGAAAGGAGCGTGATTCAATATTGTGGTGGTGTTAGAAAAAGGTGAATAAAGTTATTATGATGGGCGTTCTCAAAGATATTCTACAAAAATACGTGTGAGCGATTAGTAAATTATAAAAATTGTTACAAATTATTAAATTTGTACTTCTAAATTTCGATGTATCGATGTTAAACTTCCATAATCGCGATATATCGTTGTTTTTATTTTTAAACATCGGGAATATCGATGGTGGCCAACATCGAAATTTTAAATGTCGATGGTTGGAAATTCTGATGTTTTCAAGCTCTAGTGCTCAAACTTAGAAAAAGAGAAAAGCCCTATTTCTACAATAATTTTGAAGTACTTATCAATAAATTTATAGTTCACAGTAAGGCGAACATTTAAAATGAACACGTGGCAATTCAATTTAATACCGATGTGTAAATAAGTAAAAAGCTCAGTTTTGGACATAATTTATTTATATCATTTTTTTGAAACAAATATATTTAAAAACGAGAAGAAAAGTTAACTTAAGCAAGCCGACGTTAATGTACCTTGCAGAAAGAGAACACAGTAGTACGGTTTTGATAAGCTGAAGAGATCAGCCACATTTTGAAAAAAAATATATTTGGATAGACTTGATACTTAGCGAACACCGTAAACTGAAACACAAATTTTGGTCGATTTGTATAGCAACAATAAGATATAGTCATCCGATCGTCAAGATTTTTAATCTAGACCTACTTGGACACAAAAAAAAACGATTGGGAAAGTTTTGTGTTGATACGTCTTACACTGAGCGAAAAAATTTTACTGAATCAGAAAATAATTCAAACATTTGTATAGCAGCTTTAGGATATAGTCATCCGATCGTATAAATCTTCGAACTCGGTCTGTCTGCACATAAAAAAGACGATTGGGAAAGTTTTATGTTCATAGTTTTTACACTGAGTGAAAAAAGCTTATTAAAACCGACAGAAGGATCGACGGACAGATGGACATGGCTATATCGACTCGTCTGATGATGCTGATCCAGAATATATATGTACTTAATAGGGTCGGAAATGCCTCCTTCGATGCTTTACAAATATCAAGGGTATAATAAAAACAACATTTAAGACCGTTAAAAACAACAATTTAAGTCAGAATAGACATGTTTTTTTCACCATTTTTATTTTATTTATTTTCTTTGCTCGTCTTCCTTGTGTTAGACACCTATTTGTGAATTTAAATTTTATTCTAAGATTTTTTTTTACAGAGTTTATCTTAGGAATTTTACTCCCCAACTTAGATTGTAAAATATGTATGCATAAGGTATAACCACCCAACATCTCATTTAAACCATGGTGTCGCTCCATGGTGACGTACAAATTTTTTCAAAGTTGGGAAAGCTCTGGTCATCTCTTGTGTTAAACAAAAATAAAAAGATATTCACAATCGGGAATATCGGCATTGCTAGGCCAGTCTGGCTGCTATTGTTGATACCCCTGCAGTTTTTATTGGCGGTACTCTTAGTGCTTATTCCTTTCGGCCATTTTTAATTCTTAGATTATTCTTCTAAGGATGATTGTTTTGGTAACTGAATTATAATTTATTTTAAGTCTAGCCTCGTGATAGTTTAATTAGATAAGTAAACCACACATACATATGTATATAATGGTTGGCCCGTTCGTGGCACACTTCTCTTGTGCATAAAAACACAACAGTAAACAAAAAAATAACTGAATTAAAATATTTAAGGTAATTCTTCGAATTACCGATGTGCTTCGCACTGACTTTACAAAATTCCCTAAGTAGGTAAAATCGACAAATGGTTTTTAATGGCCTCCAACAGAGTTACCTGTTCCACTCGTGTCCTCCTGGTGTCCCCCCAGGGCTACAGACTACACCAAAGTTCTGCTTTTCCTGTAGAAGGCTCTATACACGCGAGCTTAACCCAGGGCTACAGGCTCCTCCGGCTCCTGATTTTCCTGTAGGAAGCCCCGTCCTACTGATCTCTTCTCAGGGCTTCGAAGAAGATACTGTCCAAAACCCTCTCCCTCCCGGTCATCGGAAAACAAAGAGACTCGCTCGCAGAAAGACGAAAGGAGCTTGATTCCCAACAGAAGAAAAGAATTGCCCCCCTGCTTTCCTCTCTCTCTCTGGACTCGAACCTCTCGAAAGACCTGGTACGATGCCTAGTGCAAGCGAATACCGTCGGCCAGAGAGATAAAATTCTGTTCTCCCGCCCTTGTAGTTGTTGTATCCATACAGACTCGAACATCTCGGGCGACCTGGCATAGCCTAGTACAAACGGATAGCGTCGGCTGTATGGATACGGCCATTCCCCACCCCCCTTCAGTACTGGATCGACACACGAGCGACGAACCGCTACCCCAACCGATGACGACGAATTTATTATGGCTTGACTGTATACTAATAAGACCGGTTGGTGGTGCGCCGCTGTTCGTCTGCGTCCCTGCTCTTCCTGCACTCGAACCTCTCGAGCGACCTGGCATAGCCGAGTACAAGCGGATAGCGGCGGCCAGGAAGCGCAGCTAAATTTTATTTACGTTAAATATTTTGGTCTGCACTTTTTATTGCACTTTTTATTTTTAAACAAGAAACTATAATTTACAGAATTATGATTTAATATTTAAAATTTAAAAAGGGTCTTCAAAGTCAAATGCCAATTCTAAAAACTGTAAGTCTCAGTTTGGAAGGCCTTTCCACTTCCGCTACTACCTGCCTCTGAAGTTGATGACTTTAAAAGTACATAGAGAAATATTATAAAACTTATTAATTTATAAATATTAAATTAAAAATGTTATTAAAATTTTTGGCTACTTTAGATACGGAAGGTACGACTTTAAATTCTTTAAAATGACTGAAAACTGCCTAAGTGAATGCTAAGATGTTTCTCGAAAAAGAAAAATCATTTTTGGCAATAAAGGATGTAAGGATATTGCCTCAGTTGGGCGCCATCTTGTTACGCCGACTGTGACTCCGTCCGTTGAAGGACATAGGGCTGAGGGAGTCGCCGCCCGGACAGGACACGATTTGTGCAACTGAGCTCGCCAGATTTGGGGTGGGTTCTTTGGACGCCACTCACCTCTCTAAAACGTAATCAAGCAATTATTTACGCGCCTGAAAATGCTAAATACCGTTAGTCAGTCTGTCTTTCTGTCCACATCGCCCGCAAGCTTCGCGTAAGCTTGATCGAAATCCGATCGGCAGTGTTTCAGCCAATGCCCTCCCCTTCACGACTTCGCGTGCCAATGGATCATCGCTGGCTGCGCTATATGATACCCTAATTTGTATGTCGTTCGTCAAAAGTTATGTCATTGTTCTTGACCCAGTTTTTCCATTTGCGCCAGATCCCCCCTTTATTTGGTTTCTACCAAGACATGGTTAACTTCTGTTTACGTTACAAATTTATTTGGTTCCCTATCAAAATGCAAGAGGCTTGCGTAGCAAGCTAACTAAATTGTATTCTGATAGCTTTTCATTTGCATCCCATGTTATTGTGTTTACAGAAACCTGGTTAAAGCCGGAGATTCTTAGCTCCGAAGTTTTTCCCGGTAAGTACACAATATATAGGCTTGACCGTCCTTCCAAACGGGGAGGTGGAGTTTTAATTGCCGTGGACTCCAACCTCACGTCGGAAGAGGTATGTGTTGAGGAATTTAATAATATTGAATTTATTTGTATAAAGCTGACCCTTCCGGGAAAGTTTATATATATCACTTGCTCCTATGTTCCGCCGTCTTCTGAACTCCAAGAGTACCTTAATCATCTTTCTGCGATACAGTCCGTTTCAAATAGGCTGTCCGATAGGAATCAGTTATTAGTTCTAGGTGATTTCAACGTACCTGGAGCTACGTGGTCCACAGATGAAAAATCAAATGTCTTACTACCTATTGCACAACATGACTTTATTGACGGCTTGCTTGACATGTTTTATTTTTTTTTTACGCGCGTAGTCCCACGGCCCACTTACCCGCCCAACCGACCGGGGGGCGCAGCCGTGTATCGTACGGCACGATTCGCGAGAAGATAGACACGAGTTATGAAAATATAAGCAAAAGTCCGAGGAAAAAAGTAGGATCTAATTTTGTGCTAACGAAGTCGTTTAAAGAGCGGCAGAGAGTCAGAATTTGAGATTATAGGATACAGTCTATTATAGTCAGAACATAATACTCTGAAAGGCTCATGCAAGTCATAGTTAGATCTACAATGGTTTATTATTAAGGGTATATAATTTCTAGTTTGTGTGTATTGAAATTATGAAATACACAAATTTGCAATATAAAAAAAAAAAAAAATTTTGATAATAAGTAGGATTGTGTACAGAAATCTATATTTACTATTGGTTATAAAATTGTTTATAAAATTTATAATTTTAATAAGTAGTAATTACACAGGGCAACACTAAAAAAAATCCACCGATCATTTGCACTTTTTCATAGCATTTGGGTTCTCCTGAGTTCAAGTCCCATACAAAATTATTTTTCATCACCTATAGGTTCCGCGGTATAGCGACGAATAGAAAAGTAGCATGTTGGACGACACTTTGAATTATGTTGCCTATGCCAAAAAAGTTACCGTAATATTTTTAGTTGGGTTATAAACTCAAAACACCACTGCATTGAACAAAAATTATTTCCTGCTTGAATATTTGTCCATTCCGTTGGAATAAGTCGTCAAAGTTGAAATCTCATATTTTACTTAAGTTTTTGTCGCATTCAAGGGTCTTTTAAAAATATACTTAAAATGGTAGAAATTTTTATTTTTCTTTGAATCTTTAGCCCTATGTTCGCTTCAATTTTGGTTTTTATGCCTATCGTGATAATATTTTATTGGAATTCTTATAGCAATAAAAGTAAATTTTTTTACTTTTTCTACTACTATATTTTCTCCCAATTTTTGAAAAGTCATGGCATGCTTAGATGGTCCATTAGGGAACAATTTTTTTTAACTCCAAAATAATATAAGCATGTGTGTTTAAGATTGCCTTGACTTTTCAAAAATTGGTAGAAAATATAGTAGTAGAAAAAGTAAAAAAAAAGTACTTTTATTGCTATAAGAATTCCAATAAAATATTATCACGAATATGCACAAAAACCAAAATTGATCCGAACATAGGGCTACAAATTCTAGGTAAAATAAAAAATTCTACCATTTTAGGTATATTTTTAACAGGCCGGTGAATGTGACAAAAACTTGACTTGTACGAGAGATTTCAACTTTGACGTCTTATTCCAACGGCATGGACAAATGTCCAAGCCGGGGACAATTTTTGTTCAGTGCAGTGGTGTCTTGAGTGTATAAAATATCACGGTAACTTCTTTGGAATAGGCGACATAATTCAAAATGTCGTCCAACATGCTACTTTTCTATTCGTCGCTATACCGCCGAACCTATAGGTGATGGAAAATAATTTTGTATGGGACCTGGACTCAGGAGAACCCAATTGTCATGGAAAAGTGCAAATGATCCGTGGAATTTTTTTAGTGTTGCCCTGTGTTATCAGTGTTTTCAAAAGCACATTCTATTCTAAGTCTCTGATTTTTAAATGCTTACAAATTTTCTCCATGAAAATATTACAAACAATCCTATGTGCCATGGAAAAAATGTATAAGAAACGCTTAAAAAATCGCTTCTATTACTCAAAAGACGGCCCACTTTGAAACAAGTGAATTAAAATATGTCTTTATGGTAGCTGTGTGTGAAAAACATAATTGGTCAATTTCAGATTGGCCCTTGGCTGCTATTCCTTGGCTGCTTCAAAAACTCGATAGCTTGGTCATCAATGGTCTGACCTAAGACAATTTGTGGTCATATTGGCAAAATAAGTATGAGGTAATATATAACTAGTGTAGTGCCCAACAACCCAAATAAAACTTTTCGATTTAAAAAAAAAAAAAAGTGGGGTGGCCGGGTTGATATGGAACGTACCATATGCAAACGTGTACCTACATAATTGTTGAGAAAGGGAATATTAATATACTAAATTGAAAGTAGTAAAGTTTTAGGATAAATATAAATGAATGACATTTGGGATATAAAATTTAATTACATCAGGATAAAATATGCATATAGCTCTTTTAATAATGATTTTTTTTGTTTAAGGCAGTCCTCTACCGTCAGGCCTAAATTTCGAGCTTATTTTCAAAAAGAGAACTACTGAAGATAATTTCATGAACTTTTTTTTTAATTTGATTGGTACATATGTCGACTTTAAAATCATTTAATCAAAAGTATGCCCATTGGTTTTGTTGTCCTTGGGATGAATTTGGAGGCCCGACTTGGTGGCAAGGTTTTTGCGATGTCGTTGTCAG
This sequence comes from Drosophila oshimai, assembly GCA_018150695.1. Lineage (NCBI taxonomy): Eukaryota > Metazoa > Arthropoda > Insecta > Diptera > Drosophilidae > Drosophila > Drosophila oshimai. The sequence continues at coordinate 347,350 of JAECWM010000301.1, read as the reverse complement.
AAATGAAGAAAGTGAAATTTGTTTGTAATTATTGTTACGTTGGATGTGTTTTCCAGATCGGGATTTTAATTTGCGATACTCGAAGAGTAAGCAAATACTGTAAACGATCAAATGTCTGTCTGTCCGTCCGTCCGTCCGTCCGTACAAACGTCGAGATCTCGGGAACTGTAAGAGCTAGAACCACCAAATTTTGCATACAGACTTCTATAAGCAAAGCGCAGATCAAGTTTGTTTCAAAGCCTGAACACGCCCCTTTTTACGCCCACAAACCGGAAAAAACTCTGTGGTGTCCACATTTTTAGTGCTAGAGAAAAGTGGCCCTGACAAATGTTGTTCGTATTGAAAATATCTACCCAAATATCTAAAAAATTTTAAAATCTGACCATTTTCAAGAAATTGTGTATACAAATGCGTTGAAAATTTTTATTGCGCTCAAAAGTAGGCAAAACTTTTTTTTTAAGAGAGGGCGCTTAAAACTGATTGCGCATGAAAGTAGGCTACACATTATTGAAGAGGGCTAGCTAGCTGTTTTTAAAGAGGGCAATGAGTATCGCAAATCTTATAGTCGGGAAACCCGACTATAACGTTCTTTCTTGTTTTTATCTCAAAATTTGTAAAAAATATACCACTTTTTACAAAAACTTGCAATTTTCACCATGTTTTTTCATACTTTGAAAGCTGTAAAAATTCGAAAAACTAAAATTTTCAAAATCCGGATCGGAAAAACATAGCGACATGTTTTTTGAAAAATTGTGCCGAAAATGAGGTGAATCCGATGAACATTACTGGTTAATAACTTACCAAAACTTTATTATTTAATTATTTTTTTTTTATTTAAAAATTAAAAAAAAAAAAAAAAAAAAAAAAAAAAAAAAAATAAAATAAAAAAAATAAAATAATTTTTTAAAAAAAAAAAAAAAAAAAAATAAATAAATAATATATTAAAAAAAAAAAAAAAGAAAGTTATTTATAAATTAAAATTACGTAATTAGATAATACAAAGTTTTGTTTTAAGGGGATATTATAAGAAGTTAAAAAAATTTTTAAAGGATATATAAGCCAAAGCCCGAAAAAAGACCGTTTTTTCGAATTTTTTTCAGGAAAACTATGTAAAATTTCAGACCGGGCGTTTTTCCATCTAAAAGTATACACATTAAAGATTAATTCACAATTTTTTTTATTGAAAAATTTTTACAGTGTAGCGAGATATGCTAAATTCTTCCGAGCGTTAAAAAAAAAAAGGAAATTCGGTAGCCAACGCCGCTCCTTCCAAAATCATCTAAAACAAAAAAACCAAATTGATTATTAAATAAGATACTAGAATCTAGTCCTCATCATAGGTGTTTTTTTTGAAAATATTGATTTTTGACAAAATGGCTTACGTTTAAAAATGACATTGCGATTTTTGACTAAAAATTAGCCATTGTTTTGCCTATTAAAAAAAAACTAAGCATCGGAAAAAAAAAATCCTATGATGAGGACTAGATAATTATGTATAGAATAAGCACAAAAAATTTCATTGCAATCGGTTCGCTAGTTTTCGAGATATTTTGGCTACCGATTTCAAAGACGTGGTTTCGAGAAAAACGCGATTGAAAATTTGGTAATACGGTACGGCACGCACGAACGTGACTCACTCTTCGGTCTATAACTTCGTTATTTTTTGAGATATCGACTTGAAACTTTCACAACACGTTTTTGATCCCTTAAGCTTCAAGAAAATGCAAAAAAAAAATGATTTTTTCGAAAATCCTGGCTGTATATATCCCCTTAATATGAATAACGAGATAAAGGTGTAAGGAAAAAATTTAAAGGAGGCACGAGAATATGTAGGTATATACATATATTTGTGGAATTTTTGAGTCATTGATCCGTAAAACTTTCCCCTTTTTAGGCTCCAACGTCGAGAGATCTCCCGGTCGAATCTGGGCACTGTTTAAGGTTGGAATTGGAGACGCAAAAAAAAAAGGTAAACTTATATAAAACAAAAAGCTGCACAAAATAAATCGGTCGACAGCGGTGGTGTCTTCATGTTAGTTCACTCCAGGGAAGGGGAAGATGTAGACTCCGGATACTCTGCATTGCTCGCGCACGAATTAAATGATTTTATTTGGTTTTATTGGTTTTATGGTTGCTGGATATTTTTGGTCACTTGTGGTTTGCATTAAAAGTTTTCAAACGAAGTTTACATTTTTAATAGACATTTGATATTTTTGGTTATCTATCAGATCATGGCATTTACACATTTTTCACCCTGGGCTTTCGTTGATGCGGAGAGTTTAAGCTCAAGTTTTTCGATTCACACTTTCAGGATTAAAGGATCTTAATGTAGTGTGAAGTAGGGATTGTATACACGCATCACATATCACGATTGGTATGTTTTAACAATTGGTGAGTGTTTTAAAAGCCACTGATCGTGATTGCTGCATCACGCCAAGATCGAGCAATAGTTGCACCGACATCCTGCCGTCGGAGCGGCGTGATTAGTCGAAGACGATACTATCCCGGACTATGTATTTTCGGACTTTGAGAACTCAAAAAAAACTTAAACTCTCTGACCGCCGCGCTACTGCCAACCTAGGGTCTTTTATACCAACGACCATGCCCAGTTTCCCCAATGGGTCACCGGAATGGAACACTAAGGTGTTCCCACTTAGGTGCATTGGTTCCCCTCTGTATTTCAATTGGCCAAAGTCTTATTTAGGTCATCTTCGTTCGAATACCAGATAGTTCGATCAACCCGGCGGTGTTTTGTTACCGATGAGAGCATGGCCCTATTCGACGAGTTAAGGCGGTGTCAATTTTGACCGAGCCGAGCCAAATTCTTGAGCAATTTGTCATCTTAGTTCTTTTAGTGGCCTGGGAGTGCTTTCGTTTTTAACCCCTTTCGCGTTTATCTGATAAATGGGTTTCTTTCGAGAGGTTAAAAGATAAAGTTTTTAAATGAAATTGTACGCTTGTAGGTATATTATGTTTCGTTCGACCTCGGACAAAGTGAATACTGGATTGTTAAAACGTTTGTTAAACTTGTTTTTGATTTGTAAAAATTGTGTTTCCTGCAAACCAGAAGCAAATGTTTAACAGGATCGTTTTGTTTTTGTTTGTTTTTACAGTAAAAAATATTTAATGCGATTCAGATTTCATAACTTCGCTTCTCATTCCAGGGATGCTGACCGTAGAACTTATGAAAAATGCCAGAAGCGCCAAGTAAAAACACCTAAATATGGAAAAGAGTGAAGAAAAATAGCGCGGAAACAATAAAAAATACTGTATTATCGCGACTTGTGTAAATTTTCGCGGTTTTGGTCCCAGTCTAAACAGGGCTTTACACAGTAGTAAATAGAATCCCAAAAATATCGTGTCTTATATGAATAAAAATCTCTCAATTGGGCCACTTAAAATCCAAGTTTTGGGAAATTTTTAGCTTTTTGGGTTCACAACAAAAATGTAAGGGTGTATTTTTGCCAGCTTTGCGAAATTTAGCGTTTTACAGAAGTAACGTGGGTAACAAGAACAATTTTGGGCTCGTTTTTGACAAAGTTGCACTAAGCCTTTCTTTGTTATCTACGGATCCGTGTAAGATAATATTTAAGCAAATACTGTAAACGTTGAAATGTCTGTCTGTCCGTCCGTCCGTTCGTCCGTACGAGCTCCTAGATCTCGGGAACCATAAGAGCTAGAGCCACCAAATTTTGCACACAGAATTCTATATATCAAGTTTGTTTTAAAACCCGACCACGCCCCTTTTAACGCCCACAAGCCGCGAAACTCTGTGGTGCCCACATTTTTAATGCTAGAGAAAAGTGACCTAAATAAATGTTGTTTGAATTAAAAATATCTACACAGTTATCTAACAGTTATCTGGCCATTTTCAAAAATTGTGTACACAAGTGTGTTAAAAATTGATTGTGCCCAAAAGCAGGCTACACTTTTTTAAAGGTGGAGGGCTGGCGACTCTAGTGTTTTTTCATGTTTTTTTTCTTTGGGGGCAATGAGTATCGCAAATCTGATAGTCGGGAAACCCGACTATAGCGTTCTTCCTTGTTTTAAGTAATATTAAGTAATATTTTTTAAAATTACAAAATTTCTTTTTTGAAATTAAAAACAAATTTTTTAAAACAAGTTAATTTTTTCAGTTTTTTGGGGCAGTCCAGAAAGCGTTTTTTTTTTTGTGAACTTTGATTCATCCCAGACAACATAAAACCAAATAAAATTGTGTAACGCTGGCTCGTTTTCGAGATATTCGCATTTATAGGTGAGCGCATGAGTGTTTTCATACAATATTTCAATTTAAAAAAAAATAGTATAATTTTAAAAATATTTTTTTAATTGAAATATTTTCCTGAATTAACGTTGAAAAAATTAAAATGATATCTTACACGGATCCGTAGATAAAAAGGAAAGACTAAGTGCAACTTTGTCAAAAACGAGCCAAAACTGAGCCCAAAATTGGTCTTGTAACCCATGTAACTTCTGTAAAACGCAAAATTCGCAAAACTGGCAAAAATACACCCTTACAATTTTGACGTGAACCCAAAAAACTAAAAATTTCCCAAAAATTCGGATTTAAAGTGGCCCAATTGAGAGATTTTTACTCATATATGACACGATATTTTTGGAATTCTATTTACTACTGTGTAAAGCCCTGTTTAGACTGGGACCAAAACCGCGAATTTGTTGTGAACCCAAAAAGCTAAAAATTTCCCGAAAATTCGGACCTCCGATTTTAAGTGGCACACTTGAAAGGTTTTTACTCATATGCCTTAGCAAAACAGCGTCTACACGGCGCGTCATATTTATACCCGATATTGTGGCGAGTGAGTAAACATTAACTCCTCACAATCATGCATAAGCCCCCAAACATAAATAAATAATAAAAATTTACTTCTTGATTGTTTTTTAACCAGATATTTGTTCTCGTTGCTCGTAGAGTAAAAGAGAATGCTGCAAACGTTAGAAATGTCTGTCTGTCCGTACGTCCGTACAAACGTTGAGATCCCGGGAACTATATGAGCTACAGCCACCATAATTTGCACACAGACTTTAAAATACCCCACGCAGATCAAGTTTGTTTCAAAACTTGACAACGCACCTTTTTACGCCCACAAACCGCGAAAATCTGTGGTGTTCACATTTTTAATGCTAGAGAAAAGTGTCCCAAATAAATGTTGTTTGTATTGAAAATACTTACTCAGATATCTAAACATTTTGAAAATCTATTTAAGTGCGTTAAGGAGTTAGGTGGGTTTCCCGGGCAAAAAAAGGCACATTTTCAAGAATTTTTGAAGTGAAACTTCTTTAGGCGCATGGGGGTAAAATTTGTACAAATCAAACGACATGAAACGTTTCATTACATTGAAAAAGTCGAAAAATAGAGAGAGAGCGATCGAGAGTGATTGAGAGAGAGTAAGACAGGGCGAACGTAAAAGAGAAAAATGTAAATGAATATCCCTGTCCCTCTCTCACCGCTGACGAACGTCCTCTCTGTCCTCTTCTTTCCTATCTTCGCTTTGAGCGCGCTTGCACATGGTGCAAATATATAAGGTGGTCTCGTCAGCTCTGCTGAGGATGTTAAATATGTTTACCTCTCTGTCTCTCTTAAGCGGTAAAATGAGGTAGCTAGATCATGGTGAAACTATACAAGGTGGTCTCGTCGCGAGAGCTGCCCTCTTTTGAGGACGTTATTTGTGCCAGTCGTTTGTCAAACGTTGTCGAAAGAGGATGTGTAGAAATACTATTTCTATCTCTTTCTTGCGCATGTCTCTCTGAGAGCTAGGGATGTCGAAATATTTAAAAATATCGTATCAATGATATTTTTTATTAAAAAAAATAATCAAAATAATATTTGATATATCATATAAAAATATCGATTTTGCAGATATTTTTGATATTTTTTTTTTTATAACTTTTTTTTTAATTTTAAGCTGCATTAGCAATAAACCCTAAACATTAACCCAAAAACGATCTTAAATTTTAATTTTAAGTTTATATTAATTAATAAATAAATTAATTAATTCTTTTTTCGTTTTCTTGCACTGTGAATGCTATGCTGTACTACACACATACATACATATGCATATGCGCTCTTTTTACTTACTTTGTTTAAGGGAGCTTCTCATGTAAAATTTTCAAAAAATCAATTTTTTTTTTTCATATATTGATAGAATATAATTTATGACTCAACTCTTAATATTATGAAAGATATGATTGATTGAATCAGCGCGCTCGGGCGCGCTTTGTGTGCGATTTAGCGCTAACTCAAAACTTTAAATCGTTTTTTCTCAAAACTATGATTTAAAAAACGCGGTACACGATTGCGCAAAAACTACTGAACCGATTTTTTATTTTTAAAAAGTGTTTTGCTGATTATGAATTAAACGAGTGCGTGAATGTCTGGAATTGTGAAAAAAAAATTATTTTATACACTTTTAAGCCTTATTTAGCGACAAAAAATGACGAAAAAATAGCACTTTTTTTTCAAGACGTGATTTCAATATTGTAGAAGAAATTTTTTTAAATGCAGACATTCACGCACTCGTTTAATGTTTGCTGAATAACACAAATTATTTGTTGTATATTTCAGATGAAAACTTTGGGCTCCACATTGTACCGCGATAATCACCTCAGCCGAATCGCGCCGCACGCGACCTTCATTTTGTTTTTTGAGACTTTAAAAAAATGTTTTTTTTATACTTCAAACATGTCTTCAAATATATGCGAAAAATTATTTGTGCGTGTTTTCATTTTCCGAGTGAAAAAAAACCCAAAATACCACTACTTTTTTACGTGTTACATGAGAAGCTCCCCTTAAGCACTTAATATAGGCGTCTTGGTGTTTGTTTTTGAAATGTGATAGCAGGTTTGAGCTATTGCCACTTGTTTTTATGTTTCGATCACAAATGTTGCACTTGGCTGATCCATTACCACTTGCGAAAAAAAATGTTAAGCGACGCTCATGTTTCACATATGGGCTAATCCGAGAATTTTGAAACCAGCCCGAAAAACGAAAAAAGCTAGAAAAAACATATTTATATATGGTTTTTTGCCAATTTTTTTTCTAAAAACTATTACTGGCACATTACAATTTAGTGTAAAACTTAAACAACATTTTAACACACTCACATAATACAATAAGTAGAAGTAAAAATATTAGTAAAAGGCATCATAAAAAAAAAAAAAAAATAAAATAAATAAATAAAATAAATTAATAAAATAAAAATATATATATAATACAAAAATATTAGATGTAATTGAAATTGTCATAGTAATGTAATTGAAATTGTAATTGTAATGTAAATGAATTTGTGATTGAATTTGTAATGTAACTAATGTAAGATTTTATGTACAAAGTGACTAGCGCAGTAAGAAATAAGTTTCAAACTTGTGTCGCTAGGATATTAAAAACAATAAAATTAAAATTAAAATTAAATCAAAGGAACTAAACTTGTCTAAGCAATGGACAACAAATTTTAATATTTTTTTGGTTCAACTAGTTAATATTAGCAAAAAGTATATTTTTTTGGTATTTTTTCTGTTTTTTAGACCTGTTTTCATTTGTCATATTCTCCTATTAAAATGACAATTTATGATAACATTTTGTTCACAAAGTTTACATGTTGAACTATTTTCTCAAGTCAAAAAAACTATCAAATCGTGGCTAAAAGTATAGATAATCACCTCATTTAGCTTGATGGAAGAAGTGTAACGTCCGCAACGTAACGTCCGCAACAAATTTAAATTAAAATTATGGGGGTAAAATTTGTACAAATCAAACGTCATGAAACGTTTCATTTCATTGAAAAAGTCGAAAAATAGAGAGAGAGCGATCGAGAGTGATTGAGAGAGAGTAAGACAGGGCGAACGTAAAAGAGAAAAATGTAAATGAATATCCCTGTCCCTCTCTCACCGCTGACGAACGTCCTCTCTGTCCTCTTCTTTCCTATCTTCGCTTTGAGCGCGCTTGCACATGGTGCAAATATATAAGGTGGTCTCGTCAGCTCTGCTGAGGATGTTAAATATGTTTACCTCTCTGTCTCTCTTAAGCGGTAAAATGAGGTAGCTAGATCATGGTGAAACTATACAAGGTGGTCTCGTCGCGAGAGCTGCCCTCTTTGAGGACGTTATTTGTGCCAGTCGTTTGTCAAACGTTGTCGAAAGAGGATGTGTAGAAATACTATTTCTATCTCTTTCTTGCGCATGTCTCTCTGAGAGCTAGGGATGTCGAAATATTTAAAAATATCGTATCAATGATATTTTTTATTAAAAAAAATAATCAAAATAATATTTGATATATCATATAAAAATATCGATTTTGCAGATATTTTTGATATTTTTTTTTTTATAACTTTTTTTTTAATTTTAAGCTGCATTAGCAATAAACCCTAAACATTAACCCAAAAACGATCTTAAATTTTAATTTTAAGTTTATATTAATTAATAAATAAATTAATTAATTCTTTTTTCGTTTTCTTGCACTGTGAATGCTATGCTGTACTACACACATACATACATATGCATATGCGCTCTTTTTACTTACTTTGTTTAAGGGGAGCTTCTCATGTAAAATTTTCAAAAAATCAATTTTTTTTTTTTCATATATTGATAGAATATAATTTATGACTCAACTCTTAATATTATGAAAGATATGATTGATTGAATCAGCGCGCTCGGGCGCGCTTTGTGTGCGATTTAGCGCTAACTCAAAACTTTAAATCGTTTTTTCTCAAAACTATGATTTAAAAAACGCGGTACACGATTGCGCAAAAACTACTGAACCGATTTTTTATTTTTAAAAAGTGTTTTGCTGATTATGAATTAAACGAGTGCGTGAATGTCTGGAATTGTGAAAAAAAAATTATTTTATACACTTTTAAGCCTTATTTAGCGACAAAAAATGACGAAAAAATAGCACTTTTTTTTCAAGACGTGATTTCAATATTGTAGAAGAAATTTTTTTTAAATGCAGACATTCACGCACTCGTTTAATGTTTGCTGAATAACACAAATTATTTGTTGTATATTTCAGATGAAAACTTTGGGCTCCACATTGTACCGCGATAATCACCTCAGCCGAATCGCGCCGCACGCGACCTTCATTTTGTTTTTTGAGACTTTAAAAAAATGTTTTTTTTTATACTTCAAACATGTCTTCAAATATATGCGAAAAATTATTTGTGCGTGTTTTCATTTTCCGAGTGAAAAAAAATCCCAAAATACCACTACTTTTTTACGTGTTACATGAGAAGCTCCCCTTAAGCACTTAATATAGGCGTCTTGGTGTTTGTTTTTGAAATGTGATAGCAGGTTTGAGCTATTGCCACTTGTTTTTATGTTTCGATCACAAATGTTGCACTTGGCTGATCCATTACCACTTGCGAAAAAAAATGTTAAGCGACGCTCATGTTTCACATATGGGCTAATCCGAGAATTTTGAAACCAGCCCGAAAAACGAAAAAAGCTAGAAAAAACATATTTATATATGGTTTTTTGCCAATTTTTTTTTCCTAAAAACTATTACTGGCACATTACAATTTAGTGTAAAACTTAAACAACATTTTAACACACTCACATAATACAATAAGTAGAAGTAAAAATATTAGTAAAAGGCATCATAAAAAAAAAAAAAAAATAAAATAAATAAATAAAATAAATTAATAAAATAAAAATATATATATAATACAAAAATATTAGATGTAATTGAAATTGTCATAGTAATGTAATTGAAATTGTAATTGTAATGTAAATGAATTTGTGATTGAATTTGTAATGTAACTAATGTAAGATTTTATGTACAAAGTGACTAGCGCAGTAAGAAATAAGTTTCAAACTTGTGTCGCTAGGATATTAAAAACAATAAAATTAAAATTAAAATTAAATCAAAGGAACTAAACTTGTCTAAGCAATGGACAACAAATTTTAATATTTTTTTGGTTCAACTAGTTAATATTAGCAAAAAGTATATTTTTTGGTATTTTTTCTGTTTTTTAGACCTGTTTTCATTTGTCATATTCTCCTATTAAAATGACAATTTATGATAACATTTTGTTCACAAAGTTTACATGTTGAACTATTTTCTCAAGTCAAAAAAACTATCAAATCGTGGCTAAAAGTATAGATAATCACCTCATTTAGCTTGATGGAAGAAGTGTAACGTCCGCAACGTAACGTCCGCAACAAATTTAAATTAAAATTATTTTTATTAACGGAACTAGTTATCTTTCTTTTTTAAGCTGCATTGATATGGTCATACATTCCACTTCATTATTAGGTATCTTACTTTTTTGGTTAACTATTCTTAAATCGCTAATAAATGTGGAAATGCACACAAACCTCAAATTTTACTTCCATTTTTTTTTAACGTCCGCAACGGAACTTTGAGCAAGCATAACTTTCTTTCAAAAACAGTTGATCTCTTGTTTTTAAATAAGTTTAAAAGTGCACTCAAGAAACTGCATATGGCAAAAATTTCATGAAAATATACTTACGTCAACGGCAGCTGTGTCAATTCTAACAATCAAATTTGCGTACAAATGTAACGTCCGCAACGCAGGATTAGCCCATATGGGCTAATCCGAGAATTTTGAATTTTGAATTTTTCTATATGGTTTTCTAACAAAAAATTTTTCCTAAATCATAGGAACTAAGCTTGTCTAAGCAATGGACAAAAAAATGTAATATTTTTTTTTGGTACAACTAATTAATATTAGCAAAAAGTATATTTTTATGGTATTTTTGTCTGTTTTTTAGACCTGTTTTCATTTGTAATTTTCTCCTATTAGAATGACAATAACATTTTGTTCACAAAGTGTCGTTTACATGTTAAACTATTTTCTCAATTCAAAAAAAAAAAAAATCATGGCTAAAAGTATAATAAACGCCTATTTTAGCTTGATGGAAGAAGTGTAACGTCCGCAACGTAACGTCCGCAACAAATTTAAATTAAGATTATTTTTATTAACGGAACCAGTTATCTTTCGTTTTTAAGCTGCATTGATATGGTCATACATTCCACTTAATTTTTAGTTATCTTACTTTTTTGTTAACTATTCTTAATTCCTTAATAAATGTGGAAATGCACACAAACCTCAAATTTTTACTTTAATTTTTTGTAACGTCCGCAACGGAACTTTGAGCAAGCATAACTTTCTTTCAAAAACAGTTAGCCTCTTGTTTTTAAATTAGTTTAAAAATGCACTCAAGAAACTGCATATGGCAAAAATTACATGAAAATATACCCACGTCAACGGCAGCTGTGTCAATTCTAACAATCAAATTTGCGTACAAATGTAACGTCCGCAACGCAGGATTAGCTCATATGTATTAATTCTTGTCCCGACGAAAAGTGTGACAGCTTAAAAATATCAAAAAAATCTGCAAAAAAATCGATGATACCTGATATTTATTCAAAAAAATATCACCATAAAAATATTTATTTTTTCGCAAAAAATATCAATATATTGATATTTTGATATATTTTCGACATCCCTACTGAGAGCGGAGAGAGAGTGCTGAAAAATAACGTCCTCGGCATAGCTGACGAGATCACCTTGTATAGTTTCACCATGAGCTAGATAGAGTCTGGCACAAATAACGTTCTTAAAAAGAGAGCAGCTCTTGCGTAAGACTACCTTACACATATAGTTGCACCATGTCGACTTTCAAAGGTAAACCAACCGATCGAGTAGAAGAAGGAGACAAATTACCAGGGTCCGTAATCATTATAAGTTTTATTTTTTTAAAATCTTAAAATAATGATTATTTTTGATTTTTATTTATTTTTTTTTTTTTCAATTTTTAGGCTAATTGGTTTGATGGGTAGGTAGTTTTAATATTTACAAATAACATGTTGCATTTCAACTTGCCACTCGTTATTTAATAATTCGATATATCTCATTTTCCATAAAATAAAAATGTTTGACAAATTCGCTTTTCTAAATTTTAAGTTCAAAAACAAAATTTAATTAATAATTTCTAATATTGACAAAAAACACGTGGCATTTTTTTTACAATTCCCCATTTGAGATTTCAATAAATCATTTTGCATAAAATATAAATAAACAATATTTCATAAATTCTCTAGACAAAATTTTAATTTAAAACCTGGAATTTCTATAGTTATCATTAATTTACAATGATTTTGTATAAATTTAAATTGAGGTCTGGTATTTTTACTATTTAAAAAAAATGACCAGGAATTTTAATTTAATATTCAACATCTGAGATTTTATAACTTATATTTATTTTATAATATATAATATTTTAATGACAATTAAATTCCTAACATATCTTCCTTTTCCCTTCTTTTAAGTCTCGGAAATCTAAAGACTGATAAACTAGTTCGCCAAAGAAGTTTCACTTCTGACATGTAAACTTTGTACGCACGCACTTTTTTATTTTTTATATACGGGGGTGCCACAGAAACCGTTCCTCCCGAAGTCCGCCCAAGTTCCAACCCAAGGCAAAACCGTCGGTGCCACAGAAAACTCTATCATTTCCCCCGTGTTTTAAACGACCTTTTTATAAATAATGAAAATTTTTTTAAAATAACGTTAAATAATTGTATGTGCTATCTGCATACAACATTTTTTATGTTTTGATCTTTTTATATTTTAAATTAATCAATCTCCAAAAACCGTCACCTCAAAAATTGCTTGTGTGATTCCGGCCAAATTCCACCCGAAAAACTAAAATGCCAACTTGCTCCAAATAGAAAATGCCAAATTTCGGAGTAATTTTCATATTTGAAAAATGATTGTTATTATTGTTATGGTACGCTATACTATTGTTTATAACTATAACTACAGCGTGTCAAAATTTCGAGTGAAAATAAGTTGTACTTCTTGTGAAATTAATAATACAAATCGTTACATTGCAGTTAAGTGTGACCGCGTGTGGCAAAAAATACCGACTTGGGTAAAAACTTTACAAAACGACGAAGAAGAAGACAAATTTTATAAAAATGCAAGTGAATTCAACAAATTTTAAATATTATTGCCTAAATGTTGTTTAGTTTTAGGGGAAAGCATAGGAAAACAAAGCAAGCCACCGTGCTCTTGATTTTTATATTAGAAAACGCCGATTTCGCAAAAGGATTCGCTCTGGGGGACTGATTTTATGTAGCGGCCTCTCGTAAGAAGCCATCTAGTACAGAGGTGGCTTCTATTGTTCAGTTTGGCGGTCAATTTAAAATGTTGAACTATTTTGTTTGTTACATTTTATGTACGGGGTTTTGTTTAGTTATTGGTATTGTCTTACAAAAAAAAAAGGGAAGCTTGTCTTAAATTAATGAAAAATAGAAAATAACTGCCAAATTAAAATAGCAAGTCAGCCCTGTCTGTTTTCCGAATTGCTTGTCCAAACAACAAGTTCGAGACGGTTTCTGTAGCACCGACGATTTTTTACCGAATTTCCGAAAAATCCCTCCCCAAAACCGCCGACGGTTTCTGTGGCACCCCGGGTAAAGAATGAAATATTTTGTAAAAACTTTTAAGTTAAGTTATGTTAAAAAAATAATTTTTGAATTAAAAAAAATATATATATTCAGCAGTCAGCCATTGTGACATCATTTCCGGTGACCCCTCGGAAAAAGGTGCCTTCGCGTTGTCAGCACAATTCCTGACAAAATCATCGTAAATTAAAAAACCAAATTTTCTGTTTTAGTACAAACCTAAATCTCGTAAATGAACGAAGGAAAATCAAAAAAAGGGAAAATTGGATTTTTGGGACACTTTTGTGGAAAAAATTCAAATATTGATGAAATTAAAAAAAAAAAATTTTTTTTTTAAATAGTTGTCAACAATAAAAAAAAATCCTTCGTTCAATTACGAGATAATCATATCTCAAAGGCCTGTGCAAAATTTCATCAAGATCGGTTGAGTAGTTTCCGAGAAATCTTGACAACCGACTTTGAAAACACTGTTTTGAGAAAAACGCATTTAAAGTTTTGATAAGCAGTGCACTTGACCTTGTGCGCGCTCATACATAGGACTGTATCTCCGAATCTCTCGGATCGATATCGATCGATATTTATTTATTTTATTTTTTTAATGAAAAGGTTTTAATCTTTTTAAACAAAAAACTAAAACAAAACAAGAAAGAACGATAAAATCGGGTTTCCCGACTACCAGATTTGCGATAATCTTTTCCCCCTTTAAAAAAAAAAAAAAGAACAATAAAAATCGCTTGAGTCGCTAGCCCCCTTAAAAAAAGTGTACCCTGCTTTCAAGTGCAATCAATTTTTAACGCACTTGTATACACAATTTATTCCAAACTGGCCAGATTTTCAAAATTGGATATCTGTGTAGATATTTTCAATACAAACAACATTTACTAAGGCCACTTTTCTCTAGCATTAAAATGTGGGCACTACAGAGTTTTGCGGTTTGCGGGCGTTAAAACTTGATCTGTTTGGGGTATATAAAAGTCTGTGTGCAAAATTTGGTGGCTCTCGCTCTTATGGTTCGTACGGACGGACGTTGGGAATTTCGCAAGTAAATAGGACAGCTGAGACCACATTTTAAAGTAAGTAATCATAATTAGCAAATTTTTGCAGTCAAAAAAAACTTAATTATTTACAATTAAAATTTAAGTTATTCTTAAAAAACTGGGTTTAAATTCCATCAAATTTTTTTTTAAATTTTGAGTTTTTACCTTGCTTGCGCTTTCACAGTGGCAACACATATTGTTGAGACAGATTTATTTATCACTGCTCCTGCGCTTATGGTGACTGGAACGATTAGAATGGAACAAAATTAACTATAGATCACATAGATCTTTTAGCAAATGTAAATAAATAATCTGAACTCTATATAACTTTTTGATTTTTAGCTTTTTAACCAGTGTGCACTGGCGTGTGAGTTAATACGCGAACCAAATCAATACGATACTTTTGTGATTTGGCCATCGTCATGACACCTCACACAACTGCACACAAACCTTACACACACACCCCCGCTGTTCAAAGCATCCGTGCGATACCTTTTACTTTCGCTCAAAATTATTTTTGTGTTTGTCCAGCTCTAGCTTCTGGGAATAATCAATAAATCAATACAAAAGTAATAGTTTTTGTTATTCTCTTTCTCTCCAAAAACAAGCATCGTTAAGCTGCAACGCACAATTCATGCAGTTCATAAGCTTCGCTTGGAATCCACTTCGAAAGAGCGGTTGAATATATATTTGTGATTTGTGTGTAAATACTGAACTCAAAACGTACGTATCTGTTACAATAAGATTCAAATTTCTGTGGCTGAAACGTGCGAAGGCAACTTTTGCGAGGACAAGTGCCTTAAAAATTTAATCGGTTTATAAAGCAATGCAACAGTAAAGTGCAGTGACAGCTTTTATCTACTCGTAATATTGCACTTGTTCGAAAACATCAGTGGCTTGAGAAAACGTTTCGTGCCAGATGGGTGCGCCTGATACATTTTTTTGTACAATTACCACAAAAGTACTCAGGTCTGTGCGTTTTACTGTAAACAATTAGTGAACCTAAATAAATGTTTTGATTGAAATAAAGCTTTAGGAACCACTGGAACATTCAAATATAGTTGCGTATACATACATACATATTTATAAGTGTTCAGTGTGTTGTTCTCGACCAGAGATGTATTATAAGGTAATCAGCGAAAATTTAACCTTTGGCAGCAGAACTCATTAACTGATGAGACTTATTCAAGCTTCGAAGCGAAAACAAATATGTACATTGCTTTATGTCAAGGTAATGTGTGACCCTTGCTGATAAGTCCATGTCGTTGAAACATTTCAGAAAGTTGTGAAAAGTCTGACCAGGACTGTTGAAGGCATAATAACTATGCGCTATACCTGCGCGAATTGACAGTTACCTTCTGAGACAAATACAAATCCGTTGAAGAAATGCCTTTGTTTGGCAAAAAAGATTCCGGCAAAAAAGCCAAGGCGAAGGATATTAAAGAATTGAACAAGCAAGTGTCAATTGAAGAGAAATACAATCTTCATGGGCTATTGGGGACGTAAGTACAAATATTGCTTACCGTAGATTAAAAAATAATGTGTTTTTGACCGCATTAACAGTGGAGCCTTTTCGGAAGTACGCCTAGCCGAAAGCAAAGATACTCCTGGCGATCATTTTGCAGTTAAAATAATCGATAAGAAAGCCCTTAAGGGAAAGGAAGAATCTCTGGAGAACGAAATACGTGTGCTGAGAAGGTAAGTACAAGACACAAACTGGGACGCCGATTCAGCTACTTAACAGAAACCCGGCGGTTTTAGAGGTCGTCGTCCGGAAACTATAGTTTTGCAGGTGCCTGCAGTTTTAGCTGTTCTTTAAGCTGTTTTGTTAATTTTTCCACCTCTTTTAATGTTTACTTAAGTTTTTAAACCGGAAGCTATTGCATTTTGCAAGTGCGTTCAATTATTATTTGTAACTGAACTCATAGACGTAAGTAAAGTTGTTTAGCTCATTTGGTTTGTTGAGATTACATGATTTTAAACTTTCCATCACCTACCAATTCTTAGAAAATCGTAGTCAAAGTACCAAAAATTAGATGTTTTGGTACTTTTAACAAAAACGTGTCCCAACGTGGCCCAACACTGGAATTTGGCTAATGATACTTGAATCTTTGGATTAAATTTTGCACAAAAAAATACCATAAGAGGCATTTGGATCATCGATAAAAATGCATTTTGCTGTTATCTTTTGACACTTTTTTCCATCTGTAGTAGCCTGACACATTCAAACTCTGGTGTGTGTCTCGGCTGTTATAGTTAATAATTTAAGTGGTAAAACCTAGGTTAAAAAGAGTCAAACATCAAATAATAAATACTCAAGTATTAAATGAATAAAAACGTATTTTTAAAGCAAGTTTAACCACCAAAAAATAAGTATAACAGCCGAGACTCAAACCAGAATTTAAAAAAAATCGGTCTACTCCAAAAAAAGTTAACCTAGATAAGTGAATTTTAATCAATGAACCAAAGGTCCCCATCGTAGTACTCAGATCGACTAACCGTTTCGATGTCAAAAAGAGGCCATTCTTTTTCTCGGAGTATGATCTTTTTAGCAAATTGATCGGAAATTTCTTTGAGCAAGTACAGCGGTCACTCTGAGTCCTTTTTGCGGGCTAAATCAGCTGTTTTAAGTTTGTTGTCAAACCAACTTGGAAATAAGTAAGGAAAATGATTATGCAGGTGGCTTTGTCGATGAAACCATTGCAACTGAAGCCGAAGCTGACGTAAGCAAGTTGTTTTCCCTGCTTGTCTTTCGCACGGTGGATGTGGAGCAGACGCTTGGCGGACACCAGAGCAGCGCTACTAGCCTCCTGCAGCCCTCCTTACCCACATGATCGCCCCTATAATAAGTCTTAAGCCGGGTTACTTGGTTCACACCATGGAAGAACAGTTAGAGCGCACTTAAACCCCGTTCCTTAGTCTATTAAAATTTAAAATTTTAGGAATGTAAGCATACATTTTTGTTTTTTATGTAAATAATAAAAACCAATTATAACTTGCATATATTTCTTTGTTCAGTCAAATTTCGCGCCATCTTTTGAAATTTTGCTAAACCCTCTTATGAGAGACAGTGAGAGGCCAATAACGTAGAACGACCTCTATCTATCTTTGCCTTTTTTTCTCGAAATACTAAAAGAGTTTCTAGTATTTTTTCTCTCATCTGAGTACCGTCTGTCAAACAGCACTAACGAAAAGTGTTTCTTTGTTATTGGCTCGCTCTCTCTCACTGCTTTCGAACGCATTTCGTCGATCTAAGTACTTGAAAGATTGAAGTATCATTTAAATAAAACTCCAGTGTTGGGCGACGTTGGTGTTTGTTTTTATTTGGCCTTGAAAATAAGCAAAAAGTAAAATTTTTGTTACGTTGACCACGATTTTTGAAAAATTGGTACGTGGTGAAAAGTTTTGAGTTCCAAATTGACAATCTATAGGTTAAATTTTTTCACAAGCCAAACAAATACGGGATTTTGTCGACCCGTGTTATATAAAGGCAAATCCCAGAATCAATCCTCCAGGCCCAAAAACTGTAAAGCTTATTTAAACACATTTCTACCCAATTTTATACCGATATGATTTTCTTAAAACAATTAAAGTAAACTTATCTTAGCAATTGTCCTTTAAGGCAGGTTCTCACCTTTAGGCACGAAAAATGACACTTTTGAAAAAAAAAATTTTTTGAGGAAACGGTTAAAGGTACAATGCTGAAAGTTCATAACGGATAAGAAAACACATTTATTTAAGCAATACAATGTTTTAAGTTGAATAAATAAAAATTGTGGGGGAGGGGGCGTCCATCAAAGTCGACATTTTTTTGAAAAAATGTCCCGCTACCGGAAGTGATGCCGTCAAAACGCGTAATTTGAAACACAAATTCGAAACACATTTTTAATCTGAATTGTATTATCTATTAAATGAACTAGATTCGATTTTTGGAAGTTTTTTTCACTTGTTCTTTTTAAAAAAAAAAGTTTTCAATATTTTTGGCTGATTTTCGTTCATTTGTTAGAAAAGACCCTTTCAAACATTTAAAAAAAATTGGTGACGATTGGTTCATCCCAGCGCTTTCAATCACTTCCGTAAGGTCCGAAAACATGGTTCTGAGATAAACGCGTTTGTTTTCCAGACGACGTAGGGCGCGTAGAGTAAAGTGGCAACTTTGAACTCGTGTAACTTACAAAGTACTTGGAATTCGAACTTAAAATTTGTAGAACATACTTTTTAAGGGTTATACTTCCGATTTATAAGATACAAAAAAAAAAAAATTTTCCAACCACAAGGTGAGAACCTGCCTTAATTTGATTTATTTTTATAAGAAACAGGTTAAAATCAACAAAAAACTGGTTTTTGGTATTTTTGTGGTAATTTTTCTCTCGCTGTTCTTTACTATTTTCTCCTATGAGAATGACAAATAAGACAATCAAGTAGTGGCTAAAAGTATAGAAAATCACACAAAAATAACACATGATGGAAAAAATGTAATGTACGACAGGTAGCGAACGACACAATGCGTTCACTGCGATGTCTAAAAAAACCATAAACCTTTTTGACTTCAAATAAGCTTTATATGCCTTCGAATATTTACAGCATTCTTTTTGATATTGGATTTTGTATGCTTTATGCACAATTCGCTAAGAATTGCAAAATAAATGGAAAATTAAAAAGTTACTTCCATTTTGTGTAGCGTGCAACACAACACATGATAACGAAATGATGCTTTATGACAATATTTAACTTAAAACCCCCTAAGCCCAATACGAACTTTTACTATACATTTTTCAGAAACCTAAAAAATATTTAAATTTCATTTTCAAAATCGTACCAAACGACGTGCAACACGCGATTAGCCCATATACAGTGGCTCACAGCCAAAACGAACAACAAACTGCCAATAACTTTGACAGTCTCTAAAAACTAAACTAATTACCTTATTATAACAATTTAAACGCACGATAAACCAAAATATTTACATATTATTTATTCGCCAAAACAATGTTTTCTTGCTACATTTACATGTATCTTAAAACTAAACATTACAAAGTAAATAACATTCAATTAAGGAACTACGCACTAATTGCTTATTGAAACTAAAGTCGAACAGCATGCTAGGTGAAAAGGCTCATTTAGGCCGTAATTAGTCCTGCAGTACTTAATAAAAAATGGTTCGTAAGAAAGTAAAGATCTGCATGGCACACAGGGCAATGTAGGCTGTCAGCAAGAAAGTCATTCAGGAGAAGTAAAGCCTGAATTTTCCTGCGGTTTTCAAGGGTCGATAGATGAACAAGACGACATCTGCTAAATTAAGACGGCAAACGGCCGACAAAATTGATAAGGGGTTCTTGCGCCTTAGCTTTTTTTTTAAATTTTTTTTGCCTAAATCTAATTTTCAGAATTTTAAGAACACGCGTGCAAAATATTCGGGGGTGCCGCAGAAACCGTTCCTGCCGAAGTCCGCCCAAGTTCCAACCCAACGATAAACCGTCGCTGCCACAGAAAACTCTATCATTTCCCCCGTGTTTTAAACGACAGTTTTATAAAATAAGCATACTTGCACATTTTTTATAAATAATCAAAACTTTTTTAAAACAACGTTTATGAATTGTATGTGCTATCTGCATACAACACTTTTTATTGTTTTGATCTTGTTACATTTTAAATTAATCATTTTGCAAAACCGTCACCTCAAAAATTGCATGTGCCATTCCGGCCAAGTTCCACCCAAAACAACCAAAACGCCAACTTGCTTTAAATAGAAAATACCAAATTTCGGAGTAGTTTTCATATTCGAAATATTTATTCTTATTATTGTTATGGTACGCTATACTATTGTTTATAACAATAACTACAGCGTGTCAAAATTTAAAATGAAAATAAGTTGTATTTCTTGTGAAATTAATGAAACAAACCGTGCATTGCATTCAACAAATTTAAAAAATTATTGACTAAACGTTGTTTAGTTCTGGGGGAAAGCATAGGAAAACAAAGCAAGCCACCGTGCTCTTGATTTTTAAATTACAAAACGCCAATTTCGCAAAAGGATTCGCTTTGGGGGACTGATTAGCAGTAGCAGCCTCTCGTAAGAAGCCATCTAGTACAGGGGTGGCTTCTGTTGTTTGGTTTGGCGGTCAATTTAAAATGTTTAACTATTTTGTTTGTTACGTTTTATGTGCGGGGTTTTGTTTAGTTGTTGGTATTGTCTTGCAAAAAAACGGGAAGCTTGTCTTGAATTTGTTGTAAAATAGCAAATAAATGCCAAATAAAATAGCAAAACAGCTCTGTCTTTTCCGAATCGTTAGGCCGAACAACAAGTTCGAGACGCTTTCTGTAGCACCGACGGTATTTTTCCGCCGACGGTTTCTGTGGCACCCCGGATTATGTCGAAATTCAGATTTTTAAAAATATTACAAGCAAAAACCAACTTCCATGTGTATGCAAAAGGTGAAGAACACGACCTTCTTACTCGTTTTTCTCGAAACAGCGTTTTGAAAGTCGGTGCCCCCGATTCAGAAAATTGTGCGCGAGATTTTAATGGAATTCTTTTTGCAGTGGACAAGAAAATTAATTTTTAATTCATTTAAATATTAACATTTATTTTTGAGACAAGAACTAAAAAAACCGTGATTTTTCAAATTTTGACTTTGAAAGGTCGCCATTTTTTTTTTTTTTTTTTTCGGGCCTCTACTTTGGCGCCCTCTACACTTCACAAAAAATATGTTACTTTTAAAAGTAAGATAGCTGAGAAAAAAAATTTTTAAAATGTGTTTTTTTTTTGCCCTAAGGGCGCAAGTACACCTTAAGAAGAGAGCAAACTTGAGACATTTTTTAAATGCGTTCAACTTTTCAATCTAATCTAACTTGAAGCGTACAAGAGTCAAAATGCATACTATTTCGCCTAACAAACCCAAACATAACATAAGGTTTGGGTATTATATGGTTAAGGTGCTCAGCAAAACTAAATTTGTAATTAAGCAAGACCCCAAGGTCCAAAGACTCATTTTGGTGGGACAGAAGCTGTGAGTACAATGAATAAGGATTTAAAACATCATAAATGCATTTATTATACCTGACATAATAGCATTTTTGAAAGTTAAGCGGAAGCAAAGTATTCACACACTACGAACTAACAAAGTTTAGGTCAGCTTGAAGCAGGCTGGTGTCAGCAAAAAAACGAATAGATTTAAAGATCCTTATATTATTAGCATAAAGAAGATATTCTGAGTTCATGAAACAGCAGGAAACATCATTAATACATATTATAAAAAGAAGAGAGCCAAAAGCACTACCTTGAGGAAGGCCTGAAGTGGCAACAAATGGGCAAGAAAGAATACCATTAATGTTGACCCGATAAGTCCTCCGATCCAAATATGATGAAATTAATTTCAACAACGTGGAATATAATCCAAATTGCCGAAGCTTGGCAAAAAGTTATTATATACTTTTATTTTTTTTTACGAAAAACAACCAAAAAATAAGGTCATTGCCAAAATGAAAAGGGCAACCAAACATCAAAAAATATAAAAAATATAGAAGTTAATAAAATCACTCGTCTGGTTACTATTTTAAGCCGTTTTAGCATTGATTCCACAAATTTGTTGGGTGTTTCTAGCAGCATATTTCGTCAATATGTTATTTTATACTTTTTTTTTTTTTAATATTTAGGGTATTTAGTAGTCCTGGCAAGTGTTGCAATTGGCAGGTCTAGCAAATGTGGCGAACAGTTAGCTTGTGTTCGCCCCTATAGGGGTAACACTGTGGCAGGTAACTCAAAAAATCTTGTCAAAATTAAAAATGCGTCGAAAAGTATTAGAAAATTTGTAAAATGAATAAAGTATGCTTTAATGGTAAAAAGGAAATTTTGATTTTAGAGCTGAAGAAATTTAAGAACCAAAAAAATTTTTTTTCATGCTTTTATCTTATTAATTTTTTGTTTGCTTAAGTCTTATTGGCTTAAGGGGGGACATCTGAGTAACTGAAAAAAAATTGATTTTCGAAATTTTTGCCCAAATGAAAAGGCCAATCGAAAATTTGTAAAGTAGGTTTTATAATATAAGATGTGAAGTACAAAATAAATTTTTTGGAACAAATCAAAAACAAAATGGCGGCGGCACATTTTCTCAAAACCACTTTTTAGCTGGCCGGAAACCTAACTCGAACAAATCTTAACCGATCGATCTGAAATTTTGACAGTATATTCAAAATACCTATTATCACACACGTTCGATATATTGATTTTGCAAAATGGTGAGTGATTGAAAAAAATTACAATTTTCACGAAAAAACGTCACAAAATTGTTAATAAAAAAAAAGTAACAAAATATCGAAAAATCCACGTGTGTCGATAGACATAGGTATTTTGAATATACTGTCAAAATTTCAGATCGATCGGTTGAGATTTGTTATAAGTTTCCGGCCAGCTAAAAAAAGTGGTTTCGAGAAAAACGCGTTTAAACACAAAAGGTTCCATGGGATATACCTGTGAGGCGTCGCCGCAGAATGGAAAATTTCGACACTTAGACACTTTTGCCGGACTCTATCTTTTGATATGTTATTTTTAAAACCATAAAGGAATATTTAAGCGAAAAAAAAAATTTTCGATTTTCAAAAAAAGTTACTCAGATGTCCCCCCTTAAGGCTTATTGTAAGAATGATAGTTTTTCTTGAGCGTATTTAATCATGAACAATTTGCAGAAGATCTCTATGAGGACTTTAATTTTAGTTATTTGATAACTAAGGAAAACTCAAGATCTAAATGTCTTTTCTACTTCAACTTTCCCGGTAGTTGGGCTGCACAAAAACTACAAAATATATACCGTGTTGCTATCTGTGTAGATATTTTCAATACAAACAACATTTATTAAGAGCAGCATTCAAATGTGGGCACCACAGATTTTCGCAGTTTGTGGGCGTTAAAAGTGGCGTGGTCTGCTTGATCTGCGTGGAATCTATATATGACCTTATATTTTGGTTGTTTTTCGAAATAGATTCTTTAAAAATATTTAATATTTTGGAACATTACTCGTGCGTTTAAATTATTATGATAGCCTCATTAGTTTAATTTTTACAGACTGTTAAAGATTTTGGCAGTTTGTGGTTTGTTTTTAAGGGGGTCTTCTGGTCTAGAGACATGAAAATGTAATTTTGTAAAAAAAAAGGCAGCAATATTTTCTTAAGGCAGGTTCTCACCTTGTGGTTGGAAAACAATTTTTTTTTTTTATCTTATAAATCGGATGTATAACCCTTAAAGAGTATGTTCTACAAATTTTATGTTCGAATTCCAAGTACTTTGCAAGTTACGGGAGTCCAAAGTTGCCAGTTTACTCTACGCGCCCTACGCCGCCTGTGAAACAAACGCGTTTATCTCAGAACCATGTTTTCGGACCTTACGGAAGTGATTGAAGGCGCTGGGATGAACCAATCGTCACCAATTTTTTTTTAAATGTTTGTAAGGGTCTTTACTAACAAATGAACTAGAATCAGCCAAAAATATTGAAAACTTTTTTTTTTAAAAAAAGAACAAGTGAAAAAAAACATGCAAAAATCTAAATTTTTTTTCAAAGCTTCATAACTTTTGTAATTTTTATTTTTTATGATTCTAGTTTATTTTATAGATAATACAATTCAGATTAAAAATGTGTTTCGAATTTGTGTTTCGGATCACGCGTTTTGACGGCATCACTTCCGGTAGCGGGACACCTTTTCAAAAAAATTTCGACTTTGATGGACACCCGCTCCCCCACTTTTTTTGTTTTTTCAATTTAAAACATTGTCTTGCTTAAATAAATGTGTTTTTTCTTATCCGTTATGAACTTTCAGCATTGTACATTTTACCGTTTCCTCAAAAAATTTTTTTTTCAAAAGTGCCATTTTTCGGGCCTACAAGGTGAGAACCTGCCTTAATCAATTTTTTTATACATTATTTATTCACATTAGAAACATGCAAAAAAAATTAAATAAGTAAAAAAAATTCAAAACTCCGTTAGTTATCAGCTGATGGAGTGGGGCGTCTCAAAAATTTGGTGCGTGACCATTCCCACGATTTTAGCTCTCCTAGCAATCGGAATTCAAAAAATAAAAAAGATTATCAATCTACAATAACGTCGCTGTGGCAGGAGCTACGGAAAAGTAAAAAACATTTTTTTTTGACAAAATGGCGACTGTATAAAAAAAAATCACTTTTTTACCATTTTTTTTTTTAACCTTTTTCGTTTTTTTAAAAATAGTAAAAATTAAAATTTTGGGATGGCCGTAGCTCCGACCATAGACAACTCCCTAAAGAAGACTCACTTCAAATTTCAAGTAAATCGGTTTGGAAGAACCTGAGATATCAGATTAAAAAAGACAGTTTTGAGAAAAACGCGTTTAAAGTTTCAAGTGCAGCCCAACAGACTTGAATGCCTGCTCAGCAAAACGCTTATCTCCGAAAATAATTTGAATTTGGGAAAATCCTTTCGTAGACATATTCTTAAATAGTTAAACTATAAAAATAAAAATAAAATAAAAATCTAGACCAGAAGACCCCCTTAATTGAGTCAATTTCATATTGAAAAGGGTGGTCACTTTTGTTTATCTGTATTTTTTTTTGCCTAGAAAATTTTTTTTGATTTTGTTTTTTATTATTTGGTGTTGTAATTGTCAGCTTAAGCTAAAAACTTCTAACACCTATTGTTAAGAACTTTAGTTTAACGGCGAAACGGGCGAAAAATACCAATAGCTCGAGATGAAAGAACACAGATTTTTGGGAAACTATTTGTTTTGGTTTTCTAATTTAAACATTTAAGCCTAGTAGGTACTCAGATCGACGAACAGTTTCGATGTCGAAAAGAGGTCATTCTTTTTCTTTTTCTCGGAGTATGACCTTTTTTTAGAAAATTCATCCGCAATTTCTTTGAGAAAGTACTGCGGTCACACAGATTTCCGTTCGCGGGCTGTATATGCTATATTCGGTTTGTTGACAACCAAATTTTAAATAAGTTGTAAAAATTATAATGCAACGATGAGCCGAGGCTGAAGCTCGCAAGGAGGAGGCCAACAATTCGAAGGAGCATGCAGTTACCCTGAACAAGGAACGAATGGGGCACATTATCGCAAGGCGAGTGGACTACACGGAGATGGACTCCTTGTCGTGTTCAACTGCCGGATAACAAACGGGACTTTTGTTCCCCGCTGACCACAACGCTTGTCTTCTGCACGGTCGCCGAGAAGCACTCGGTTAACGGGCTCACCTGCGAGCTGCACCAATGATGGGCTAACAGCCTACTACGCCATGCTCACCCACTAGAGTCCTGCAAGAGTGAACTTATAAGTGAGAACTTATCCCTACGATGGATCTCAAGCCGAGCGACTCGGTTCACACTTTGAAGAAATTTCAGGCTACACGGCTGTTTCCCAAGCTGGTAATTAAGCACCAGGTGCAGGAAACCAAGGATTTTTGTTTCAAGGACTGAATTAATTGAATTTTAAAGAAATATTCGTTTTTTATGTAAATAATAAAACAAATAATAATTTGCATACATTTCGTTGTTCAGTCGAATTTCGCGCGGTCTTTTAAATATAACTAAACCCTCTTTATGAGAGAGAAAGAGAGGGCAATAACGTAGAACGACCTGTTTATTAAATAGTTCTATCTGCTCTGCCTTTCGTTCTCGAAATAATGAAAGTGTAAGTTGACAACGCGAATAGTTGCCAAACTATGTTTCTAGTACTTTTTTTCTATCCTCTGAGTACTGCCTGTCGAACAGCACCCTCGAAAAGTGTTTCTATGTTATTGGCCTCTCGCTCTTTCTCACTGCTTTCGAACTCATTTCGTCGATCTGAGTACTAGGCTTTACTGGTGGGTTTGAGCCGGCTTAAGGTCGATGTGCTTAAAGTGCCTTTTTGTTTTGAATATTAAAACTTGTACCTTTTATCTTCTCCTTTTTTCCAATATATTTAAAACCACTCCGGGGTCCGTCTTCAGGGCTATACTAATAGTAACAATAACACAAGAATTTAACATTTAATTATTTCTAATACACATTTAAACAAACATTTTAAAAACCAACATGGATGACGCAGCGTCCGATCTTGACACTGCGGAGTTATAAACTAATTTCTAATTTTCTTTTGGTCAAGTAGGTGTCCGTAAATATGTGCGACTTTTTTTTCTGTGTCTGTTATGAAGTTAAGTCTAGTGTGTGTGGGAGTGTTGTTTATGTCAAGCATTTCAAGAGTGAAGCGTTTGTTGTAATGCTTTTCATGCAGCAAGGGCTGCTTTTTGTAATGAGCTTTCACCACTCCGTTTGATATCCGATTTATGTCTCTAGCCTCGTCTTTAGCTTTGATTTTGTTGTGCCAACATACACTTTATTGCACCTTACGTTACCACCCCCAGCGCAAGGAATCTTATATATAACATTATTTTTGTCAAATATTTGTGTTTTGGATTATGTGTCGCTAAAAAATTGTTTGTTGGTAAATTCTGGTCTATGGGCTATAGTTATTATTTCTTTGCTGTAAAACGTTGCGCGACTGCATTGCGGATGGCGAGGAATTTTTCCAAACAATGAGGTGCAAAGAGAAGCAAAAGGCAGCAAGAACACAACTTTCTCTCTTAATATAAGAGAGCATTTCAAAGAGACATGAAAGTGCAATAGAAAAGAAGACATATTCTCGTATTTGGGGGAATTGAGCGAATTTATGACAGCTAACAAAAACAAGAAAGTACGCTGGGACGGGTTTCCAGAATATCAGGTTCGCGTAACTCAAAGTGTTGCCTGCTTTAAAGCGCAATAAAAAATTTAAGGTATGTGTGTAGATTTTTTCAATACAAACATAATTTATTGAGTCAATTTTTCAATAGCATTTAAAATGTGGTCACCACAGAGTTTCGAGGCTTGTGGGCGTTAAAAGGGGCGCGGTCGGGTTTTGAAACTAATTTGAACTGCGTGGGGTATATATGAGTCTGGATGCAACATTTGGTGGCTCTTGCTCTTATGGTTCCCGAGATCTCGACGTTCGTACGTAAGGCCGGACGGACGGACAGACATTTGCAACGTTCACAGTATTCTCTTTTACTCAACGAGTAACGATATAAATACTTTTTGTGGATATTAATTAGTTTTATCTAGATTTATTTTAATTTATACGTCAGTTGCTTAGACAAGTAGATTTCCTATGACTTAAGAAAGAAGTTTCGTTTCGAAATCATTCTCAAATATGTTTAAAATAACTTGCGTGGGTTGGATTTAATTTCAAATATAAGCCACCTCGACTTCGCTAAACCGTTTACAAACATATCTTTAAGTTGAAGAATGTTTTTGTTTTATTTCACGTAAGACAATCCTTAATCATAAAAAACGTTTATAAAAAGGCACGAACATTCTTTTTATTAAACGCTTTGTATAAGTTTCACTTGTGGCTGGCTGGCTGGCTGCGTAACACTTTTTGGTTTGCATGCAGGCCTGCCAACTTG
This sequence comes from Drosophila oshimai, assembly GCA_018150695.1. Taxonomy (NCBI): domain Eukaryota; kingdom Metazoa; phylum Arthropoda; class Insecta; order Diptera; family Drosophilidae; genus Drosophila; species Drosophila oshimai. The sequence goes on along the minus strand of JAECWM010000301.1, from coordinate 319,419 downwards.
TTTTTTTTTACCGATAATTTATCGATATCTATAAAAGAGCGCGCTCTTTTAAACCGGAAAGCGTTTTTTTTAGTTTTTTAAAACTATTCAAATTATTTTTAATTATACGTTTGCTTTATTTATTGGATCTTCTCCATAAGGAGACTAACAAATAGTGTATAAAATCTTAAATTAAAATTTAACATGTTGACTGACGCAAGAATTGAAGGGCGCTAATAATTATTGCTGAGCTGGATAGTGGGTTCGGTAAGAAACCCAGGCTAGACCCCTGGCCAGGTGGTTCAGATGATGAGTTAGTTTTGTGTGGTAGGTCGCTTTTTGTTTAGGTTTTCATCTTATACGGGTAGTATATCAAGATCTCTGAGAATGTTGTCGTTATAAACATACCAGGTACCCCAGTGATAGTTCTCAGTATTTTGGATTGTGCTGGCAAAATGATGTCGTTGTTGTTGCTACTCACATTCCCCCACAGCGGGGAGCCGTAAGTAAGACTGGCTTAAGCGTAGAATTGTCAAGCAGAACTTTAAATTCCAGGCAGAGAGGGGAACGAGCGTTTAAAAGCTAATGGAGGCTATTAGCCTTGCGTTTAGGGAGAATTTTCATAGCTTCGATGTGTCTCCGCCATGTAAGTCGCTTGTCAAGATGGACGCAAAGGTCTGTTACATCGTCAGCTTGTAACAGTAGCGGGGGACAAGTTTTGTCTGTTAAGGGTTAACGTTATATGTTTACACTTTTGCTCGTTTATTTTAAAACGCCAGTCTGATTACCACCTCCTTAATACCACGAGGTGCTTGAATTGGGCATCTGGACCGAGTTTGAACGCGGTATCGTCTGCAAATTTTAAAGTTGTTAGCCGCTCGTTCGTGGGAATATCTGCTGTGTACAGGAAAAAAGAGTTGGGCCAAGGGCGCTACCTTATGGTACTCCAGCTTTGAGTGTTTTCGGGCAGAACCGTTCAGATTGAATGCATTAGATCATGAAGTCTGACTCGGTCGAAGGCCCGTGATGTGCAGGGATAACATTGTGCTCTCTTAGATATGGGATAATGCGCGTCAGAAGGCATTTTTCGAGCAGTTTTGACAGACACGAGAATAAACTAGTTGGTCTGTACGAAGCTGGTACTGTATGATCTTTTCCATTTTGATTATGACTTATTATACTTTTTTGGAAATTTGGCAAGTCGCGTAATCCCGATAAAAAGTTTAGAAATTACATTAACTGCACAATTTTGGAGTTCAGTAAGCATTTTTATTTGCGATACTCGAAGAGTAAGCAAATACTGTAAACGTTGAAATGTCTGTCTGTCCGTCTGTCTGTCCGCACAAACATCGAGATCTTGGCAACTATAAGAGCTAGAACCAGAGCAAACAGACTTCTTTGAGCAAGGCGCAGATCAAGTTTATTTCAAAACCTGACCACGCCCCTTTTTACGCCCACAAACCGCGAAACTCTGTGGTGTCCACATTTCTAATGCTAGAGAAAAGTGGCCTAAATAAATGTTGTTTGTATCTAAAAATTTTGAAAATCTGTCCATTTTCAAGAAATTGTGTATACAAGCGCGTTGAAAATTTGTATTGCGCTCGAAAGTAGGCAAAACTTTTTTTTTTTTGAAGAGAGCGCTAAAAATTTTGAATAGGGCTAGCTAGCTCTTTTTAAACAGGGCAATGAGTATCTTAAATCTTATAGTCGGGAAACCCGACTATAGCGTTCTTTCTTGTTGGAGTTATAAAGTCACCACCTGGTGACGGTTTTTTGGTTTTAATTACTCTCTGATAACTTTCGCAACTTCATTTGGCTGAAACAAATTGATTCCGTCTCAGTTTCAGTTCGAATTAGCGGCGACGGTAGGGCGAATAAATTAGTTGCAGTGTTCGGCTGGAATACACTTTGAAGGTGTAAAGCAAATGTACAGGCTCTATGTTCGGCGCTTCTGGCCCAGATGCCTGAAGTGCTTTTGACAGGGAATACTGTTTCGGCCATGGCGCTTAGATTTGGGTGAGCCCTCCACAAGATATGCTTTGTGCTGGTGGACGATACTGGTTTGCCAAGCACGTCTCAAACGTATTTTTTTCTAAGGCAAGCTGTTCGATTTGAAGATTAGTTTCGTATGGGTTGGTCTGCACATCCCTTCCTTTTGGTGTAGAAATTTTGGCTGTACAAGTACAGACTCCAGTGCATCGGCATAACAATCGATGTTCTCTTTGATGTTGAGTTGCGGGGTTAGTTCATACATATTCTTTGTATTGAAGCCAGTTGGTTGGATGCTTCGTTAGCCTGTGAGGGTGCTCGGTTATTTCAGGGCTTTGAAGAAGAGGTTATTAGCACTGGTGGTCTGATGATTGTAGCAAAAACGATTTTGCAGTTAGAAGATTGCGAGAGGTATTTTTTGTTACAGCAAAATCAATTAAATCAGGTACCTTTCAAGGATCCGTAGGACAGTATCTACGACTTCCTGGTGAAACGTTGTCCAGTTTGTTGCATGTTTTGATGAGTGCATTATAAAGTTGCCTTCCTTTAGGGGTCACAAGGCGGGATCCACAGTGCGTGTGCTAGGCGTTGTAGTCTCCTGCTGCTGTAGAAGTCCTTGAATTGGCCTTCGGAGATTGTAAAGCAAAGCGAGTTGGGTAGTAGACAGCGCCAATGGCAAGGTTGCAGTTGCCCAATTGTAACTTTACCGATAAAGCTTGGAAATAATTGTTTGCAAAACTTTGGTTAAAGGGGGTGTTTGATGCGGCCTCTTATTGAGATGCCGGTTTCGCCGTGGGCTTTACCATAACATCGATGTGATTCTTGTTGAGCAATTGAGTTTTTTTTAGGTTCATGCCGTGAAACACAGTTGGCATTCCACAGAGTAATTCAAAGGCAAGACATAGCTTATATGGACTGCTGAGATGCAAGTATCTGTCACAACAAATTTTTGTTTTGCATTTCGCTTTGCAAAGTGGTATTAAAAAATGACATAAATTCCATCATACTTTGTTGTAAAGTGATCATCATAGTGGCTGTCCCATGGCCTGCTGAATGTTTTCAATGCTCGGCTCTGCGGAAGTTGTTCCTGTTTTAAGGGCGCTTGGTACCAACTGAAGTGCCAAATGATGATATGCCTGCTTTTGCAAAGAATAGTTCAGGAGTCATTTGTGATCTTGTGTTCTAGGTTCGTATTGGTTTCGCTCGTTGTATCCGACTTTTCAACTTCTTGTAGACTGGACAGCCTCTGTAGTTTGCTGTATGGTGTCCTCCACAGTTTCCTCACTTCTTCAATTTAGGGTATTCTTCGTTAGCAGAGCAAGGTTCGGAGTTGTGGGAGTCTCCACAACCTATGCAGAACCTATGTCCATACACTTGGCAAATTGTGCATTGCACTGGGCCGTAATTTTTCAATGCTACAGGTATTGTAGTCGGTATAGTGGGTGAGCTTCGTTTTTCTTTAAGGTTTTGGTATCTGCTTTCAGCTCAACCTTAAAGAGTGGTTGCGGTTTCCTGTTTTTATTCATTATATTAATCACATTTTTGGCAGAAAATCCCATTTTCCTTCAAAGGCACTGTGATTTCAGAGGGGGTCACATCACAACTTTCAAGCCTTTGCTGCTTTGAAGCTGGTAAGTGTAGTAGATATTCTCGTTACTCATAGAGTAAAAGAGAATACTGTGAACGTTGCAAATGTCTGTCTGTCCATCCTTCCATCCGTCCCTTCCGTACGAACGTCGAGATCTCGGGAACCATAAGAGCTAGAGCCATCAAATTTTGCACACAGGCTTCTATATACCCTACGCAGATCAAGTTGGTTTTAAAACCCGAACCTTTTAACGGCCACAAACCGCCAAATGTTTTTCGTATTGAAAATACCTACCCAGATATGTAAAAAAAATGTTCCAGTGTCAAGAAATTGTGTATACAAGTGCTTTTAAAATTTATTGCACTCGAAAGCAGGGCAATGACTAACAAGAACCTGATAGTCGGGAAAACCGACTTAAGCGTATTTTCTTGTTTTTTTTTTTTTGCAAATTATCCGAGTATTTAGTGACTACTCGAAAATGGTCTTCCGTTTTGGTTTGCAGTTTGGCTTCGCTTATGATTCTCTTGTGAGTGGAATTACGTGGAAATTATCTTTTCCGACGAGCTCAACATTTTTTCTCATCCAAGCGTTTGAGCTACTCTCGCGGATGAATATGGGTGGCGGGCTCAGTTTCGTGGAGCTTCCTGTTGCTTTTCCGATGGTATATTGTCATCCTCGGCAAAGAGGGGGTATCTATTTTCATTTGGTGCCTCAGGCTATACAAGTGCCATTAATTTTGTCTTATTGCCAGTTATTATTCCTTGAGGGTTAGCTTCCATTTGGTAATATTAATGTAGCGATCCAGTTCCGCCCGCTTGTTGACTTACTTTTTCAACTTCCATTTCTTTGTTTTTATTGTTTTCGGACTTAGCACGGAAGCTTACTGTTTTTGTTATATTTTCCGCTGTCGAAGTTGCAGTCGTAAGCGTGTTGGTGGTGACCAAGACTGTCGCCGTTGTTGTTACTGCCATTGCAGAAATTAAAGGGCTCACAGTGCTTGTTTTTAGTGCACTATGCGTCAAACTAGCTGGTGGGGTTCTTCGTTTGCTAACTCCTTGACGTTGGAGTGGAGTGGGGGCAAGTAGGGCGGGGAAGGCAAGAACGTGCTCTTTGATTTTCGGTGATCAGTAAATAATGTGAATTTGAATTAGGTTCGTTTGAGTACACCGTAAAGTATGTGTTGTTTTTGAGCGATGCTGTTGAGCGCGTATTTGGCCCCGGTGTTTCTGTCGCGTTTCTGAACGCGTTGTTCCTCTTTCTTGTTCATTTAATAAAGTAAGATGCTAAACTCAATTAAAATTAAAAACCTCGATATGCGGGTGGCATCGATCGATTTTTACCGGAGCGTTTATAAACACGTCTATACTGGACAACGTCATAAGTGGAAATGAAGACATTAATAAATATTGTTCAGGATTAATTGTCCGTATCGGCCGATTGTCAAATATAAATGGAAATATTGACTCACAACGTTATTTGTTTTTTTTTAAACCATAACAAAAAAAAAAAAGATTGCGAGACAAGGGATTGGTAAGAGGTCTTAAGAAACTTGAGAAAAATATTTTGGCCTCATAAAAACAAATTCTGTCGTAATAAAAGGTTATAATGATTACATGATTACTGATTATATTTTTTTTAATGAGTTTCTTTCGATTTGCAAACCCTATGGTACGAAATAGGTCCTCTCCTTGAAGTTTGACACTCAAATAAATACTTGACTCAGTGGCTTATCAGGGTGATTTAAAAAAAAAAAAACGATTTCAGTTTGTTCATATATCGTCTTTTTCAGTACTTAATTTGACGAACAGTTTCGCATAGGGAATTTCTTTGTTCGAAGTGAGAAGGTCCTTTTTCAGTTAAGTTAGCCTCGTGCCATTTCTTTGAGCAAGTACTGCGGTTTATACAGTGCATCCCCATTCGTCGGGCTTTATTAGCTGTTTTCTAATTTTTGACAAACCAAATTGGAAATAATCTAGGAAAATGATGCAGGCTCTTATGAGCGATAGGAAAGAAGCAGATAACGCTGAACGACTCTGCTAATTAAAGCTGATGTTCTTATCTTTGATTTGGCTTTTGCGTTCTCGAATTAGCTGTAAAGAGTTCACTCCTGCCAGTTTGGCACAAGCGATTTATTAGTTTGCAGACATTTTTTTTTCTTTCATCTTTTAGTACCGCCTGTCGAACAGCACACACTAAAAGTTGTTTCATATCGGGGTGTAACAGAAACCGTTCCTCGAAGTCCGCCCAAGTTCCAACCCAAGCTAAAACCGTCGGTGTCCATGAATGAAAACTCTATCATTTCCCAGAAACCGTGGTTTTAAACGACAGTTTTATAAAGTAAGGATAATTAACCTTTTTATACAAGAAACCGTCTAAAACTTTTTTATTCGGAAAACAACGTTAATGAATGGCTGTATGTGCTATCTTATTTGGCATACAAAATTTTTTATAAGTTTAAGCGAAGCTGATCTTTTTTGCAAATATTTATAAATTAATAAATCCCGCCAAAAAACGTCACCAAAAAATATTACATTGTGTGAATTCCGGCCAAATTCCACACAGAGAAACCAACAATAGACCAACTTGCTTCAAATCAGAGAAAATGCCAAATTTCGGCGTAATTTTCATATTTTAAATATGATTACGGTGGTCTATTGTTATGGTACGCTATACTATTCCTTTATAACTAAACAACATTTAGCGTGTCAATAATATTCAAGTGAAAATAAGTTGTACTTCTTGTGAAATTAATTAAACCAATCGTCTGCATTGCATCTTAGTTGTGACCGCGTTTGGCACAAAATACCGGCATTGGGTGAAAAACACTTAAAAAACGACGAAGAAAATGACAAATTTGTTTTAATAATGTCATGTGAATTACAACAAATTTTCCCCGAATATTATTGCCTAAATGTTGTTATAGTTTTAGGGGAAAGCATAGTAAATCGAAGCGAGCCCCATGCTAACAATCATATTTAAAATATGAAAACGCCGCTTTCGCAAATTTGGATTCGCTCTGTGGACTGATTTTGCATGTTGGGTTTCTCGGGTGGAATTTGGCCATGTAATCACAGGGATGGCTTTTGATGTTTAGGTTTTGGAGATCGATTAATTTAAAATGTTAAAGATCAAAATAGAAAATTCGTTACTAATTCATGGTTAGCACATTTATTTCATTATCGTTATTGTCTTGCAAAAAAAGTAAAACTTGGCTTGAATTTATTGAAAAATAGCTAAATAAATGCCAAATAAAAGAGTAAGAAGTCAGCCCTGTCTTTTTTCGAATCGTTAGTCCCAACAACAAGTTCGAGGAACGGTTTCTGTAACACCGACGATTTTTTCCGAAATAAAAAATTACGTGCCCAAAGTTACCTGTCAGACGTGATACTTCTTTGTGGCGACCCCTAGTTTATTGGCCTCTCGCTTTCTGTCACTGCTTTCGAAGTCATTTTGTCGATCTGAGTACTAGGGTTAAGTCTTTAAAGAAGAGTTTCCTGTCGATTTGCAATACTATATATTGCAAAAAAATTATAACCCATAACAGCCACTAAGTTGAACACTCTAAATTAAAATTACTTGTCTTTTTTCAGTGACCGATCAATAAGAACTCAAATTAAATTTATACAAAACAGAAAACATTAATTATATTTTGAAATTCCAGGTTATAAATTAAAATTTTGTCTAAATTTTTGAAATTTTTTTTATTTATATTTTATGCATAATGATTTCTTTGAAATCTCAAATGAGAAGGTAAAAAAAATACGTTTTTTATTTCAATTTTAGCCATTATTGCCTAATGTTTGCGTGAAGGTTTATACAAAGCATTTCATTAGTATACGAGAGTTATGAAAATTTTTATTTTGACCCTCGTAGAAGAACGGGGAAGCATAATACAACAAAATCAAGAATGGCAGGATGAAAGCTTAATGAATTCTGCTCAAAAGCTGATGTTCTTATCTTTGATTGCATCTCGCGTTTTCAAAAAAAAGTAAATAAAATAAAAGTCCGAATTACATTGTCTTACGATTTTCAGAGATTTCAACTTAGAATGATACGAGACATTTTGCTTTTTCTTCTCTCGTCTTTTTTAAACGGATGTTGGACAACAAAAATTTGTTTACAGATATGTTTTAACATATGTTAAGAGTAATTTATGCAGATTTTATTCTTTAACCTTGTGTCTATGAATATTTTGATATCCGACTTATACGGGGGACGTTATCAGAAACCGTCGACGGTTTTGTAGGGACGTCGAATTTTCGAAAAATCGGAAAAATACCGATCGGTGCTACAGAAACCGTCTCGAACTTGTTATTCGGACAAGCAATTCGAAAAAAGACAGGGCTGACTTCCTATTTTTATTTGGCATTGATTTGTTATTTTTTATAAGTTTAAGCGAAGCTGTACTTTTTTGGCAAGACTAATACCAATAACTAAACAAAACCCTGCACATAAAACGAAACAAACAAAATAGTTCAACATTGTTAGAATTGACCAGCCACCGTTAACAAGAGAAGCCTCCCCTGTACTAGATGGCCATATGCAGTTTCGAGAGGCATTTTTAAACTAATTTAAAACCCCCAGAGGCGAATACTGTTTTTGCAAGAAAGTTCGGCGTTCCTTCTAACGTTATAAAAAATGAAAGTAACACGGTGGCTCTTGTGTGCATTTCCACATTTCTTTCCTTAAACTAGTTAACAACATTTAGGATAACTAAAATTTAAGTGGAATTTGTATGACCATTCAATTGCATTTTTAAAAACGAAATTTGTCTTCTTCTTCTTCGTTAAGTAAAGTTTATACCCAAACCGGTAAATTTTTTGCGGAGTACGCGGTCTACACTTAACCTTCAATGCAACGATTTGTGTTTATCTATAATTTCAGCAAGAAGTGACAACTTTTTTTGAATCGAGAAAATAGTTTGACACCTGTAAACGTTATAGTTATAAACAAAAGTATAGCGTACCATAACAATAGGATAACAATCATATTTAAAATAGGTAAAAAACAGACAAAAACATTTGGAAATTTACTATGTTGGAGCAAGTTGGCATTAATTGGTTGTACTCGGGTGGAATTAGGCCGGAATTTTTTTCGTCCAAGCAATTTTTAGACAAGCTGACGGTTTTTGGAGATTGATTAATTAAAAATATAAAAAGATCAAAACATAAAAAATTTTGCATTCAGATAGCACATACATTTCATTAACGTTATTTTAAAAAAATTTTCATTATTTATAAAAAGGTCGTTTAAAACACGGGGGAAATGATAGAATTTTCTGTGGCACCAACGGTTTTGCCTTGGGTTGGAACTTGGGCGGACTTCGGGAGGAACGGTTTCTGTGGCACCCCCGATAATATTTATAAAGGACTTATAAAGGACTTTTTTGAATTAGGTGACCCAGGGTCTTTTTTTGGTTTCGATTAAGGCCTTAGCATTCGACAACACCATCATACAAAAGATTAAAAAAAAACCGATTCAAATTCCCAACTTTTTGCTGTCAAAATCTGGAAAAAGTTTTTTTAATGCCATTTTGGTCACTGTTAACGCCATTATTAAAAGAACCATACGGTACAAAATTCTTAATTTGTTAAAATCACTAGCCCTTAGCTATCCTTCGTAAGTCTGCATCATTGGATTGGCCAGAAAGCACGTGCCATGGACGAGGCAGTGGAACAAATTTCAACCTGAAATCACATACCTGAAATACTATGGAAAACAGCTGTTTTCACCATTATAATGGCGGGTGGAACTTTGTTCCACTGCCCGCCCATGGCACGTGCTTTCTGGCCAATAAAATGATGCAGACTTACGAACATTTGAGCAGAATTCATTAAGCTTTCATCTTGCATACTTGATTTTGTTGTATTATGCTTCCCCGTTCTTCTACGAAGGTCGAAACTAAAATTTCATAACTCTCGTTTACTAATGAAATGCACTGTATGTATAACTTATTTGTAAACTAATACCCAAATATTTCTATTTAACTTTACTTAAATGGTTTTCTCAGTCAATGACTTTACTTACTATACATATTCAATGACTGTTTACCTACGTAAATTCAATTACGAAATAAAAAGGAATAAGGAATAAACATTAAAGGATAGTTGAAAAGTAGTTGAAATAGTAAAGATAGATGAAAAAAAAAAAAAAAAAAAATAACCACCGTCTAGTACAAAAATTTGTACTCGAAACGAAAATTTTTTGAGGTCTGTATTACGGTTTCTATCTCAGATTTTCCTTAGCTGATCAGTTACTGGTACAGTTATCTTAAGTGTTAACGTTAAGAATCCCTTGTTTTTTTTTATACCCTTGAAGGGTATTATAATATTAGTCTGATGTTGTAACGCATAGAAGGAGGCATTTCCGACCCTATAAAAAATAAATATTCTTAATCAGCGTCACCAGACGTCACATATAGCCATGTCCGTCGGTCCGTCTTTCTGTGACAGTAAGCTATTTTCGCTCAGTGTAAGACCTTTGAACATAAAACTTCCCCAATCGACTTCTTTTATGTGCAGGCAGACAAAGCTCAAAGATTTTTACGATCGGATGACAAAAGCCTTTAGCTGCCAAACAAATGTTCGACCAATTTTCTGTTTCAGTCAACTTTGTTCGCTCAGTGTAACACTTATCAACTTAAAACTTTCCAAAAGTCTGTTTTTATGTCCAAGTTAGTCTAGTTTAAAAATCTTAGCGATCGGATGAATATAAAGCTGCCAGACAAATCGATTAATATTTGTTTAAAAAAAATAATTATTTTTTGTGTGTTTTCATTTCCAAGGAGGTTACTTTTCACCCCACTTATTATTTACTGCTACGTTTTCTTAAACTCACCAAATTTATACAATATTTGAATACCTGTCGATATTTTAAATACAAACAACATTGATTCGAACCACTTTTCTTTTGCATTAAGAGTGTCGGACACGACTGAGCTTCGGTGTGCTCACATTTTAAAACAAACTTTATCTGCGTGGGGCTTATAGTCACGAGAGATCGACGTTCATCTAGACAGACGGACGAAAAGACAGACGGACATTTGCACCGTTTACAGTATTGCCTTTTACTCTCCGAGTAACGGGTATAAATGTTAATATATTCTCATTTACTCTTAAAATAGAGTGGTCACTGTTTAGACGTGCATTTAGGTTTTATTTTGCGTTGGCTTGTTTATATTGCTTTTCTTGCTTTACAAACTCTTTCCTGTTATTTGCTTAATTTACTTTCTTTTCATGTTTAGGTTCAGTGCAAATCATTTCGATGGCAAATGTCCGAACGGAACGCGGTGAGTTCATATCCCGATCCCATTTTGAACTAACTTTGCAATCGCATACATATGAACTTAGAAATCTTAAAATGAGTGGTAGTTAATTGGTTATTCAGGCTCCAAATATTTAAGGTTTGAGGAAATTATGAGAAAGATTTATGATTCTACGAGACGTGTTTCCAAAAATGTTTGGAAAAATAATGTGTTTATTATTGTGCCCTATTTAAGTACTTGCAAGGCTATCCATACAATATGAAGTGTTTACAATTTTACTTTCAGGTTAACTCATCCAAATATAGTGCAACTTTTGGAAACGTATGAGGACAAGTCCAAGGTGTACCTAGTTATGGAGTTGTATGTGACTCCAATCTATATCATTCCCTAGCCCAGCAAACTTCGTGTTTACTTTTGTTCTTGGATTTTACAGGGTCACTGGTGGCGAACTCTTCGATCGCATTGTGGAAAAGGGGTCTTACACTGAAAAAGACGCCTCTCATCTCATAAGACAGATTTTAGAAGCGGTTGATTATATGCATGACCAGGGTGTCGTCCATCGTGATCTTAAGGTAACACATAAAACAACAATAATAATAATTTGATATAGAGTATTACAAAAAAACATATTTTTTGAGGTAACAATCTTGTTAAGTTCACACCATATCTCGCACAAACATATCTGATGTCATATTTCAAAAACACACTTTCTGCCGGTTCATTTAGAAAATCGGCATGAAAAAGAAACCTAAGGTCTTATTTTTTTCCCGAATTAAATAAACATATTTTACGAAATCAGGGTGAACAGCGAAATTGTTTCTATAATATCCTTGTACTTTGTACTGTTTGTTTGCATTTATTTTCATTTTATTTCATTTTAACAATATTTTTTAAAAATAAATTTTAGGTTTAATACGTGGAAAGAAGAATATAATATGTGAAAATAAATTTAAAATCATGTATACGTAGTTTTGTATATATATTTCTTTAAATCATTTCCCTCTTTTCGAAAAACTTGCCGCCCTCTCCACTTGAATGAAACAAACTAGTAGTTGCTTGTTAAATCGTATGTGCCTCCAAACTAAGAGAGCTTCATGTTAAATCTGGGTGCAACATTTCGCGGCCCTAGAATAGGACACTCAGACAAAAATCACTCTACAGCTTATGAATTTTTTCGTTTCAGCTTAAAAATATGTTTTTATTGTGAAACAAATAATTTAATAGCACAAGTTTCGATCGACATCCTCGACGGTGTACATATATTTCACAAGGTCTCGCATAAGAAGGTGGCCATTACAAAAAATTGTGAAAACTAAATGTGTATAAGAGAAATTTGCTACGGAATGTCTTATACAAAATACTGAACAATACCAATTAAGAATTAAGGCTCGTAATCAGTGTTTTCGTGTTAAAAAACTAATAATGTGATAGTATATGAGTTTTGGGATTCATATTTTGAAACTTTGCCGGCGCCCGAAAAGGTAAAATTGATAGTCATATTCATTCAATTGCATTTCGAAACAAGCCCCCCAGCAGCTAGACCCTCACATGTAGGTTTTAAATGTTCATTTAAATAATGTGTCAGTGGAACGACCCACATTTAAGATATGAACATATGTGGCAGTGGAATGAGACTAAAAGTTGTGTATTAGTCAAACATACTAAATTAAATAAGCATAGTACCTACTCAGAACGACGAAATGACTTCGAAAGCAGTGAGAGAGAGCGTGAGGCCAATAACATAGAAACACTTTTCGTGAGTGCTGTTCGATAGGCGGTACTCAGATGATAGAAAAAGTACTATAAACTAAAATTGCATAGCCTATTGGCAGGAGTGAACTCTTTCAGTATTTCGAGAACGGTAGGCAAAGAAGACAGAAATTTTTAATTAACAGGTCGTTCTACGTTATTGCCCTCTTACTCTGTCTCATAAGAGGGTTTAGCAATATTTAAAAGACCGCGCGAAATTCGACTGAACAAGGAAATGTATGCAAATTATTATTTGTTTTATTATTTACATAAAAAACGCATATTTCTTTAAAATTCAATTAATTCAGTCCTTGAAACAAAAATCCTTGATTTCCTGCACCTGGTGCTTAATTACCAGCTTGGGAAACCGCCGTGTAGCCTGAAATTTCTTTAAAGTGTGAACCGAGTCGCTCGGCTTGAGATCCATCGTAGGGATAAGTTCTCACTTATAAGTTCACTCTTGCAGGACTCTAGTGGGTGAGCATGGCGTAGTAGGCTGTTAGCCCATCATTGGTGCAGCTCGCAGGTGAGCCCGTTAACCGAGTGCTTCTCGGCGACCATGCAGAAGACAAGCGTTGTGGTCAGCGGGGAACAAAAGTCCCGTTTGTTATCCGGCAGTTAGTCCACTCGGCTTGCGATGATGTGCCCCATTCGATCCTTGTTGAGGGTAACTGCATGCTCCTTCGAATTGTTGGCCTTCTCCTTGCGAGCTTCATCCTCGGCTTAAGTTGAGAAGGTTTCATCGTTGCATTATAATTTTTACAACTTATTTAAAATGTGGTTGTCAACAAACGGAATACAGCATATACAGCCCGCGAACGGAAATCTGTGTGACCGCAGTACATGCTCATAAAAATTTCCAATAAATTTTCTAAAAAAAGGTCATACTCCAAAGAAAAAGAATGGCCTCTTTTCGACATCGAAACTGTTTGTCGATCTGAGTACTAGGCTTAAGCAATAAGTGGAGGTTCCCTTTCATTTGGTAATAAAAATCGATATTTGTTTTTTGCATTTTCTTGAAGCATAGGTATCCAAGAATACGTCCTTTAAATTTCAAATTGTTCCAAACATAATTTAACAAGGTTTAAGCGTTGAATGAGAAGAAACCATTGCGTAGGGCTCTAAAAGTAAAACTTAAAACGCGTTTTTCTTGTATCCATGTTTTCAGTCAGAAAAAATAATGTTATAGTTTTGATGTAAGGGATACCGGGGCTAGTTGGCACCTTTTTCACTTATAAAATTTGTCTGGCTTAATGACGTACATATGTTAAAAAAAACGTAGGCACCATAGTATCATATGAACAAATAGCTACATTCATGATTTTTTTCAAACCAATCAAAGCAGTCCTTCAAGAGTGGCAGAGCATTTTGATCACCACTACGGTGGGTCTCAAGCCGGAGGAACTTGAAAAAACAGCTGGAGCGCACTATGCGGCTGTTCCGCAAGATCATCAGCTCATCATAAGCGCCAGGTGGAGGAAATCGATTATTTTTGTTTGAAGGACTGAGTTAAAGCCCCGTACTTAAAGCAATTTTAAATATATTTTTTACGAATGTAAGCGTACATTAATAAAACAAATACCGGGGTGCCACAGAAACCGTCAACATTATCAAGTAATTACATAACTCCGTCACAAAACGTGTTACAACACGTTCGACAACCATTTTTTAGTATTGTCCTTATTTTGCATAACGGTGTTGTCTAGACTAATCCGGCCAAATGTCACGTGCGGACACTTGTAGAAGATGACTTAATAACAGACTTATGACCCTTAGATTTTTCAAAAATTAATTTTTTTTTGGGCTTAAAATGTCCTTGAGATGTATACTTTAATTTAGAAAAACTCCAGTCCGCCAAAATATTCCTTACCGCTTTACGAAATTTCTAAAACATGTACCGTACATGTACATTAAAGCACATCTTTAAACGCGTGTATCTCGAAACGGGTTTTTTCAAACTGGGGGGGAAAAACTCTAACCAGTTATGATCAATTTCGATATCGCCTAGTTTTCTTGTTCAAATTAAATTGCTTAAAATACGAGGCCACATTTTCGATTTTGTCAAAAACGGATTTTTAATCCACGATTTTGTACAGCAGTTTTAGGGTGAAAATTGAGCTTTTTTTCAAAGCGCCACAACTTAAAAAAATTTTTTTTAAAAATCGGAACTCGTATTTCTAACCCAAATTTCATTACTAATCAGGATTTTGTTCCATTTATGTTCCATTATTTTTTTTTTTTTTTTTTTTTTTTTTTTTTTTCCCCCCCCCCCCCCCCCCCCCCCCCTTCCCCCCCCCAAAACAAAAAAATTTTTTTATTATATTTTTTTTTTTTTTTTTTTTTTTTTTTTTATTTTTTTTTTTTTTTTTTTTTTTTTTTTCTTGTTTTTTTTTTTTTTTAAAAATTATTTAAAAATTTTTTTTTTTTTTGGTTTTAAATGTTCTCCCCCTTAATAGTGTATTGGTTAAACCAGTGCTGGGCATTAATACAATGACAAGTAAGACTTGCATACACCCAGCAACCGATTTGATTTTCGTTCCCCTGCAGTTCCTTTCCCAGCCTTTTCCTTAGTGAATCACCGCCTTGTACTCACCACGAGAGCTTTTTCTGCGCCCAATTTGTATGAAAACTAGCGATGCATTTAACATGGGCAAGTCCTAGAGACTCGTCGCTATGGGAATTCACCATTCAATCATCACAAAAAAGCTCTTAATTTTGATACCAATTCCTTAAGCAGCCTTTTCCTTAGAACACCGCCGTTGTACTGACGAGATTTTTTATTATCCAACTCCTTTTCACCATTTATAATTAGAAAATCCTCACTCTTTTTCATCACAAGCGAGTGAAATTTTGAAAATTTTAAGCGTACTTTCATCGTTTTTTTTTTAAATTATCTTTACATTTTTCATCAACATTTCATTAATGAATCATAAACTTAACTTCCTAATCCATTTCCTTCTGCTATTGTTTTTTCCCTTTGACACAGTCCCTTTTGCCTAATTTGTCTTTGCACGTTCCACTGCGCCTCTGCGAGCATCGGCTCTGCTGGCGCTTCGGCCAACACAGTCGGCTAGTGATGAAATAGTGCCAAATTTTCCTTAGAATCCACCGCTGATTCCTTAAGTCGTTTAAGCAGACAATCATTGCCATTTAATCACTGAATTTTTTAAGAGAGAGAGAGTCGGAGAGTGCCTTGGCGCTGCTACCGTCAGTGCCGATTTAGTGGGGATTTTGAGTAGTGATAATATGTGGAACTGTAGGTGTATATGGATTTAGTTGTGCAACCCTTGTACATAATTTTTACGAAGTTACAATTTTGGTGTTAAAGCCTATAAAGGGAAGCCCCTATGAAGTCACAATTTTCGGTGTTAAAGGCCAGTCCATGGTGAAACTATACAAGGTGATCTCGTCGGCTCTGCCGAGGACATTATTTTTCATCACTCTCTCTCCGCTTTCAGAGAGACACGCGCTAGAAAAAGATGGAAATAGTATTTCTTTGAAGAAAGAAGAAGACAACGAAGAAAAATGCGCTACACAACCCCTTCCGACAACGTTTGACAAACGATTGGCACAAACAACGTCCTCAAAAAAGGCACTCTTGCAGAGATCACCTTTACAGTTGCACCTTGGTTTCACATGCAAGATCGATGAAAAGTGTTTTTCAATAAAAACATTCAGGGTTGAAAAAAATAATACAAATTTGTTCCGCTCAGCATTTTAACCAAATTGTTTTAATATTTAAAACACTTTGTTTTGTTTAAGGATATTAATACTTTATTTAAGCATCGCTTTTGTGCGTGTTTCCACATATATGGGCTAATCCAAGAAATTTAGAAACCAGGCCGAAAAACGGCACAATTTCGAATATTTTTGGCTGATCGTAGTTCATTCATTAGAGGAAACCCTAAGAAACATTTAACAAAAAATTTGGTGACGATTGGTTCATTGTAGCGTCTTCAATCACGTTCGTAAGGTCCAAAAACATGGTCCATGGTTCGTAAGGTCCAAACAAACGACAGTGCTCTATGTAACGGGGTATAACTTTCGAAATTTGTCAGATTTCGCTCTGAAACTTCTAGATCTTATTTTTGGAACATATATCTACACGATAAGTCAACAAAAAAATCGATTTTTTTTACCCCACAAGGTGAAAACCTGCCTTAAATCATAGAAACTCAACTTTTCCAAGCAATCGACACTTGAACTTGACTAATTTTTATGACTTAACTGATTACACTAGTTTACAAAATTAAAAAAAAGCTCCCAAGCCAATTATATCAATTTCTGGTAGAGTAGAACTTCTAGATTACGAAAACACCATAAACATTTCTTTGCTATAGAACAGTTTTTGTTTGACCGATTTTTTAAAGTTAATAAAAAAAATTTCGCCTGTCTCTTTAAGGGTTGGCAACTATATGTTTGAGTTTTGGCGGTGCATTTTAAAATTTTGACTACTATTTTGACCAATTTGTTACGATTGTTATGCGTAGAGTTTTTTAGTTGGATTGGTAAGTCATTTGTCTTGCAAGAAAAAACACAAAACTTGGCTTAAATTTATGGGCTGATAAACACTAGCAAATAAATGACAAACCCTTAAAAATAAAAAAGTCAGCCTGTTTTAATTCCGAATCGTTAGTCCCTTTAACTATTTAACAAGTTTTTAAAGAAGGTATTCTTGTTTTTCCGGCCGATTTTTACCGAATTTCCGAATAATATATGATCCCCAAAACCGTCGACGAAGTGTCGTTTGACCATGTTGACCTATTTTCTCAAGATAAAAAAAAACGTCCAAAAGCTTCAAATTTGTAATTTTTGTAACATCCGCAACGGAACTTTGAGCAAAAATAACTTTCTTTCAAAAACAGTTACCCTGGTTTTTCAACTAGCTCAAAAGTACACTCAAGAAACTGCATATGCCAATAATTTCATCAAAATATACCCACGTCAATGGCAGCTGTGTCAATTCTAACAAGAAAATTTGCGTACAAATGTAATGTCCGCAACGCAGGATTAGCCCATATACCAGCTGTGCGGGCAAATTTGTAAAAATAACAGAAGTGCAATTTAGTTTAAGTTTTATTTTGCTTTTATTTGGATCAAACATTAAAACTAAGGTGCCTTTTGGTAGCGTCAAGACTAATAGCGCCATTCCACTTCCACAAATTTTCGCATTTATAATGTGGGTCGTTCTACTGAGCATTATTTGAATGTACATAACATTTACGACACAAGTCGTAGAATGGCCAATAACATAGAAACACTTTTCGTGATTGCTGTTCGACAGGCGGTACTTAGATGAGAGAAAAAAATACTAGAAGCGTAAGTCGCGTTGCCAATTGGCAGAAGTGAACTCTTTCAGTATTTCGAGAACGAAAGGCAAAGAAGATAGAAAAATTAAGTAAACAGGTCGTTTTACGTTATTGCTCTCCCAATCTCTTTCATAAGAGTGTTTAGCATATTTAAAGGACTGCGCGAAATTCGACTGAACAACGAAATGTATGCAAATTATTATTTGTTTTAATTATTAACATAAGAAACGAAAATGTACGCTTACATTCGTAAAATATTTATTTAAAATTGATTTAGGAACGGCGTACAGTGGGGTATTTTTAAAGAAAGTGGAACTTGTTTCCCGCAGGATAAATAGACTCTGCTTTATATTTTTCTTGCATTCAGTTTATAAAATTTAGGTTAAAAAAAGTTACTTTTGGATTAAACTTAGTGTAAGGGTCAGGCCAACTGTACCTTAAATTGAAATAAAAATATGTTTGATTCGAAAAAAAAAATATAAATATGTGTAGCTTATGACAGTACCTCAAAACATTTTAACAGTTTTTTAAAATTCCGCACCATTTTTGATATTTTGAACTTCAAAGTTAAAAAAAAAATTTTTAGTTTTGGAGAAGATTTCATACATTAACGAGGTTTTTTGTTGGTTGTAAGATAATCGTTTTGTCTTCAAAAAAATATATATATTCAAAAATTAACGCAGCGCTGTCGTCGTCGTTCACGTCAAACAATTGGCGATCTCGCCGACTGCGCTGCTTGCTTGCGTGCATAAGCTATGAAAAAACTATGCCGGGCGGGACAAAAAACGCAATTCCGACTGTCCAAGACAAAAAGTGCAAACAATTTTTTTTTGCAACTTTATAAATAGTTGTTCGACGATAATTGTGCGAAAGTTTCAAAGCAAAAACTGCCCTAAAACACTTTTTAAAATCAATTTGTTTAAACGACTGTTGTTAAAAACTATTTTAAATTACAATTAAATTTTTAAAATATTTTTTTAAGACAAAACGATTCTCAAATAATAAAAAAAAACTTCGTCGATAAATGTCAAACCGTTCGAGAGTTATGAATTTTTCTCCAAACCCCTTAACAAATATTTTTTGAACTTTGATACTCAAAATATCGAAAAAAATGCGGAAAACATTTTTATGGTCCTTTTCCAATAAAAAAAATTTGCTAACTTCAGCTTGGGCTTCAGTTGCGATGGTTTCATCGGCGAAGCCGCCTGCATAATCAATTTGCTTACTGATTTCTAATTTGGTTGACAATAAACTGAAAACAGCTGATTTAGCCCGCAAGAGATCAGTGTGACCGCTGTACTTTAAGGGGCGTGGTCAAGTTTTGAAACAACATGATCTGCGTGGGGTTATAAAAAGTCTATGTGCAAAATATGGTGGCTGTAGCTCTTATAGTTCCCAAAACGTATGTACGGACAGACGGATAGACAGACATTTGAATTATTTACAGTATCTATGTTACTCTTCGAGAAACGGAAATAAAAAGAGGCTATAAATCGGTAGCAAAAGCACTAAAACTGTCTAGAATTTAGAAAAAGTGGATGCTTGTTACCCTTATAAAGTTGTTATAATAAACTATTATTTTTAGCCGGAGAACTTACTCTACTATAGTCCTGACGATGACAGCAAAATAATGATAAGCGATTTTGGCTTATCCAAAATGGAGGATTCTGGAATTATGGCAACAGCGTGTGGAACACCGGGATATGTTGCTCCTGAAGTGCTGGCCCAAAAACCTTATGGAAAAGCTGTGGATGTATGGAGTATCGGAGTAATATCGTACATTCTATTATGTGGCTATCCTCCGTTTTACGATGAAAATGATGCTAATCTTTTCGCTCAAATCTTAAAAGGTAATATTAAAAGGAAAAGTTTAATGGAACGGTATCCTTCGGTTAAAACACCCTTTGCTTTTGCTTTTCTAAGCTTAAGAAGTTTCAAGTTACATATATACATTTGATTTTTATAAGAAAGTTTTCCCGATTCATTTTTAAATTTTTTATAAGCTTCGTAGCTTCCTCACTGTAATATACATGCATCACATTTTACTAAAACGTTGTCCATTTTAGGAGAATTTGAATTCGATTCACCGTATTGGGATGAAATAAGCGAGTCGGCTAAGCATTTCATTAAGAACTTAATGTGCGTAGCAGTAGAAAATCGATATACATGCAAGCAAGCTCTAGCCCACGCTTGGTAAGTGACGTGTTTTTAAAAAAAATAAATATAAATGTTATTTTTTTACCACCTTAACATAGGATTTCTGGAAATGAGGCCAGTAGCAAGAACATTCACGGTACAGTGTCAGAGCAGTTGAAGAAAAACTTTGCAAAATCTCGTTGGAAGGTGCGTGGCTTAGCGTATTTTATGAGTGCATTATAAACTATCAAATTTTTTTTTAGCAAGCCTACTACGCGGCAACAGTGATCCGTCAGATGCAGCGAATGGCGCTAAACAGCAATAGTAGTGGAAATAGTGATTCTGCTAGCAATAGCAGTAGCCAAAAAGACTCTAAAAATCCAACAGCAGCCTCTGGTTCATCTATGTCTGACGATCCGTCAGCACAGCAACCTGCACAAAGTCATGCACCAGAGGTCAGCCAGTCGGTATCCAGCACAAATGGAGCTTCACAGTAGCGAAGATGAATATCAAAATTATGTTACATATTGCTGTTTTGAATTACATTTTTGAATTTAAACGTTTCTTCTAGTCCAGTAAATATGTCATATTTACTAATCGGATAATTTTTTCAATCGAATATACCAAAAATAATACATGAATGTGCGTACACATGCACTCTTCCATTTCTAAAACCATTCAAGTTACTGCTTAACAAACGCAATACACTGTTAAAATCGAATCCGTCGTTTAAAATTTTTGTGAATTAATAATCATTAAACAAAGAAAAAAAAATGGTAACGAGATAAATATTTTGTTTAAAAAAACCTAGAAAACCTTAAATTACAATTTTAAGAAAAATTGGTTTGGTATTTTTGTTGTTGAATGCTCAAAAACAAATACATTTTGTAATATCTTTCAGGTGTCGAGCCCTGCAGAGTGTACTCGAAGATATCTTTGACTCCCACTTCAGCAAAACAATTCTAGTAAATCAGCTTAGAAAATTTGCCTTTGTGGCATTTTGGACTTAAAAGTCACTAGATTCTACACTAGTTTCAAGGATCATTAAAGTAAAATGAAATTTTTACAGGCAGTCTGATATTAAAGTTATAAACAAAAAATTTAACTTCATTCCGCAAAAGGCTAAATAAAAAATTTAACTAATTCATACTTTTTCTGGTTTACTATTGTTTACTATAACAAATCAATAAAACTCAGGTGGAACTGTATTTTTTTTCGTTTAATTTTAAACTTATAGTTAAAGCTTCCAATGAAATTTTTCGGTTAAAATAAACTTGCTTTAATGAAGCAAAGTTTCCTCAAAACCTTTTTAAAATATAGGGATTGGAAAAGTAAGTCATGATAAGGATTTGTGTTTGTTTAAGGTGTATGCTGATGCAGCCGAAATGCAAGAATGTGTTTTTTATTTGCGATACTCGAAGAGTAAGCAACTACTGTAAACGCTGAAATGTCTGTCTGCCCGTCCGTCCGCACAAACGTCGAGATCTCTGGAACTATAAGAGCTAAAACCACCGAATTTTGCACACAGACTTGTATTAGCAAAGCGCAGATCAAGTTTGTTTCAAAACCTGACCACGCCCCTTTTTACGCCCACAAACCGCAAAACTCTGTGGTGTCCACATTTTTAATGCTAGAGAAAAGTGGCCCTTATAAATGTTATTTGAATTGAAAATATCTACACAAATATCTAAAAATTTTTCAAGAAATTGTGTATACGAGTGCGTAAAAAATTTTTATTGCGCCCGAAAGTAGGCTAACCATTTTTTTTTGAAGAGGGCACTAAAAATTGATTGCGCTTGAAAGTAGGCTACACTTTAGCTGTTTTTAAAGAGGGCAATGAACATCGCAAATCTTATAGTCGGGAAACCCGACCATAGCGTTCTTTCTTGTTTTTTTTTGATTTTCCGAATTGACTCGTATAGCTTATTGAACACAACGAAAAGTTCACTATTTCCCCGTGTTGGAAGTAAAGATTGTATGAAACAAGTAAGCAGTAAACCAAATCGTTTGAATTTTTTTTATATTTGGAAGAAGTTTAGCGTAAAGCCTAGTACTCAGATCGACGAAATGAGTTCGAAATCAGTGAGAGAGAGCGAGAGGCCAATAGCATAGAAACACTTTTCGTAAGTGCTGTTTGACAGACGGCACTCAGATGATAGAAAAAGTACTATAAACTAAAATTCCATTGCCTATTGGCAGGAGTGAACTCTTTCAGTATTTCGAGAACGGTAGGCAAAGAAGACAGAAATTTTTAATTAACAGGTCGTTCTACGTTATTGCCCTCTTACTCTCTCTCATAAGAGGGTTTAGCAATATTTAAAAGACCGCGCGAAATTCGACTGAACAAGGAAATGTATGCAAATTATTATTTGTTTTATTATTTACATAAAAAACGCATATTTCTTTAAAATTCAATTAATTCAGTCCTTGAAACAAAAATCCTTGATTTCCTACACCTGGTGCTTAATTACCAGCTTGGGAAACCGCCGTGTAGCCTGAAATTTCTTCAAAGTGTGAACCGGGTCGCCCGGCTTGAGATCCATCGTAGGGATAAGTTCTCACTTATAAGTTCACTCTTGCAGGACTCTAGTGGGTGAGCATGGCGTAGTAGGCTGTTAGCCCATCATTGGTGCAGCTCGAAGGTGAGCCCGTTAACCGAGTGCTTCTCGGCGACCATGCAGAAGACAAGCGTTGTGGTCAGCGGGGAACAAAAGTCCCGTTTGTTATCCGGCAGTTAGTCCACTCGGCTTGCGATGATGTGCCCCATTCGATCCTTGTTGAGGGTAACTGCATGCTCCTTCGAATTGTTGGCCTTCTCCTTGCGAGCTTCAGCCTCGGCTTAAGTTGAGAAGGTTTCATCGTTGCATTATAATTTTCACAACTTATTTAAAATGTGGTTGTCAACAAACGGAACGCGCGGAAATCTGTGTGACCGCAGTACATGCTCATACAAATTTCCAATAAATTTTCTAAAAAAAGGTCATACTCCAAAGAAAAAGAATGGCCTCTTTTCGACATCGAAACTGTGTGTCGATCTGAGTACTAGGCTTAAGCAATAAGTGGAGGTTCCCTTTCATTTGGTAATAAAAATCGATATTTGTTTTTTGCATTTTCTTGAAGCATAGGTATCCAAGAATACGTCCTTTAAATTTCAAATTGTTCCAAACATAATTTAACAAGGTTTAAGCGTTGAATAAGAAGAAACCATTGCGTAGGGCTCTAAAAGTAAAACTTAAAACGCGTTTTTCTTGTATCCATGTTTTCAGTCAGAAAAAATAATGTTATAGTTTTGATGTAAGGGATACCGGGGCTAGTTGGCACCTTTTTCACTTATAAAATTTGTCTGGCTTAATGACGTACATATGTTAAAAAAAACGTAGGCACCATAGTATCATATGAACAAATAGCTACATTCATGATTTTTTTTAAACCAATCAAAGCAGTCCTTCAAGAGTGGCAGAGCATTTTGATCACCACTACGGTGGGTCTCAAGCCGGAGGAACTTGAAAAAACAGCTGGAGCGCACTATGCGGCTGTTCCGCAAGATCATCAGCTCATCATAAGCGCCAGGTGGAGGAAATCGATTATTTTTGTTTGAAGGACTGAGTTAAAGCCCCGTACTTAAAGCAATTTTAAATATATTTTTTACATTACATTAATAAAACATTAATAACATTAATAAAACAAATACCGGGGTGCCACAGAAACCGTCAACATTATCAAGTAATTACATAACTCCGTCACAAAACGTGTTACAACACGTTCGACAACCATTTTTTAGTATTGTCCTTATTTTGCATAACGTTGTTGTCTAGACTAATCCGGCCAAATGTCACGTGCGGACACTTGTAGAAGATGACTTAATAACAGACTTATAACCCTTAATAGTGTATTGGTTTAAACCAGTGCTGCCCTTATTAAACTGACAAGTTAAACTTGCATACACCTAGCAACCGGTTTGATTTTCGTTCGCGTTCGCCTACGCACACACATACACAAAACGTGTTAGTGTACAGCAGTTCTCTGTACATGAGCGGGCAGAGCGCCGGCGAGAAATTCACTGACTCGCGAGTCAGGGCTGTGCCCAGCACTAGTTTGGAGTCTTCACCAGTGCTGGGCAATAATACAATGACACGTAAGACTTGCATACACCCAGCAACCGATTTGATTTTCGTTCCCCTGCAGTTCCTTTCCCAGCCTTTTCCTTAGTGAATCACCGCCTTGTACTCACCACGAGAGCTTTTTCTGCGCCCAATTTGTATGAAAACTAGCGATGAATTTAACATGGGCAAGTCCTAGAGACTCATCGCTATGGGAATTCACCACTCAATCATCACAAAAAAGCCCTTAATTGATACAATTTTAAGCAGTTAAACACCGCCGTTTATGCGCATTTTTATTATCCAACTCCTTTTCACCATTTATAATTAGAAAATCCTCACTCTTTTTCATCACAAGGGAGTGAAATTTTGAAAATTTTAAGCGTACTTTCATCGTTTTTTTTTTAAATTATCTTTACATTTTTCATTAACATTTCATTAATGAATCATAAACTTAACTTCCTAATCCATTTCCTTCTGCTATTGTTTTTTCCCTTTGACACAGTCCCTTTTGCCTAATTTGTCTTTGCACGTTCCACTGCGCCTCTGCGAGCATCGGCTCTGCTTGCGCTTCGGCCAACACAGTCGGCTAGTGATGAAATAGTGCCAAATTTTCCTTAGAATCCACCGCTGATTCCTTAAGTCGTTTAAGCAGACAATCATTGCCATTTAATCACTGAATTTTTTAAGAGAGAGAGTCGGAGAGAGTCTCGGCTCTGCTACTCTGCCACTACCGATTTAGTGGGGATTTTGAGTAGTGATAAAATGTGGAACTGTAGGTGTATATGGATTTAGTTGTCAACCCTTGTACATAATTTTTACGAAGTTACAATTTTGGTGTTAAAGCCTATAAAGGGAAGCCCCTATGAAGTCACAATTTTCGGTGTTAAAGGCCAGCCCACTATACAAGGTGATCTCGTCGGCTCTGCCGAGGACATTATTTTTCATCACTCTCTCTCCGCTTTCAGAGAGACACGCGCTAGAAAAAGATGGAAATAGTATTTCTTTGAAGAAAGAAGAAGACAACGAAGAAAAATGCGCTACACAACCCCTTCCGACAACGTTTGACAAACGATTGGCACAAACAACGTCCTCAAAAGAGGGCAGCTCTTGCGACGAGATCACCTTGTACAGTTGCACCTTGGTTTCACCATGCACAGATCGATGAAAAGTGTTTTTCAATAAAAACATTCAGGGTTGAAAAAAATAATACAAATTTGTTCCGCTCAGCATTTTAACCAAATTGTTTTAATATTTTAAACATTTTAATAAATTTTAAAAACACTTTGTTTTGTTTAAGGATATTAATACTTTATTTAAGCATCGCTTTTGTGCGTGTTTCCACAAATATGGGCTAATCCAAGAAATTTGAAACCAGGCCGAAAAACGGAAAAAAGCTCCCATTAGTGGCGGCATGCATTTCGCTGCCGGACGTGATTGGCTCAAAACCCGTGATCTGAAACACAAAAACCGAACTTATTCTTAATTTGTACCGTATTATCTATTGAATGAACTACGATTTGAAAAAAAGTAAATTTTTGCACATTTTTCTTCACTAATTATTTTTTTAAATAAACAATTTCTAATATTTTTGGCTGATCGTAGTTCATTCATTAGAGGAAACCCTAAGAAACATTTAACAAAAAATTTGGTGACGATTGGTTCATTGTAGCGTCTTCAATCACGTTCGTAAGGTCCAAAAACATTCAGGCGAAGGTCCAAACAAGCGACAGTGCTCTATGTAACGGGCTATAACTTTCGAAATTTGTCAGATTTCGATCTAAAACTTCTAGAGCACATTTTTGAAACATATATCTACACGTTAAAACAAAAAAAAAATCGATTTTTTTTACCCCACAAGGTGAAAACCTGCCTTAAATCATCAACTTTTCTAAGCATTTGACAAAGAACTTGACTTTTTTTTATGACTTAACTGATTATTATTAGCAAAAAGTTTTTTTTTCTGTTTTTTAGACCGGTTTTCTATTGTCATTTTCTCCTGTTAAAATGACAATATATAATACCATTTTGTACACAGAGGGTCGTTTATTATTATTATATAATTAGGGTGTTTAGTGTACCGCGACCTGTTTAGATCTATTGTACCCTCATTCGGAGCCTTCAGCTCAGATATCAACCCATTTCCTCGAACAAAGTCGAGGAGTTTTGATGGGTTGATTCTTCCTAAGAGCTCATTTTTTTTTATTTTTTTTTTTTTTTTTCGCGCGTAGTCCCACGGCCCACTTACCCGCCCAACCGACCGGGGGGCGCAGCCGTGTATCGTACGGCACGATTCGCGAGAAGATAGACGCGAGTTATGAAAATATAGGCAAAAGTCCGAGGAAAAAGTAGGATCTAATTTTGTGCTAACGATATTAGTATAAGTCGTTTTAAGAGCGGCAGAGAGTCAGAATTTGAGATTATAGGATAAAGTCTATTATAGTCAGAACATAATACTCTGAAAGGCTCATGCAAGTCATAGTTAGATCTACAATGGTTTAATATTAAGGGTATATAATTTCTAGTTAATCTACTTGGCACAGAAAAGTTAAGCCGACCTACCAAGTCGGCACTGTCAATATCACCACGAATAAGATTATAAATAAAAATAGTACCAAGCATCGTTCTACGGTTAGCTAGGGAGGGTAAATTAATTAAAAGTAATCTGCTAGAATAAGAAGGTAAGTTAAGGTTTGCATCCCAGTTGAGGCGCCGTAAAGCAAAAATTAAAAAGTTTTTCTGTACAGATTCAATGCGATCTATATGAACTCCGTATTGGGGACTCCAGACGGGAGACCCATACTCTAGAATCGGACGGACTAGCGAAGTAAATAACGTTTTAGTGACGTAGGGATCGTCAAATTCCTTCGACCATCTTTTAATGAAACCAAGCACTCCCCTGGCTTTATTAACCATGGACGAAATGTGATCAGTAAACTTAAGTTTTTGGTCCAAAAGGACGCCAAGATCGTCAACCATAGTTATTCTATCCAAAGATTTCCCACTTAGTGTGTAAGTTGCAAGTTTTGGATTGACTCGGCAAAAAGTCATCAGCTTGCACTTAGACCCGTTTAAATTTAGTAAATTATCACGGCACCAGTTTTGAAAATTATTTAGATCGGATTGTAAGTCAGAATGGCTGGAAATATCCTTATACTGCAGGCATAACTTAACATCATCTGCGTACATAAGTACGCGAGAATGATTTATAATTAATGGAAGGTCGTTAATAAATAAAGTAAAAGAAGCGGACCAAGGTGACTCCCTTGTGGGACGCCGGAGGTAACTCGGAGAAGACCAGAAAGAGAATTTTAAAAAGGACTCTTTGTGTCCTGCCACCAGATAACTTAAAATCCATCTAAGAAGATCAATTGGAAACCCTAACAAGTCAAGTTTCCGAACTAAAAGTGAGTGATTTACAGAGTCAAATGCTTTACTAAAGTCAGTGTAAATGACATCTGTTTGAAAGCTACTTTTAAAGCCCTTTATCACGAATGAGGTGAGCTCCAAAAGGTTAGTAGTTGTTGATCTTCTTTTCATAAATCCGTGTTGACACGGAGATATTACTGACCTACAAAGGTGCTGCAAATAAGGAGTAATGACATTTTCGAAAAGTTTGGGGATAGCCGACAACTTAGAGATACCTCTATAATTGCTGGCATCCAATTTGTTACCTCCTTTGTGGAGAGGAATAACAAATGACTCCTTCCAAATAAGGGGAAATTGGGAGGTTTCTAAAGATAAGGTGAACAATTTGAGAAGGGGTTTGCACAGGGCTTCCGCGCAATTCCTAAGCACGCAGCCAGGAATTCCGTCGGGACCTGGAGAGTAAACAGGCTTAACACGTTGAAGATCCAAAAATAAAGAGCTTTCGTTTATAGTAGGACTGAATATAAGGTTCGACGTGGACATGGTGTAAGAATAAGGCTCTATTGGATGTGCGGAAGTAGTATAAGTTGTTTGAAAAAACTGGGCATAAAGATCGGCTATTGCCTAATCTGTGGTTGTCGTCATGTTTTCAAAATATAGCGAGGAAGGATAAGAAGTAGACTTACGCTTGGTGTTAACTAAGTTATAAAACTGTTTCGGGTCCTGCGAGAACTGGACCTTACAACGATTTAAATAATTTAATAGCACGCGCGTTAAGCACGGTAAATGTTGACCGAGCACTTAGATATTTTGAAAAAACGGATTGAGAACCGGAGTATTTATATTTCCTGTAAAGTCTGGACTTAACATTTCTTAGGTGTGACAACTCTTTACTAAACCAAGGTGGTTTACTGGAGATTGACGGATAGTACATCGGAACACAAGAATTAAAAAATTATTTAATTGCAGTATAAAAAATATTTATGGCATCAGCCATGTTATTGCATGAGTAGAGATCGGACCAATTGAAGCCAAATATAAAGTAATAAAGCCTAGAAAAGTCTGCCTTACGAAAACAATGTATTCGTTTAGTTGACTTTTCTGATTTTTCTTCTATCACGATACCCGCGTCGACTGTCACATCTAAAGTAGGATGATATGGGTCTTCAGGTTGCGTAAGTGGTGGTACCCTGGATAGAAACACGGCTTCAGGATTCGAGACAAAGCACAAGTCCAGTAAGCGGCCTAGTGAGTTTCGAACATGGTTTACTTGACTCAAAGATATGTCAAGCAAGCCGTCAATAAAGTCATGTTGTGCAATAGGAAGTAAGACATTTGATTTTTCATCTGTGGACCACGTAGTTCCAGGTATGTTGAAATCACCTAGAACTAGTAACTGATCCCTATCGGACAGCCTATTTGAAACGGACTGTATCACAGAAAGATGATTAAAGTATTCT
Source organism: Drosophila oshimai (assembly GCA_018150695.1). Classification (NCBI taxonomy): domain Eukaryota; kingdom Metazoa; phylum Arthropoda; class Insecta; order Diptera; family Drosophilidae; genus Drosophila; species Drosophila oshimai. The sequence continues at coordinate 290,476 of JAECWM010000301.1, read as the reverse complement.
TGGAGTTCAGAAGACGGCGGAACATAAGAGCAAGTGATATATATAAACTTTCCCGGAAAGGTCAGCTTTATACAAATAAATTCAATATTATTAGATTCCTCAACACATACCTCTTCCGACGTGAGGTTGGAGTCCACGGCAATTAAAACTCCACCTCCCCGTTTGGAAGGACGGTCAAGCCTATATATTGTGTACTTACCGGGAAAAACTTCGGAGCTAAGAATCTCCGGCTTTAACCAGGTTTCTGTAAACACAATAACATGGGATGCAAATGAAAAGCTATCAGAATACAATTTAGTTAGCTTGCTACGCAAGCCTCTTCCATTTTGATAGGAAAGAAGGAGGTTTTTGGTTAGTTTTTCGAAGAAGAAGAAGAGGAAGATGGCACAATGGTCTGGCCACGACTGGGAAGTCTTATTCCCGTGGGCCCTTTCTTTTTTTTCTTAGCTTCGAACTCCTTTACCACCAAATTGTCCGGCCAGAATTCGGCAGAACTTATGGTAGCAAAGTGCTCGATTGGGACAGTGATCTTGAAAGATGAAATATCCCTAGCATAAGAGAACTTAAATTTTTCTACCTTAACGTTTGCGGCTTTTATTTTGTCTTGTATATGAGACAGTACATCAGAAGATGTTCGATCAGGGGAAAGCCGAGAAACAAATATTTGTTTTTTTGGTGGAACCACTGAAAGAGCTTTAGGTGATGCAGATTGTGCGTCTGCAGAACCACCTATGCCCGGTAGTCCGGACTCAATATTTTCTTGTGGCGGTGTGTTAACTAGGTTTGGTGGTTTAACCAACTGTTAAACCACTACGGACAAATCGGAATTTTCAGGATCGCCTATTTGCATACACTCCGCTATGGATTGATCGAGTTCCGAATCTTTTTTTGCTGCCGATCTTAGCAACATTTGAGCGGTTGCTGAGTTCGGCTGCTGATCCACGGGAGTGCTCTGCTGGTCACCTGACGGAGGCTGCGGGGTGTTCCCCTTTGGCCTACCACCAGCGGCTTTTTTGCGCTTTGGAGACTCCTCTAATAGTTTTATACTATTAAATTGAGTGTCCAGAGCTTGGAGCAGATCATCTGCCTTGCGAAAACTATCTCTAGCTCCGGCAAAACAGGTGATCAGCCCCTTCAAGCCGCCTTTAGTTTGGCGCATGAACAATTTCATCTCGTTCGCAACCTCGAGACAGGCGTCACAACAGAACTGCAAATTTTTACCCTTACTTAGGTCATCACTTGTTCGGCCAGTGAAACCAGCGCACTTGGTGTGCACCATTTTTTCACATAGCCAACAAGTCATTTTAGGCTGGTCAGCCTTGATTGCCTTCAGGCATTTTTTATCAACACAGACAAAAAATGTGTCCATAATTTTGACTAATCGGACCACTGTACCAAATGAAATGAAATCGAAACTTTTGAGCGAGCAGCTAAAATTACTGCAAGAGCACAGATAACTACACGATTAGAAGTTTCGATATAGAGAGCGAGATAAAGAGCGAGAGAGCGCAGTCAATGCAGTTGATGTGCATGCAAAAACAACAACAACAATTGGCTCTGCGTGGGACGGATAAAGCACAAAAGAAAGACAAAATAGAACGCAACAACAAAAACACAAGAGAAACTAAGAGTTTAAATTGATAAATTTATTGTTATGCACAGAATAGAATAGATTCACTCGCGAAGCGAACGGATTATAAAAGTTTATAAATTAAGGTGGGAGTACACTTTGAACGTCCAAAAAGTAAGCATTTTCGTTAATTTTTTTAGGCAATAAAACACTCAGGGAGGGCAAACATGTTATAACTCATTTATTACTCATCCTTCGAACTACAATTTTTTTTTTTTAACTCGATTGGCGTCTCCATGTGGCCGGTGCACCAGGTCGCGCGGGCGTCCTCGCGCGGAAGTCGAAAAACGGTGGGAGAAAATACTCCTTCCCATGTGATCGTGGAACATAAATGGAACAAAATCCTGATTAGTAATGAAATTTGGGTTAGAAATTCGAGTTCCGATTTTTTTCAAATTAATTTTTTCAAAAGTTGTGCCCTTAGAAAAAAAAAATCAATTTTTTCACCCTAAAAATGCTTACAAAATCGTGGATTAAAAATCCATTTTTGACAAAATCGAAAATGTGGCCACGCAAGGCGATTTATATGTTTTTCTATATTCCCACCGTTGGGTTTACACGACAAACAAATAAAAATCGGAGCGCAGATAAAAAACACGGCCGTTCACTCTATCATGTGATAGAGTTCTCGATCCTAAGGTTCTGCACCTTATATTTATTAAGGCCGGACAGTCTGCGATGATGTGTGTAGAGGTTTCGTCCTCCATGTCACAGAATCTGCAAGTCCAGCTGCTGGTTATTCCTATCTTACCTAGGTGACTTTTCAGTCTGCAGTGCCCGGTTAGTAATCCGGTAACGATCCTAAGTGAATTCTTCCCTAGTTGAATAAGTTCCTCGAACTTCTTCTTGTTGTAGTTTTCTATTAGAGTTTTGGCTTGCCTTAGGCCTGGGTTATTCCTCCAGTGTTCTTGCCTCATGGTGCCTTCCTCTTTCCTAATGTATTCTTTTATTGTGTGCCTTCCTATGCCACAGTAGGGTTCTGGTCCTATCAGAGGCTGTTCGGCTCCTAGTTTTGCCATTTTATCGGCAATTTCATTTCCGGATATGTCCCTATGACCCGGAATCCATCTGAGGGCCAGTCTATTTCGACTGCTCAATCGGTTTAGTTTACTCTTCACCTCTAGGACTATCTTTGAGGTGACTTTATTACTGCATAGAGCAGTAATTGCTGCTCGGCTGTCCGAAAGGATCGAGATGTCCTTATCCTTATATCCACGCTGTGTGTTAAGCTCTGCACAACGTCCAATAGCGCATACCTCAGCCTGGAATATGCTGGTGTATTGGCCAAGGGATTCGAGGTATTTTATGCGGGGCCCTACCACTCCAAGGCCAGTGCCTTTTTGTGTCAGGGATCCATCTGTGTACCATGCTATGGTGTATTTAGCCATAGGGTGCACTTCGGACAATGTGGTCCAATCTTTCTTATTGCCTAAGTGTGTTGTGAAGTTCTGCTCGAAGACTAATTCGGCTGTCATTTCATCCCTAGCGTGAAGTATTAGGGGCACCTCACCTAACAGATTAGTCGCATCCCTGTTATTTAGAATGCAACCGCTACCCGTGCCCTCAGTGCTTATTCTCAGGAGGGTAGCTTTGCGTTGAAGTTCAATTACACAATGGAGTGGTGTTAGCTCCATTAGAACTCCTAAGGCAGTTGTAGGACAGGTTTTCATTGCCCCTGTCATACATACGTACATACATCCATAACTTTTGTAGCTGTTTTTGTATGGTGATGAGCTTAGCTCGTTTACCCCATGCAATTGCTCCGTACGTGAGAATTGGTCTCACAATCATTAGGTATAGCCATCTTATTATCTGGGGCCTGGTTCCCCAGGATTTCCCAGCAATTTTCCGACAGGTATACAGAGCTCTATAACACTTTTCCAATGTCTTTTGGACATGGGAAGCGAAGTTTAGCTTACTATCTAAAGTGATTCCTAGATACTTAACCTCTCGGCTAGTTTCTATAGGAATTCCTAGCAATGAGATTTGTCTCATTCTCTGTAGTTTGTATTTCCTTGTGAAGGGAACGATGACTGTTTTGGCGGGATTTAGGTTGAGTCCAACCTCCCTGCGCCAGTCAAGCGTTATCTTGAGTCCGAGTTGGACGATGTCACAGAGTGTCTCTTCAAATTTGCCTCTGGCTATTATCACAATGTCATCGGCGTATCCCTGACACTGGATCCCTTTTTCAGCAAGTTTGCTGAGAAGCTCATCTACCAGCAGACTCCATAGCAAAGGGGAAAGCACTCCTCCTTGCGGACAGCCTCTGCTGGTTGCAATCGTCATGTTATCTGAGCCTAGTGTACATGTTGCTTGTCTGGATTGTAGTAGGTTACCAATCCATTTACACATTGTAACATCTATGATCCTTCTAGACAGGGCAGCTCGAACCGCATCATGTGATGTGTTGTCAAAGGCTCCCTCTATGTCTAGGAAGGCGCAAATAGCTATTTCATTGCTGTCAACTGCCCCCTCTAGGGTGCGGCATAGTTGATAAAGTGCCGTGTCTGTTGAACGGCCTGCTCTATATGCATGCTGCGTGTGTTGCAGCGGACAGTCTCTGAAAGCTGTTCTCCTAATATTGTAGTCTTCCAGTTTTTCCAGCGTTTTAAGGCAAAACGAAGTAAAGCAGATAGGTCTGAAGGACTTTGGGCTGGTGATATCTTTCTTCCCGGTCTTGGGGATGAAGACCACCCTAGCGCTGCACCATGCACTTGGGATATAGCCAAGGGCTAGGCTGCTTACCATTAGTCTTCTTAAGCGGGTTAGGAGTAGCTCCTGCCCCTGCTGTAAGAAGGATGGAGAGATCCTATCTAATCCCGGTGACTTAAATGGTTGGAAGGTTCCAATAGCCCATTTAAGTTTCTCGGGCGTAACAATAGACTTGGCTGTCGCCCAGTCACTTGCTACTGTCTTAGGGGCTCTATGATGATCACGCATAATATTTCCCGTAATGGGAGTACTTTTCGGGAAATGCGTGTCAAAGAGAAGTTCTAATTTCTCCCGATCCGTGGAAGTAAAGGTGTTATTACCTTTCTTCAGGGCTAAATTACTATCTATTGCACTTTTAGCCATTGCCTTGTGCAGTCTTGCGCCCTCGTTGACGTTACTTATTGCCTCACAGAAGTCCCTGTAGTTTTTCCATTTGGCTTTCCTGATCTCTTTGTTATAGAGCGTCAGGCTTTGCCTGTACCGAACGGTACTTTCAGTTACTTTCAGTTTTTGGTCTGTTGAAGAGCCTTCGAGTGGTGCGTTGTAGCCGTTCAAGCTTAGCATTCCACCACGGTGCGTCTGTTTCCCGTTTCTGTCTGCCTAGTGGACAACTGTCTTCAAAGGCATTCACTAGGCATGACCTAGGCTGTCTACTGCTATATCTAGTTCCAAGGGATGTCTAGAGTCTAGTAGTTGCTCACCTCTGTTGTTAACATCAGTACTGCCCCAGATCACATGATGTGCGTTGGCATCACATCCGATGATAAGGGTGACCTTGTTCTTCCGACAGTGGTCCACTAGCCCGAGTATTTCTGGCGGTGGACAGGCTTTCTCCCCAGCAAAGTAGGCGGAGGCCACTGCTAGCTTCTGTGTAGCTCCTGTGCCGTCGATGGAAATGGCGACACAGTCCCTGCTCAGAAACTCTGAAAAGATATTGTAATTGATATCTTTCCTTATAACAATGCATGATCTGGGAGGTAGTTCTCCTGGATCGCATATTACCTTTGAATCCTTCGTGTACAGGCCTTTAATGCCATGGTGCCACCATGGTTCCTGTACAAGGGCTTGCCCTAGGTGTTGAGAGGTGATCATCCTGGCCAAGACAGCATATGCTGCTTTGGCCCAATGGATGTTCACCTGGGCTAGCCAAGATGGGGGTTTGGTGCCCCGTGATTTCTGGTGAAGAGAGCGAGCAAGTCTCTCCACCACCGTCTATCACGGTGACCTCCGCCTCATCACAGCTGTCGTCCAGGAGGAGCTCCTGGGCCAGCTCTTGGGATGACATGGGGTGTCCATCCCCCTGGTCGTCCCCAATCTCCATGTTCTGGGCAGATTGACTATCCTCCCCACTCTGCGACGTCGGCTCCACACTTAGTGGTTCCAGGGTATCCTCGGCAGCCTCGCAGATGTCTCCACTGGTCGTATCTTCTGGAGCCTTCCTGGTCTTCTTTAGACCGCTCACAGTGACGTGGCCATATCAGAAGTTGAGCTGGTGGTCACACTCCACTATCTCATTCCTTCCGGTCTGGTCCATCCCTACTACGAGGAGTGCACCAGCTCCGTCGTTTCTCCTGGAGATGACCTTCCAGGCGTCTGTTCCGACGCGGTTTTGGAAACCGATAAACGCCAGAATCTTCTCATTGGTCCTATCCGCGCTCCTTGGGCAGAACAACGTTGCATTGAAGACTGCCGGGATGTCGGCTCAGCCACACAGCTGTGCCCTCGTCCAGGCAATCGATTATCAGGTGACCCACCCTGAAGTGGATCCCCCTTTCATCATCCCCATTTCATCAAAATATACCCACGTCAATGGCAGCTGTGTCAATTCTAACAAGAAAATTTGCGTACAAATGTAACGTCCGCAACGCAGGATTAGCCCATATACCAGCTGTGCGGGCAAATTTGTAAAAAGAACAGAAGTGCAATTTAGTTTTAGTTTTATTTTCGGGGGTGCCACAGAAACCGTTCCGCCCAAAGAGGGTTGGAATTTACATAGAGAAGGGGTTGGACATTCGGTTGGAATTTGGGCGGAACGGTTTCTGTGGCACCCCCGTTTGCTTTTATTTGGTTCAAACATTAAAACTAAGGTGCCTTTTGGTAGCGTCAAGACTAATAGCGCCATTTCACTTCGGAAAATTTTAAATTTTAATAGATTTAGAAGCGGGGGCTTAATTCATTCCTTAAAACAAAACTAGTCGATTTCCTGCATCTGGCGCTTGATCACTAGCTTGGGGAACAGCCGCATAGTGCGCTCTAGCTGTGGTGTGAACCAATTCACCCGGCTTGAGACCCATCGTAGGGGAGATCATTTGGTAAGAAGGGCTGCAGGAGGCTAGTAGCGCTGCTCTGGTGTCCGCCAAGCGTCTACTCCACATCCACCGTGCGAAAGACAAGCAGGGAAAACAGGGAAACGCGTGTTCTCCTACTGTTCGTCGATCTGAGTACTAGGCTTAAAAATCAACAAAAATTAGCCTGTTTCGTATTGTAGAACTGTAGAAATTTAAGACATTTCTTAGATCCTCCTAAGACAGAAAGTGATTTCTTTCTTTTTTAATTTCAAATAATAAGGTCGTTAATGTCTGGTCATGTTTGTCCTACCAAACGCCTATGATACATTTTTGCAAATCGGCTTGGAAACTGTCGGTATTATGACCTGATAGTCAGATAACCGAAATGAGTTCGAAAACAGTGAGAAAGAGCGAGAGGCCAATAACATAGAAACACTTTTAGTGAGTGCTGTTCGACAGGCGGTACTCAGATGATAGAAAAAAAATACTACAAACTTAAATCGCGTTGCCAACTGGCAGGAGTGAACTCTTTCAGTAATTCGAGAACAAAAGGCAAATAAGGTAGAAATATTTAATTAACAGGTCGTTCAGCGTTATTGTCCTTTCCTATCTCTCATAAGAGTCTGCATAATCATTTTCCTAGCTTATTTCCAATTTAGTTTGTCAACCAATAGAAAACAGCTAATCAAGCCCGAGAATGGGGATCAGTGTGACCCCTATGACCCCTTGGGACTCATCTCTCCAATCATCACAAAGGCAAAAGTCTTCATGCAATCATTGTGGGACGAAAACCTGAAACTGTCTTGGGACGAAAGTCTTCCCCAGGAGCTTACTTCGCAGCTGTCAGTGGTGGGAATTTTAAATTTCCACGCTACGTGCTTCGGCAGCAGGCTACATTGGAAATGCATGCATTTTGGATGCAAGCCAGGGCTTGCATATACATGCGCTCTGAAGCCTTTGGTATTGTGCGCAGTCATCTCTTATGTTCTAAGTCTAGAGTTGCACCCTTGACAAAGATGACTATTCCCAAGCTTGAGCTCTCGGCTGCTCTAGTTTTAGCCTAGCTGGTTTCCACCATTATGGTAGGATTATCAATTGCATGGCAGGTGCACTGTTGGTCGGACTCTACTATTGCCCTATCTTGGATAATGATTTAATGGATTGGGATTTTTGGATTTCTGGGCCTCCGTTTTTGCTCAAAGACAAGTCAGAATGGGCAGCAGAAGTACAACTGGTTATTGGTCATTGGATATCACTAATATCAGGGATATAACGAATGACTGCGTTTTTGAACATATATATCGATTCTACATGCTTAAGAAAAAGGGCGTGGTGCAGTCAAAGGGGCTGCTCACTGTAAGTGATATGGACAATAAACTCAGTTGCTCATCAGAGCGGTTCAGCGCCAGGAATTCGATGCAGATATAAAAGCCTTGAGAAGCGAGCAGTCTTTACCGCCACGTAGCGCAATGTTGTCGCTCAACCCATACTTGGACAAATTTTGACTGATTCGAGTTTGAGGTGGACTTCAAATTTTCGAATTGGATTATGATGCCGTGCATCCAATCTTGCTGCCCGAAGGGCATCCTGTTACAACATCCATAATTACATTTTTTCACAAAAATTTATGCATGCAGGATCGCAAGGATTGCTCGGACTGCTAAGGCAAAAATTTTGGCCTATTGGTGGACGGAAATAAGTATGTTGCAAGCGTCATTCGCAAGTGTGTTCGGTGCTTTCGTTTGAAACCAGTGCTGAGAGAGCACATTATGGGAAGCTTGCCTGCAGATCGAGTAAGGCCCAATTCAGCGTTCCGTACAACAGGCGTTCGTCCGGGACATGTCCATGGGTCTTTTCTGGCCGCATTAAAGAGATTCATAAGCCTGCGGCCCATGCCCCGAACTATCAGACAACGCCACAAATTTCGTCGGAGCTAAAAACGAGCTTGCGGAACATCGACAATTATTTCACAGCTATCCCCATACGTTAGCCTTTTCAAACCTCTGTTCTCTCCTCGTTCGCCTCACTTCGGGGGTTTGTGGGAGGCCGTAAAGCAAAATTTAAAAAGTTTTTCTGTACAGATTCAATGCGATCTATATGTACTCCGTATTGGGGACTCCAGGCGGGAGACCCATACTCTAGAATCGGACGGACTAGCGAAGTAAATAAGGTCTTAGTGACGTAGGGATCGTCAAATTCCTTCGACCATCTTTTAATGAAACCAAGCACTCCCCTGGCTTTATTAACCATGGACGAAATGTGATCAGTAAACTTAAGTTTTGGGTCCAAAAGGACGCCCAGATCGTCAACCATAGTTATTCTATCCAAAGATTTCCCACTTAGTAAGTGGGTCAGGCCATGTCAAGTGAGACAAAAATTTTGGGGTGATTTTTTTGATTCGAAAAAAAACTATAAAAATGTGTACATTAGGACAGAACCTAAAAAAACTTTTAACAGGTTTTCGAAATTCCGCACCGTTTTCGATATTTTGGGCTTCAAAGTTCGAAAAATAGTTTTTTAGGGTTTTGGCGAAAAACGTATAACTCAGGAACGGCTTGACATATATCGACGAAATTTTTTTAAAGTGCAACAGAATCGTTTTACCCTTAAAAAAAAATATTAAAAAAATTTAATTTATAAATTAACTTAATTTTTAAGAACAATTGTTTAAACAAATTAATTTTTAAAAGTGTTCTGGAGCAAGTATTGAAATGAAATTTTTACACAATAATCTTCGAACTCTTATTAATGTGTTCCCAAAAGAAAAAATTTGTATATTTGCCTCGGACAGTAGATATCGAATTTTTTGTCCCGCCGCGCAAGGTTCCCCCATGCAAAACGCGAGCAAGAAGCACAGGCGACGTCGTTGACGCCGACTGCGCTGCCGGCGTCTACCCCAACCCCTGTACTGCACATTTTTTTGGCACAGAAAAGCTAAGCCGACCTACCAAGTCGGCGCTGTCAATATCACCACGAATAAGATTATAAATAAAAATAGTACCCAGCATCGTTCTACGGTTAGCTAGGGAGGGTAAATTAATTAAAAGTAATCTGCTAGAATAAGAAGGTAAGTTAAGGTTTGCATCCCAGTTAAGGCGCCGTAAAGCAAAAATTAAAAAGTTTTTTTGAACAGATTCAATGCGATCATATGTACTCCGTATTGGGGACTCCAGACGGGAGACCCATACTCTAGAATCGGACGGACTAACGAAGTAAATAAGGTCTTAGTGACATACGGATCGTCAAATTCCTTCCTAATGAAACTAAGCACTCCCCTGGCTTTATTAACCATGGACGAAATGTGATCAGTAAACTTAAGTTTTGGGTCCAAAAGGACGCCCAGATCGTCAACCATAGTTATTCTATCCAAAGATTTTCCACTTAGTGAGTAAGTTGCAAGTTTTGGATTGACTCGGCAAAAAGTCATCAGCTTGCACTTAGACCCGTTTAAATTTAGTAAATTATCACGGCACCAGTTTTGAAAATTATTTAGATCGGATTGTAAGTCAGAATGGCTGGAAATATCCTTATACTGCAGGCATAACTTAACATCATCTGCGTACATAAGAACGCGAGAATGATTTATAATTAATGGAAGGTCGTTAATAAATAAAGTAAAAAGAAGCGGACCAAGGTGACTACCTTGTGGGACGCCGGAAGTAACTCGGAGAAGACCAGAAAGAGAATTTTTAAAAAGGACTCTTTGTGTCCTGCCATTCAGATAACTTAAAATCCATCTAAGAAGATCAATTGGAAACCCTAACAAGTCAAGTTTCCGAACTAAAAGTGAGTGATTTACAGAATCAAATGCTTTACTAAAGTCAGTGTAAATGACATCTGTTTGAAAGCTACTTTTAAAGCCCTTTATCACGAATGAGGTGAGCTCCAAAAGGTTAGTTGTTGTTGATCTTCTTTTCATAAATCCGTGTTGACACGGAGATATAACTGACCTACAAAGATGCTGCAAATGAGGAGTAATGATATTTTCAAAAAGTTTGGGGATAGCCGACAACTTAGAGATACCTCTGTAATTGCTGGCATCCAATTTGTTACCTTTTTTGTGGAGAGGAATGACAAATGACTCCTTCCAAATAAGGGGAAATTGGGAGGTTTCTAAAGATAAGGTGAACAATTTGAGAAGGGGTTTGCACAGGGCTTCCGCGCAATTCCTAAGCACGCAGCCAGGAATTCCGTCGGGACCTGGAGAGTAAACAGGCTTAACACGTTGAAGATCCAAAAATAAAGAGCTTTCGTTTATAGTAGGACTGAATATAAGGTTCGACGTGGACATGGTGTAAGAATAAGGCTCTATTGGATGTGCGGAAGTAGTATAAGTTGTTTGAAAAAATTGGGCATAAAGATCGGCTATTGCCTAATCTGTGGTTGCCGTCATGTTTTCAAAATATAGCGAGGAAGGATAAGAAGTAGACTTACGCTTGGTGTTAACTAAGTTATAAAACTGTTTCGGGTCCTGCGAGAACTGGACCTTACAACGATTTAAATAATTTAATTTAAGCACGGTAAATGTTGCCCGAGCACTTAGATATTTTGAAAAAACGGATTGAGAACCGGAGTATTTATATTTCCTGTAAAGTCTGGACTTAACATTTCTTAGGTGTGACAACTCTTTACTAAACCAAGGTGGTTTACTGGAGATTGACGGATAGTACATCGGAACACAAGAATTAAAAAATTATTTAATTGCAGTATAAAAAATATTTATGGCATCAGCCATGTTATTGCATGAGTAGAGATCGGACCAATTGAAGCCAAATATAAAGTAATAAAGCCTAGAAAAGTCTGCCTTACGAAAACAATGTATTCGTTTAGTTGACTTTTCTGATTTTTCTTCTATCACGATACCCGCGTCGACTGTCACATCTAAAGTAGGATGATATGGGTCTTCAGGTTGCGTAAGTGGTGGTACCCTGGATAGAAACACGGCTTCAGGATTCGAGGCAAAGCACAAGTCCAGTAAGCGGCCTAGTGAGTTTCGAACATGGTTTACTTGACTCAAAGATATGTCAAGCAAGCCGTCAATAAAGTCATGTTGTGCAATAGGAAGTAAGACATTTGATTTTTCATCTGTGGACCACGTAGTTCCAGGTATGTTGAAATCACCTAGAACTAGTAACTGATCCCTATCGGACAGCCTATTTGAAACGGACTGTATCACAGAAAGATGATTTGAGTACTCTAGGAGTTCAGAAGACGGCGGAACATAGGAGCAAGTGATATATAAAAACTTTCCCGGAAGGGTCAGCTTTATACAAATAAATTCAATATTATTAAATTCCTCAACACATACCTCTTCCGACGTGAGGTTGGAGTCCACGGCAATTAAAACTCCACCTCCCCGTTTGGAAGGACGGTCAAGCCTATATATTGTGTACTTACCGGGAAAAACTTCGGAGCTAAGAATCTCCGGCTTTAACCAGGTTTCTGTAAACACAATAGCATGGGATGCAAATGAAAAGCTATCAGAATACAATTTAGTTAGCTTGCTACGCAAGCCTCTTCCATTTTGATAGGAAAGAAGGAGGTTTTTTTTTTTTTTTTTTTTGTTGAAGAAGAGGAAGATGGCACAATGGTCTGGCCACGACTGGGAAGTCTTATTCCCGTGGGCCCTTTCTTTTTTTTCTTAGCTTCGAACTCCTTTACCAACAAATTGTCCGGCCAGAATTCGGCAGAACTTATGGTAGCAAAGTGCTCGATTGGGACAGTGATCTTGAAAGATGAAATATCCCTAGCATAAGAGAACTTAAATTTTTCCACCTTAACGTTTTAGCTTTGATTAACTCTCGCCCCCTTTATGCCATTACAAAAAGTCCTGACGACCAAGATGTGCTCACCACATATCATTTCCTTTCCTCCTAATGCTGCTTTCGACGAGCCGGACGTAACGCATCTCAAGGTTAACCTTCTGAGCCGACGGCAGCGTCTTTGCCAAATAAAACAGGTCTTTTGGAGGAGTTGGAGTAGCTCGTACTTATCTCTCCTTCAGGAACGGAGAGATAACTGGAGAACACCAGTTCCAAACGTCAAGGATCAGCTGTGATGATCAAGGACGAAACGTTGTCACCATTAAGTTGGCCACTTGTCCGCATTGAGAGCGTTGTTCCAGGTCGCGATGATACCATCGGGGTCGTAGGAAATATTGCGGTTTTGCCCCTTTTAGATGAGACTGTTGAAAGTCTCTGCCTTTCAACAGGGGGTGAATGTTCGGACCAGAACCCTAATATTGGCCCTCAGCCAGAAACAAACATGTTGCCTTAGATTTGTAAATATGTTTATGTAGTTGTGTTCAATAAAATATAAGTGCCGCACCTCACCTTGTTCAAAACTGATTTTGAAACACTTTCGATGCCTTTTTAGAAAGCCCGGAGTATAAGCATTTTAGGTATATATTACCATTTTTAAAGATAAATTTAATAAATTTCCAAAAATAATGTTAATCAATACGATTCATAAATAGAGCGAACTTTATTATTGCGTCCTTATATTTTAATTTTGTTTAGTTTTTTCTTCTTTTTGATGACCCTGCTCCCAGCAATTTTGAAGGGTATTTTTACTAAATCATAAAAAACAAGAAAAAGGGTTTCGAATGTAACAAAACTATTTCGGTTTTAAAATGCTTATACTCCGGGCTTTCCAAAAAGGCATCGCTTGTTTAACTTGAAAGACCGAAAGTGTTTCAAAAACAGTTTTGAAAAAGTAGAGGTGCGGCACTACTATTTTATTGGACACAGCTGTATGCTCTCGCTTATTGTCTTGTGTTTGAACCGCCGAATAGCTCTTATATTCTAAGCCGAGCGATGCTGCGTTCGGACGGCGGATAGGGAGTAACCAAAAAATGTAAAATGCAAACGAACTTACTGGCTATTTGAATCACATTAAATACACATCTTCAATCTTGAGCGCCGTGTTTTCTTTTATATCTAAAAAGTTAAGTTGGCCATTGGGGATACAAACTAATATCCCCACAATGACAACATAATTTATTTTTACCGTAAAAAAAAACAAAGAACCTCCTATTAAGCATTTGCTCTTGGTTTACAAGTTACAAAATTTGTTTCTATTTTATTTACCGTGGACTATGATTGACGATTTAAAATAAATTTTAAAACGAACTTAACTATTGGCTCTGTCACATCCAACGACTAAGTCGCTTAACATACCTTCAAAACACGTTCCGTCGCCCCTGATGGCAGCTATAGTGTATAGTCATCCGATCGTCAAGATTTTTAAACAAGACTTACTTCGACATAAAAAAAGGCGAATGGGAAAATTTTAAGTTGTAAGTTTTATTGTATGGCAGTAAAAATCTTCGAGCTCGGTCTGCATGCGCATAAAAAAAAGACGATTGGGAAAGTTTTATGATCGTAGGTCTAACACTGAGCGAAAAAAGCTTGCTGAAACAGACAGAAGGGCAGACGGACATAGCTATATCGACTCGTCTGGTGACGCTGATCAAGAATATACATATAATATACTTTATAAGGTCGGAAATGCCTCCTTCTATGCGTTACAAACATCAGACTAAAATTATAAAAAGTATAAAAAAAGCGTTATATATATTTATTATAAATATCAAACTCCGAAGCTTTCGATTCCCGCTGTTTGGACGTAAAATGGAAAATTGAAAATTCTGGCTGTAGTTTAAATATATTTTTTTTAAATGCTTATTCTATTTACTCAACATGCACAATGCTAAATTACCTGGATGTGGGTTGTTAATCAATCGAACAACCTTTATGAAAAAATAAAGTTCGCAATATTTTAAGTGTGTTTTAAGGGTGTCGGTGTGTGGCATCGCTGAATGAAATTGGAGTGAAATTTAAGCAAAAATGATTTTTGTGACACCACTGACTATTTTTTGAGGAAATTTCTTTTTATTAACCGACAAGCCGAGTCAGAAAGCTGAAAACAGTTATAAAAATAACACATTGGACATTTAATATCTGTGCTAAATTTCATTGAAATTAAATCACTTTTTCTTGTTTCGTCTCTTTTTCTTATCTGACCCGTGAACCTTTTTTTTTGTGACACAAACGCGACAGTACCAATCGTCGTTGTCCTTAGGAGCAAAGGTAATACCAACGCAGATCCTAAAACAATATATTTTTGTAATTTTAGAACATAAGATTTTATATTGCACTATCATACCAATGGTACCAAGCATCGCAACCATCACATCCAATCATAGCGGAACCATCGTCCACTTTTCCACAAGCAGGGCAAATCCATATACGATTGCCTTCAGCGTCAACATATGATGATGGGCGATTTGCTTCAGCAATTTGTGTGGTATCTTCTGGAACATTGCTGGGAGAACTCAATATGCTGCTTTTCGGAGCTGTCCCTGGACTGACGGACGTTACTGACGAAAAACTATTTACAATTGGATTGGGCGTCAACATTAATTGTTGTGGTAACAGAACTGAGCTGGCAGAAAGCGTAGACGAAGCTGCACTACTGGTTTTCGAATTCGAAAGCCAACCGGGAGAATTAACTGATGTTCCATGATGACTTATCGACATCTGCGTAGTCCGAGCAGGTATTGGGGAAGTTAGGGGCATTGCATGCGTAGAATTTGCAGAAGTGTTGCTTAAAAGAGGTCCCGTACTTGATATGCTTAAGAAATGTGTATCGCCTGTAAATGATACAAATTTTGTATTAGTTGACTCTAGAAATTTAGAGAGTACTCCTCGTACTTTGTTTGATCTTAGGCGGTCCGGTAACCAATGGAGAGAAGCGAGCTAGTTCAGGAGAACGATCTCGCTCACGTTCTTTTTTTTCCTGGGGGAAAATAGTTGAATGTTTTAAGCTTCCTGCATCTTTTGTGTCTTTGTCCATTTCAGAAAGCGGAAACGGCGTGGTTCTCCCACTAAGTTTTAATGTAAGTTTTGGTATTTGATTTGGAGACTTCTGTAACTTAGGGGATATTGTACAAGTGGCCGCTGGTTTTAATGGCATTGGAGTTAACTGCACTACAGGTGTACCTACAAGTGCTTTGTTGGTAGAGCCAAGTTCAATGTTGTTTAATAAAGGCGTACTGGAAAGCTCTGCTGCCTCATCCGGTATATGGATTAAAATCTAAAATGAATAAAAGTCAATTTTTGGTAAGAAAATAATTTAATAATGACTGGGGATAGTTTCCCTAAAATCAATACAAATTATTTATTTTTTTTTTTTAGAATTATACCCCTTCCAAATCAAGAAATTACCCTTCCAAATCAAAAAGTTACCCTTCGCAAGCAAAAAGTTTTCCCCAAAAATTTACTCTAAATTCGAACACAGTAACAGAACAATTTATTTTTTATTGTTTGATAATACTGTTTTTTGTAAAGGCTTGTTTTTAGATCGAAAAAGAGAAGAGAAGCTGGGAAATACGACTGTTGTTTTAAAGCAAAATATTGTTGTAATCTCATAAGGTTTATTAGTTCTATTACTTAACATGTTTTTTCTAAATATCGACAAACCTCTTCTAGTCGTATATGCAATCCAGCTTAAAGAAAATATAAGGACATTTAGTAGGTAGGTAGGTAGGACATTTACTTGGTATTAAGCTCGGATACTTTCCGGGATCTTAACATCTGGCAAACTTTTTTCCATCGGGCCCAAGACCTCCAAGGTCTTGTTAGTTTTTGGGCAAATATTTTTTTTTTATTTATTTTTTTAATCGAAATAGTTTTTTTAAACTTAACTTTTACACCTTATGTTTTTCTCTAAGCAATTATTGAATGGAATTCGGTCAAGACCAAACGACAACGCTACAGTTTGCTTGGAAATTTGTACGTCTCCCTAGAACCGAAAGCGTACGCTGCATATACACCGAACTTATTCCGTTTTCGACTAACACACAATTTGCCGATATATGTAAATACATTGTCATGTATATTTCATCCGCAACCACGTTTTACCTAAAAAGATTATTGCTTTATCCTTTTTTTTTTTTTTTTTTTTTTTTTTTTTTTTTTTTGGGGGGGTTTTTTTATTTTGTTTTTATTTTTCTTTTTTGGGGGGTTGGGGGGTTTTTTAATTAATTCTTTCTTCCGGTGTTCCCCTTTTTTTTTTTTTTTCTTTTTTTTTTTTTTTTTTTTTTTTTTTTTTTTTTTTTTTTTTAATCATAATTAAATATGAAAAAAAAAAACTTTTGAAAAATTTTCGGTTTTTTCCGAATAGCTATTCAAAATAAAAGTAAAAACGTTCTCGTAAATAAAATGAGCGGAGCTGGTCACAATTTTTTTTATAAATGAATAGTATGGTTCTTAAGGGGAGCTTCTCATGTAAAATTTTCCAAAAATCAATATTTTTTTTTTCATAGGTTGATAGAACAACGTCTTGGGAGTATATTCCCGAAGTTTTATGACTCAACTCTTAATATTACGGAAAATATGATTGATTGGACCAGCGCACTCGGGCGCGCTTTGTGTGCGATTTGGCGCTAACTCAAAACTTTAAATCGTTTTTTCTCAAAACTATGATTTAAAAAACGCGGTACACGATTGTGCAAAAACTACTGAACGGATATTTGATTTTTAAAAAGTGTTTTGCGGGTTATAAATTGAACGAGTGCATGAATGTCTGGAATTGTGAAAAAAAGTTATTTTATACACTTTTAAGACTTATTTAGCGACAAAAAATGACGAAAAATAGCATTTTTTTCAAGACGTGATTTCAATATTGTAGAAGAAAATTTTTTTTAAGGTGCAGACATTCATGCACTTTGGGGAACCTTGCTGAATAACAAAAATTATTTGTTGTATGTTTCGGATGAAAACTTTGGGCTCCACACTGTACCGCGATAAATACGTCAGCCGAGTCGCGCCGCACGCGACCTTCAATAAGTCCGCCATTTTGTTTTTTAAGAATTTCAAAAAATGCTTTTTTTATACTTCAAACATGTCCTCAACAAAATTATTCGTGTGTTTTTATTTTCCGAGTGAAAAAAAATCACAAAAAACAACTACTTTTTGACGTGTTACATGAGAAGCTCCCCTTAAGGGGTTATAAGCAGTTAGAATTTTCAAAAAATCGATTTTCATTTTGTGAACACGATAACGAACACACTACTAAACCAAATTGATTGTACCATGGCTCATTTCAAAGATAATTAAATTCTCTCCAACATGACACTAATTTTTTAGACGAAAGACTCAAATTCAACTTAAAAAAATAAATCGAATGTCACATATAAGTTGAAATAATGTACCTAAAATAAAATAAAAAGTTGTTTCAGACCAGACACTTCTTTAGGGAGGCAATACGTACATGGAGTCCTTTCACTTATATATATTTATTTTTTTGACTATTTTGTTTTTTTAAACATTACATTAAAAAGTCATAAAAACATTTTAGAGTGGTCGAGGAATTGTTTGCCTTGCCAACGAGCAAAAATCCACAAGCACAACTCAATGAAACCAAACAAAACAAGAAAGAACGCTATAGTCGGATTTCCCGACTGTAAGATTTGCGATACTCATTGCCCTCTTTAAAAACAGCTAGCTAGCCCTCTTCAAAAAAGTGTAGCCTACTTTCGAGCGCAATCAATTTTTAGTGCCCTCTTCAAAAAAAAGTTAAGCCTACTTTCAAGCGCAATAAAAATTTTCATCGCACTTGTAAACACAATTTCTTGAAAATGGCCAGATTTTCAATTTTTTTTTTTTAGATATTTTTAAATATTTTCAGTACAAACAACATTTATTTAGGCCACATTTCTCTAGCATTAAAGATGTGGACACCACAGAGTTTTTTCGGTTTGTGGGCGTATAAAGGGGCGTGGTCAGGTTTTGAAACAAACTTGATCTGCGCTTTGCTTATAGAAGTCTGTGTGCAAAATTTGGTTCTAGCTCTTATAGTTCCCGAGATCTCGATGTTTGTGTGGACAGACGGACCGACAGACATTTGCGCATTTACAGTATTTGCTTACTCTTCGAGTATCGCAAATAATCACTGTGCCGGACCATAGATTCGAACACATTCACCTTGACATCGTGGTCATGCCTTTGGTAAATGAATACAGATACTGCCTTGCAATGATCGACCGATTTTTTCGCTGGCGGGAAGCGGTTCCGTTAAAAGACATGACTGCTGAAACAATTTGTGATGCCCTTTGGACATACTGGATATCACGGTATGGCTGTCCTGTAACTATTACTACGGATCAAGGAAGTCAGTTTGAATCCGCCCTCTTCAAGTCGCTAACGAATTTACTGGGAAGTGAACATATTCACACAACGCCGTACCACCCTCAGTCAAACGGCATGATCGAGCGTTGGCTTAGATCAATGAAAGCTGCTTTAATGTGCACCCCGGGCACACCATGGATCAAGTTGCTGGCAAGTGTGATGCTAGGACTTCGAACCTGTTTTAAGCAGGATCTTGCATCTTCGGCTGCTGAAATGCTGTACGGTTGTACCCTTCGCCTTCCGAATAAATATTTTTATGACCTGGATGAACCGTTAAACCCAAGTGAAACCACTTGGTTTGTCAGTCAGTTTAAGACCCAAATGTAAGCTATAAGACCAACTCCAGCATCTCATCACAAGAAACCTAATCTCTTTTTGCACAAAGAAATTAACAACTGTTCTCATGTCTTCGTCAGAACTGACGCCGTCAAACAATCTTTGGAGCCTCCATATACAGGACGATATCAAGTTATATCCAAGCCATCAGATCGGGTCTTTGTTATTTGTATTATCGGGAATAATTCAGCCTTATCAATTGATAGAGCAAAGCCAGCATTTCTAGCAAATAATGATGCCACCTGTACTGAAGACCAGGCATCTCGGGCCAATGCTTCTCAGCAAAAAACATACGCGAAATCGACCAGAAATCCTAGGCTCGTCTAGAGGGGAGTACCGTGGCAACCATTAACCACAGCCTACCGGCATTCGATAGTAGAATAAGTTGGCAGCTTGATACTAATACATATACACATTAAGATAGACGCTTGTGAAACTTACAGTTCCTAATAAAACTACTTTATATTAAATAAATCCTTGCCTAAACAGCCAAAATCCACTGAGAATGGCGCCCTCTACAGTCCATATACAACACCAAAATATATATATATATTTGTTTGTATATTTTAGGGATGGTATTTTAAGGCATTGTATTATTTTTTCCAAGGCTAAGAATTAAAAAATATATTAATGTTCAAAAACTTTATACACAATTTTTTTTGTTGTTTGTTTTGTCTTTTAAAGACATGCATAAACATAACACAAAATAAAAGTTGTAAAAAATAATTTCACATAAGAAAATTTTGAAAATTGTTTAAGAAATTTGTGTTTCTGTTTTTTTTTTCAACGCTGTAGTACTCAAGCCTAGATCTCAGATTGACGAAATATGTTTTTCAGCAGTGAGAGAGAGCAAGATTTCATTATCCGCCTTTCGCTCTCTCTCATTGCTGAAAACCCGTATTCGTCGATCTGAAAAAAAAATTTTTTTTTGGGGCACCTAAAAAATATTAACCAAAATAAATTTCAAAGACCTGCATATCCTGCCATTAAGGGGAGCTTTTCATGTAACACGTCAAAAAGTAGTTGGGATTTTTTTTCACTCGGAAAATAAAAACACACACGAATAATTTTGTGCATATATTTGAAAACATGTTTGAACTATAAAAAAAAACATTTTTTCAAAAACTAAAATTACAAAATGGCGGACTTATTAAATGTCGCGTGTGACGTGACGCGGCTGACGTTCTTACCGCGGTACATTTTAGAGCCCCTAGTTTTCATCTGAAACATACAACAAAATTTTTTTATTACTCAGCAGGGTTCCCCTGAGTGCATGAATGTCTGCAACTCCGAAAAATTCAATTCTACAATATTGAAATCACGTCTCGAAAAAAAGTGTTATTTTTTCGTAATTTTTTGTTGCTAAATGGGGTTAAAAAGTGTATAAAATAACTTTTTTTCACAATTCCAGACATTCATGCTCGTTCAATTTAAAACCCGCAAAACACTTTTTAAAAATCAAAAATCGGTTCAGTAGTTTATGCACAATCGTGTACCGCGTTTTTTAAATCATAGTTTTGAGAAAAGGCGATTTAAAGTTTTGAGTTAGCGCCAAATCGCACACAAAGCGCGCCCGAGCGCGCTGGTCCAATCAATCATATTTTCCGTATTATTAAGAGTTGAGTCATAAAACTTCGGGAATATACTCCCAAGACGTTGTTCTATCAACCTATGAAAAAAAAAAAATTGTTTGAAAATTTTACATGAGAAGCTCCCCTTAATGAAATTTTGCCTACAGGCAACATTGAGAGTGAATTGTATAGTTTTATAAGTTATATGATATCTATGATACTTTATAATCGAACAGCTGACTGGAAAAAATTAAAACCTAAAACCAAACCAAAGTCCACACACCAAAGTAACTTTTCCAAGCTCGAGGTATTTTGTTCCTTCGCGGCGACACTACAATTCCCAACTGGTTGTAGCGTTGTGGTGATGGTAACCCATACCCGAGCATTGGTAAAGTCAGCAAAAATAGTCCTGATGAGATGTCTAGCAAACATCGAAACAGCGCTGTAGACTATAAGCTTTGCGTCTTGTCTTTGACAAGAACTTTGGTGTGTGGCATAAAAAGCCTGTATTAGATTTATATTACATAAATCTAAACCGCCTTTGACCTCAAGTCCGCTTAAAATCGTACTTAAGCAAAATAGGTCGCAAAAAACAAGCCAAAATAACCAAAAACGGAAGATACACCGGACGGTAGCTAATATACTCTTATTAGACTTACTAGACAAACGCACAAAATTTCTTGTGCAAAAACTGGCATTTATTTGCCGCTGTATTCACCAATTCCGATGAAATTTTAATACAAGTCCAAAGTCCACAAAACAATAAAAACTTTTCCAAGGTCGAGGTATGTTTTGTTCCTTCGCGGCGACACTACAATTCCCAACTGGTTGAAGCATTTAATATAGTTTTGGTACAACTAAACCCGAATATTGGCAAAAAATTTTTTGTGGTATGTCGCAAACTATTAGTTTCCTGTGGCTAGCAATCGAAACAGCGCTGTAGACTATAGAGCTTAGCGTCTTGTCTTTGACAAGAACTTTGGTAGTGTGGAAAACTTAGGCCGGTATTAGATTTAAACTACATAAATCTAATCCGCCTTTGACCTCAAGTCCGCTTAAAATCGTAATTAAAACCAACCGCGAAAAATAATTACGCATTAGTTATTTTGTATAGAAAAGCCAATATTGCCTATAGACAAAAATGGTCCTGAAAGGGTTAAGAATACGCAACCAAAATATTATAGTGAAATTCCGATTATAAAAAACCTTATACGCGAAAACAAACTTTCGAGAATTTTAAAACCAGCCCGAAAAACGAAAAAAAGCTAATAAAAACATATTTCTATATGGTTTTTTACAAAATTTGTTTCCTAAATCATAGGAACTAAACTTGTCTAAGCAATGGACAAACAAATTTAATATATTTTTGGTACAACTAAATAATATTAGCAAAAAGTATTTTTTTTGTGGTATTTTTGTCTGTTTTTAAACGCTTTATATTAGTTTCACTTGTGGCTGGCTATCTGGCTGCGTAACACTAAGCATACAATATATTGAGTCTTAACCTGATACCGATTTGTTCTTTAACTTGGTCTACCTGTCTAAGTTGTCGGAAAACTTATCGTTCCGTCCGAAAGTCACGAGTTCAAACCCTCGTCGGGGCGAGTTGTAAAAGCTCATATGGTCTGAGGGCTAAGGCGTCTGCCTCTAGTGCCAGTGGTCCTGGGTTCGAAACACAGTCGAGGTAAGTGTTTTTCGTGATGTAATTTATAAGTTTATTAAAAGTTTTTTCAGTGTACACATTTAGTGTTAAACTATGGCCAACATTAAACAAAAAATATGTATAAACTGTTAATTTAAAACTAAAAATGGAGTTAACTTTCATCTCAAAATGAGTCTAAAATGCTCTTGATTTGAGACCAAACAAACTTACTTTGAGAACAGATCGAACTCAAAAAGGTCAGGTGGTAAGACCAAAATGTGCTTGATTTAAGGACAAAATAACTTCATTTTTAAACGCTTTATATTAGTTTCACTTGTGGCCGGCTATCTGGCTGCGTAACACCACTAAGCATACAATATATAGAGCAGCGACGGCAGCGCTGCCCAAAACGCAGAGAGCAAAATTTCAAATGAGAGTAAGAGAGAGTAAATTTTGAACAAGCGAGAGAGTAAGAAGTCACTTTCGTGGTTGTTTGTACACTAATGCAAAATGCTCTCTGCGCATAAGTCCATGTGTGGATGGCTATAAGCACTAAGCCATGTTGAAACTATATAGGTGGTCTCATCAGCTCTGCCGAGGACGTTATTTTTCAGCACTCTCTCTCCGCTCTCAAGCGCAAGAAAGAGATAGAAGTTTCAAATAGTTTCAAAGAACACCCTGAACACTTTTGAAAATGCATTTGTCATAAGCTAGACATATTTATAGTTTTTTTTCGAATCAGAAAATTTTTTTTCAAATTTTAGGTACAGTTGACGTGGCCTGACCCATGTCTTTTTAGGTACTGTCCTTAGCTACACATTTTTATGGGTTTTGTTAAAATCCAGAAATGAGTAGGTGCAGTTGACGTGGCCTTAAATGGTAGAAAAAACACAAATTAAGGGGATGTGAAACAGTACAAATCCATATGTATAAAAAGAAGTGTACATTTTGATTGTCACTCCATATCTCGAGAACGGAGAACCGATTGCCATAAAATTTTTAGGGAAGGTGCAGGGAGAAGTGAAGTTAGTTCATCGGTCCAGCCATTTTCGAGTTATGATTTTTTTCCTTAAAAAATTCAACATTTGAAAAAAAAGTTTAAATTTCGGTTCGACCTAACCAAAAAAATTTATTCAACCTAATACACAAATTCATACATACACACATTCATTTGATTGACAGCATACAAATGTCAAGCAGATGAGCCTGTTGAAATGCACATGTTTGCCAATCACTTTCTTTCACTCTTGGATTCTGACGCAGCCGGTCATACATCCGCTGCTTTCCAATTAGAAGTTTATTACAAGTAATTTTTTTTTTTGAGTTTCATAAATATTGGTAAGTATTGATAATTAAAAAGGTGATTTTAAGTGTGTTCAGAGCAAAAAATGTGTTTGGATTCAAGAAAACATAGTGAAAAAAGATTTTTTCCATAATTTCATCATATTGCATCACGCAATAACATCATCACGCTATACTTAAGGGGGGACATCTGAGTAACATTTTTAAAAAATCGAAAAAAAATTTTCGCTTAAATAATTCTTTATGGTCTTAAAAATAACATACCAAAAGATAGAGTCCGGCAAAAGTGTCTAAGTGTCGAAATTTTCCATTCTGCGGCGATGCCTCACAGGTATATCCCATGGAACCTTTTGTCTTTAAACGCGTTTTTCTCGAAACCACTTTTTTTGAGATGGCCGGAAACATAACTCAAACAAATCTTAACCGATTGATCTGAAATTTTGACAGTATATTTAAAATACCTTTGTCTATCGACACACGTAGGATTTTTTATATTTTTGTATATTGCTTACTTTTTTTTTTTATTAACAATTTTGTGACGTTATTATTCGTGAAAATTGTACTTTTTTTTTCAATTACTCACCATTTTGCAAAAAATCAATATATCGAAAAAATCCTACGTGTGTCGATAGCTGTTGATGTAAAGAAACTAACCAAACTTAAGGACCTTAGCTTTCCGGCCATGGACCCCCTTCAACAAAAAAGGGCCTACAAAGAAATGCTGCACAGCCGCCATTTTGTTTTTGATTTATTCGAAAAAAAATTTATTTTGTACTTCACATCTAATATTATAAGACCTACTTTACAAATTTTCGATTGGCTTTTTCATTTGGCCAAAAAAAATTCCAGAAAATCCGCTTTTTTTTTCCCAGTTATTCAGATGTCCCCCCTTAATATCGAAATTGTTCGTAATGTGTACACTGTTGTTACTGTGTACGGTGCTTTTTTTACAAACCAATAATGGATGACTGGCAGACTGATTTCATGTAGCGGCCGCTAGTAAGCAGCCATCTAGAACAGGGGTGTCTATATTGTTTAGTTTGGCGGTCAGTTAAAAATGTTGAACTTCTTAAATTTTGTATAATACCCTTTCTCTGTGGCACCCCGAAATTTATTTGCGGTCTAGACCAGCTTTAAATTAGAATCAAAAGGAAAGAATCCCTGTTATTTCACTTAAAATCGACTTAAATCTGCTTATAAAATAACTTTATACGAAAAGAAACAGGAAATAAAACTAACTTCGGCAAGTCGAAGTTTATATATCCCAGGCAGTTAGAGACAGCAGATTAAACACCTCTTTTTAAACATATATATATTTTTTTTTTTTTGCCACTTTTGCCAACGATTTTAAAAATATTTTAGTGATAAACTTATGCATACCTTTCAAAGCAGTTAAACAATCTGCTTTCTTCGATTTTTTAAGACTTGAACCCAGTACAACCAAGTACTGCCGAATAAATAATATAAAGAAATCATGTTTTATTTTATCATTCAGCTCAACAATGAACCGTGTTTTTTAAATAAAAAATGACGAGTCCCTCACAAAGAAGATGGATGGGCTGATGGAATCGCATAGAAAGTGAATCTTATATATTTGTAAATATTTATACAAAAAATATTTAATACTGTTTATCCGTTTCAGATGGCCTAGAAGCAAAAATAGAAGATATGGATTGTAAGTAAATAAATAATTAACAATACCTTGATTACTATTTCTTTTTAAATTAAAAAATACTAATTTTTAAAATCCAAATATCAGATTATAGGCAGATAAAAACATAACATTTTACCATAAGCTAAATTTCTTTGAAGCCAAAAAAATTAATAAACACTATTTAGAAATTGGTTAATCTTCTGGCAATTTTGTTAGGAAATTATGACACCTGCTTAAGACTGTGCTTACTGGTCGGATAAATGTGCGAAATAGACATACTGTGCGGAGAGAAAAACTAAAACTATATGTTCTGTATGAACGCTTTAAAAAAAAAAAAAAAAAAAAAAAAAAAAAAAAAAAAAAAAAAAAAAAAAAAAAAACTTTCGAGCGCAATAAATTTTTAATACACAATTTCTTGAAAATGTTAAGATTTAAAAATTTAGATATCTACATATGTAGATATTTTCAATACAAACAACATTTATTTAGTCCAATTTTCTTAAAAATTGCGGGCACCACAGAGTTTCGCGGTTTGTAGGCGTTTAAAGAGGCCTGATCGGATTTTGAAACAAACTTAATCTACGTGGGGTATACACACTTGCTCGCATAATTCTGCGTAAACCAGTAAAAAAAAAATACAATTATTAGTTTTGACACTGCAATTCTCCATTACTATGTGACGTAACAGCATCGTTTTATTTCTTCCAATAATTTAAGCATTTGTCTTTAACACTCAAATTTTTAAATAATTTTAGGCCAAACAGTTAATTTTTAATTCATTTTTGATTGCAAGTAGTCAAAAAAATGTCACTTGCTTAAGTCTGCGTACACAAGCATTTAATCTTTAATTTCTCGGGAAACTTTTGTTATAATGTGCTCAAGTTGTTATGCATTTGAGTGCCTAAGCATGCTTTGCAAATTTCTGTCACTTTTGCCACGATGGAGCCCAAAGGAAAGGAAATTTGTCCTGACGAGCGAAAAATTATTATCAAATTGTTTCTTGAGGGTAAAAGCTACCGTGAAATTGGCAAAACAGTTGGTAGAGCGCACTCCTCTATTCAAAAGGTCGTCCTCAACTATACGTCCACCGGTTCGATCGTCTCTAAGCCCCGAGCTGGGCGCCCTCGCCTTTTAACAAATAGAGAAGGAAAAAATGTGTTCAACTGGTGAGACTTAGCCTTCGAAAAACCGCCTATGAACTAAAGTTGGAAGTCGAAGAGCGGTTCTCCAAAACCGTATCCGAGGATACTGTACGGAGAGTGATTAAACGTGAAGGTTTTGAAAGCCTTGTAGCCCGTAAAAAGCCTTTTATATCGAAAGTAAATCGGAAAAAACGAGTGGAGTTTGCCAATCAGTACGTTTCCAAGCCTCCAGAGTTTTGGAACAGCGTAATTTTCTCCGATGAGAGTAAATTCTGCATTTTTCGAATTAAGGGCAAAAAACTCATATGGAGAAAACGAGGCACCGCGCTAGAAAAGAAAATTTGTACCCGACTGTAAAGCATTGAGGTGGTGGAATTATGGCTGTATGGCTGCAGGAGGCGTTGGTAATCTTAAAATTATAGATTCCATCATGAACCACATGGACTATATGGCAATATTACGGGAAAATTTACATCAAAGTGCCCATAACCTGGGCCTAGAGGAGTCGTTTTGCTTTAAACAGGATAATGATCGGGAGCATACAGCCTTTGACGTAAAGCTATGGCTGTTATACAACGTAAAAAGCCAGCTGAAAACGCCTTCTCAATCACCGGACCTTAATCCCATTGAGCACTTATGGGACCTACTAGAGCGCAGAATCAGAAAACACACCATCACTTCTAAAAACATGCTTAAGGAAGTCATAGTGCAGGAATGGACCCAAATAGCTTCTCAAGAAACTCAAAAACTGGTGGATTCTATGCCGAAGCCCTTGAGGGAGGTTCTCCGCAGAAATGGCTATCCGACGAGCTACTAAAACCCAGTTCTTGAATAAACAACGCTGATGTATGCAAACTTTTGCAGGATCGATTTTTTGAGTACTTTCATTAAATAAATAATTATAATTTATCTGTTTGTCCCTTAATTATTTAAAAACATGGTTGGCGAAGACAAATGCTTAGTTTCTTAGATGGAAACAAAATTATTTTGTTACGTCAAAAAGTGACAGAGAAATTCAGTGTCAAATATAAAAATTGTATTTTTTTTCTGGTGTACGCAGAGATATGCGAGCAAGTGTAGAAGTCTGTGTGCCCAATTTGGTGGCCCTAGCTTTTATGGTTCCCGAGATCTCGACGTTCGTACGGACGGACGGAAAGAGACATTTTCAACGTTAACAGTATTTTCTTACTCTTCGAGTATTGCAAATAACTATCCTTTCCGGAAATACAGTGGCTCACAGCTTAAAGCATGCAGTGCATACTTTCAACTTTAACCCTCCGTTGCGCTAAGACTTTACGGAATATCGCAATGACAAAGGTGCCAAAAGAAAGGAAAAGTTGTCCAGAATAAAATATCAACTTATTTTATTGACAAAGTGGCCGTTTAATTAGCAAAATAATTAAAAAACTAGTTGAATCCTCGATTGACAAACTTGTTAACCTACATATATTTAGGGATAATTTAATTTTAAGGATCTTGTAAAACAAATTTTATTTGTTTTGCACCAATAGATTATTGCGAGACTGTTACCTTTAAGTGTCCCCGAGTGATGATTTCGCCGAATCAGTATCCAAACATTATCATTATGCAAAATAAAAGGTCAATGTTAGAAAATAATTTAATTTAATTTAATTTATTAAAGTTCTTCCTAACGCTACAAGTATAAAACTTATAATTTAATGCGCTAGTCACACAGGACAAGTTAATTTGTAATCAATATTTTAATTAAGTACTACAACAAATTTAAATTATACTTATATTAAAGCTTAAGTTATAATGTTCGAAAATATTTTTTTTATCAAAAGTTTGCCAAAAAAGCTCTGATTAGGAAGTGGTGTATTATACCGCCAGAAACAACACCAAAGTTTGTGGAATCAGTGCCAAAAACGTTAAACATTATGTTAGACATCTTGGGCTTCCATATCAAGTATTTAAATTTCAAATATGTTGAGTATAAATGAAGTATGAAAACTTTATTGAGACTGCATAAAATAAGCTGTAAGGTAAAATTTTTTCGATATATTGGTTTTTTGGCAAAATGGTGAGTGATTGAATTGATACAATTTTCACGAACAAAAACGTCACAAAATTGTTGATAAAAAAAAAAGTAAGTAATAAAATCCTACGTGTGTCGAAAGACAAAGGTATTTTGAATATACTGTCAAAATTTCAGATAGATCGGTTAAGATTTGTGCGAGTTTTGTACTCGGCCAACTCAAAAAAAGTGGTTTCGAGAAAAACGCGTTTAACGCGTTTCTGTGAGGCTTCGCCGCAGAATGGAAAATTTCGACACTTAGACACTTTTGTCGGACTCTATCTTTTGGTATGTTATTTTTAAGACCATAAAGACTTATTTAAGCGAAAAAAATTTTTCGATTTTTAAAAAAAGTTACTCAGATGTCCCCCCTTAAAAATGTTTTACATCCCAATATAAAATGTGATTATGAAAGATTATTGGTCCCCTAGTCATTTTTATGGAACCGAAGCTTACCTTTTGTCGCTTTTAATATATGTCATGATTTATAAAAATTTGTTTTTTTTTTCAGAGAAATATTTTTTCCTGCCAATTGTATAAGTTTGTTTTAAGCTAAAAAAATATTAAACAATTTAATTTACAACAATTTGTTTTAATAAGCAATAAATCATTTCTCGAACCCCAAACAAAATTTCACTAAAATATGTCAAACCGTTCTTGAGTTAGAAAATTTCCTTTAAAACTCTAAAAAAAAATACTTTCAACTCTAAAGTTAAAAGTATCGGAAACGATGCGGAACTTCGAAAAACTGTTAAAAGTTTTTTTATCTGGACAAAAAAATCACCCCAAAATGTTTGACACTATTTTTATTTGCGATACTTGAAGAGTAAGCAAATACTGTAAACGTTGCAAATGTCTGTCTGTCTGTCTGTCTGTCCGTCCGTCCGTCCGTACAACCATCGAGCACACAGACTTCTGTATTCCCCACGTAGATCAAGTTTGCTTCAAAACCCGACCACGCCCCTTTTAACACCCACAAACCGCGAAACTCTGTGGTGTCCACATTTTTAATGCTAGAGAAAATAGGTCTAAATAAATGTTGTTTGTATTGAAAATATCTACCCAAATATCTTAAAATTTGGTCAAATTTAATAAATTGTATATACAAGTGCGTTAAAAAATTATTGTGCCTAAAAGCCGGATACAGAGTTTTTTCTTGTTATGTTTTTTTAAAGAGGGCAATGAGTATCGCAAATCTCATAGTCGGGAAACCCGACATAGTCTATATTGGTTTTTTTTAAACCTTATATTTTCACTTGTTTTTATTACTATAGAACGTCCTCTCTTGTTATATTTGAGCATTTATTTTTTTAACTATTAAATTATTATTCTCGTTACTCGTAGAGTAAAAGAGAATACTGTGTACGTTGCAGATGATCTGTCCGTCCGTTTGTACAAACGTCGAGATCTCGGAAACTATAAGAGCTGAAACCACCAAAAAACCTGCCCACGTCTGCCACCGCGTTTTTGTATACCAAACAACAGGTGGCGTTATTAAAAATAAAATGTTTTAGTTCAAAACAACTAGGGTAGTTTTTATTTAATGAGGGGCCATCCACATATTACGTACGTAATCTGATAGCGTGTTTATTTGTTTTTAATATTATTATTAATACGGTACGCTATATTAAGGTAACTGTCCCAGTAACTGAAATTATTTATTGAGATAAATGTTACACCAAAGTGCTTTGTCTCAGTTACTGTCCCGGTAGCTGATTATGCCTTGTCCCAGTGACTGATCAAGGCGACTCTTAGGTTAGGTTAGGTTAGAGCGGCGGCTGACACAGGGTCAGCCCACTTAGGCCATCACTGGCCCATTGTGATACCGCATGGATCTTTTGCACCCTTTAAACCATGAATTTATAAAGAATCCCAGCCCGTTTCTCTAATGAAACCTGCTATTTTCTTCGGGGGAACAGCTGCTAATTCAGCTAGATTGTCAAGGAAATATTCTCCTATATACTTTTTCCTGCGCCTGATAAGGGCCACACAGGAACAGAAGAAGTGCTCTACTGATTCTACTTCTTCCTCGATTTTGCAGCTTCTGCAGAAGTCGTTGTTTAGGACGTTAAGTCGGGATGCGTGGGCTCCTACGAGCCAGTGGCCTGTAATTGCTCTAATTACAGCTGTGCACTGTGTGCGATGTAGACTGAAAAGCCTTTTGGTGCGTTTGGCGTCAACCTTAGGCCATGTTTGGCGACTAATGTTGCTGTGAGTGGTATTATCCCATGTTTCTTGTGCAAGGGATCTAAAACCCTCCCTTGTCCTGAGCTTGAAAGTGGCTAGTGGCATACGGAAGTCCTCCTTGTCTGGAAGGAGAACTGTGGTAGTGCCGCGTCTGGCCAGTTCATCAGCTATTTCGTTCCCCTCAATATTTTGGTGCCCTGGCACCCAGATTAGGGATATAACGAACTGCTGTGCCATCTCTTGAAGAGATTTGCGGCAGTTGTTCACTATCGTCGAGTTTGAAGATAGCGCACGAATTGACTTTATTGCTGCCTGACTGTCTGAGTAAATGTTAATTAGTCCGTTTGTAAGGCTAGAGTGGCGTAGGCAGCTGAGAGCCTCGCTTATGGCGAGAATCTCTGCCTGAAAAACGCTGCAGTGGTCCGGAAGACGGAAGTGTTTTTTGATACTAAGTTGTTCACAGAAGACTCCTCCTCCAACTCGATTGTCGAGTTTGGAGCCGTCTGTGAAGAAATTTATACATTCATTTTGTCCAAAGGGGCTTGCCGCCCAGTCCTCCCTAGAGGGGAAGGCTGTTTTGAACGTTGTAGAGGTGTGTTCTACGGGTGTGCAATAATCTGTTAATTGTATGTTTGCGCCTTCTGGTAGGATGGATGAGTGTCCGTATTTACGGATTGTCCAGCAGTTTGCGTCTCTCAGACGTCGTGCTGTGATGGTGGCGATTTCTTTTGCCACCAGAAGAATTGGTGATATGCTAGTAATAGCGTTGAGCGCTT
This sequence comes from Drosophila oshimai, assembly GCA_018150695.1. NCBI lineage: Eukaryota > Metazoa > Arthropoda > Insecta > Diptera > Drosophilidae > Drosophila > Drosophila oshimai. The sequence goes on along the minus strand of JAECWM010000301.1, from coordinate 259,010 downwards.
CACTAGAGGTTGTTCTAAGAGCTCCTGTCATGCATAGTTGCGCTACCCTTTGCACCTTGTTGAGTGCCTTGAGTTTGGAACTGTGCAGCAGCGCTGGCCACCAAATGGATACCCCATACAGGAGGATGGGTCTTACTATGGCGCTGTATAACCAGCTAACTACAGACGGGGACATACCCCATTTGAGGCCTACTGCCTTTTTGCAGGTGAAGAGTGCAATGTTGGCTTTACGCACTCTATCCGCTATAGTGAGATTCCAGTTCAGTTTCTTGTCTAGTACAAGCCCCAGGTATTTTGCACTGTCGCTAAACTCTAGAACGGAATCATTTAGTATTGGGGCAGATAACTTAGGGATCTTATACTTCCTGGAGAAGAGAATAAGATCGGTTTTGTTTGGGTTTACGTTTAACCCACTTTCAGATGCCCATTTTGACAGTTTTCTTAGTTTGACTGTCATAATGTCACAAAGGGTTTGCGGAAATTTTCCCCGCAGCAAAGGCGACTCTTAAATGTTAATTCCTTTTTATTTCATTTTGAATTAACGCAGGTAAATAGTCACTAAATATAAAAAACACACTTATGTAAGGTTTACTAAGAATTTTTGAGTATTAGTTTACAAATATGTTATACATAAGAGCCTCTTCGCAAACAAGGCAATTAGCCTAAATAAAATAAAGAAAAAAAAAAAAGGCACTGGGATAATTACCTAATTGATTATAAATAATTTTTTTTTTTTTTTTTTTTTTTTTATCAAAATAAAACTCAACAACAGTTCACGGCTTGCGTGCAAAACTTTTCGCCGATATAATTGCATATCTTGATCTATGGTGAAATGCCTTTTATATGGCCTTCAAGGACGAATATGAAGGATTCTATTACTTTTTTATTAAGGGGGGAAATACAATTAGAAGGCCTAAAATGAGGCCTATCTTTGGGAGTGGATTGCAAGTAGGGAATTAAATGAATCTTAGCGATTCTTTTTGCATGTTATTAGGAAATTATTGAGCAATGAAAATCAGTCAAGTTTTTTAAAAAATATTGTAATTAAGCCCATTTATGATCAATAACGTGGAGTCGTGTTTTGAGGGAGGAACTTTGCGCCGTGCAGTCTCCAGGCCCAGGATCACGTCTAAAACAAAAAACAGCAACTGGGCATTAAACTTAAAAGTACAGCGCACAACATGAATCATTTCATATGTAAAAAAATGGATTTTCCATAAAAAAAATGTGAAGTTGAAAAAAAAATGTCAAAAAACACACTTTTTTTTCGACTTTGTTCGTAAAAAAAACATGTTATAACAAACAAATATGAAAAATCCGTCTATTTATGTTGTGGAGAATTTCATTTCAAACACAAAGCAGAAAACCGCATTCGATTAAAATGAAATCTCTGACCTGTACATTGCACGGCGACTTTGAAAACACGACTTTTCAGTAGAAGCGTTTAAAGTTTATTTTTGTGAGAAAGGTAAGGTGAAAAGCACTCACTAAATTGCGTATAACTTTGAAAATAAGTACCGGACGGCTTTAAGCTTTTAAAGGCTTATTCCCAGACATATTTAGAGTACATTAAGACAAAAAAAAATTTTTCGAAAAAAATAAATTTCTAATTGTATTTCCCCCCTTAAGGCAGGTTCTCACCTTGTGCTTGGAAATTTTTTTTTTTATCTTATAAATCGGAAGTATAACCTTTAAAGAGAATGTTCTACAAAATTTATGTTCGAATTCCAAATTCTTTGTAAGTTACAGGAGTTCAAAGTTGCCAGTTTACTCTACGCGCCGTACGTCGCCTGGAAAACAAACGCGTTTATCTCAGAACCATGTTTTCGGACCTTACGGAAGTGATTGAAGGCGCTGCACAGTGGGGTATTTTTCAAAAAAGTGGGACTTAATTCAAAAAGTGTTTTTTCGATTTCAAATAAGTGAGTCATACCAATTCAAAATAGATAAAATTCTCTATCAAACCCTGTTTAAATTATAGTTTTATGATTTTTTTGGGCTTCACAATCTACGTTCAAAGTTCAGATTTTGTTTTTAGTTAATGCGTAAGATACATATTTTTCCGTTTTGGTGCATTTTGTAGGCGCTATATCTTAAACATTTTTCAAAGAATGTGTGTGTTTTTTTTATTCCGTTACTTTGAACTTTTTTTAATTTTGTGGTAATTTTTAATTAAAAAAAAATTTTTTTAAGATTTAAAAAAATATATATATTAATAGTCTACAAAATGTATGGATTTTTTTGCTTTGCATGGACATATAGTTGACCCACACGTGTCCGCAGGCGGTCATTTTTTTTTAAATTATACTTTAAAGTGTCACTAATATGTTTACAAAAGTTTGATCGTGCGATTTTGTGCGATAAGCGAGATATTTGAGATCAAAGTTGTAAATTTGGACGGAAAAACGTGTTTTTTTGGTGAGAGTCAACGGTTTCAATGGCTAAAGACAATTTTTTTTTTTTTTTTTTTTTTTTTTAAGTTAAACATGAAACGTAAATTAATTCTTAGTTAAATAAAACAAAATTACTGAAAAAAAAACAAGAAAAAAAATATTAATTTTTAATTAATGAGTTTTTAAAATTTAACTTTGAAAATCTATGAAAAATCACATTTTGATTTCAGCACCACGTTTAAGCACTCATTTAAAAGCCTTAAGTTTTAGCTATAACAAACATTTTAAATTTTAAAAATATCTGCATTAGTTCTTAAGATATGAATTTTTAATTAAAAATAGTCAGTAAATTTAACATCAAAAATTTAATGAAAAACAATTTTTTTTAATAAAATTACACTAAGCCTTATCCAAAAATAACTTTTTTTAGTTTAATTTTATAAACTATATACAAGAAAAATATAAAGCAGAGTCTATTTAGCCTGTGTGAATTAAGTCCCACTTTTTTGAAAAATACCCCACTGTGCGCTGGGATGAACCAATCGTCACCAATTTTTTTTCAAATGTTTTTAAGGATCTTTTCTAACAAATGAACTAGAATCAGCCAAAAATATTGAAAACTTAAAAAAAAAAAAAAAAAAAACAAGTGAAAAAAAACAGCAAAAATCGAAAAAAAATTTTCAAAGCTTCATAACTTTTGTAATTTTTATTTTTTTTTTAAAAGATAATACAATTCAGATTAAAAACGTGTTCCGATTTTGTGTTTCAAATCACGCGTTTTGACGGCATCACTTCCGGTAGCGGGACACCTGTTCAAAAAAATGTCGATTTTGATGGACGCCCCCACTTTTTTTTTTTTATTCAATTTATAACATTGCATCCTTTAAATAAATGTGTTTTCTTATCCGTTTTAAATTTTAGGCATTATACCTTTAACCGTTTTCTCAAAAATTTAAATTTTTTATTTTAAAGTGTAATTTTTTTTGCCTGTAGAAGAAGAAGAAGGTGAGAACCTGCCTTTAATTTCATTTATTCCTCTAAATTCTTTTGTATGTACTTTTTAAACAAGTCTAAAAGATGAAATGTACGCCCCTCTTTTGCTCCTCTAAAAAGTCATCAAAGCACTTACTTTTACCACACATTTAATTTATTTTAATTTTACTGATTTAATATCCTAGCGCTGCAAGCGTAAGCTTATTATTATTGCGCCAGTCACTTTGACAAAAAATTGCTTATTACATTTCGATTTAATACTTAAAAGCTAACAATTTTCAAAATCAGAAAGTAGAAGTAGTAGTTTTGCACACAGTATGCTGTGATTCACCGAATCAAAGGCTTAGCTGTGGTCAAGAAGCGTCAAAAAAGTAACACAATTTTTATCAAGCTGCTGCCTGACATCTTCCACAATATCAGTAATGACACTAATACAGCTTCTTTTCCTCCGAAAACCAGACTGTTTATTGTGTAACAGTAAATTGTCGTTCAAAAAAATTTGTATTTGGGAGGACATAAGGTTTTCAAAAACTTTTGACAGGAAGGGAAGTATTGATATGGGTCTGAAGTCATTATTTAGTTTCGGAATCGGAAGAATCTTTGCTTTTTTCCATACTGTAGGGAACGAACACGTAGTTATTGCGGTATTAAAAATATGGGTGACGTGAATATGACATGTGTGACATGTGGAATAACTTAAACGCTGATCGCTTTTTAAATGAGAAATGAGTTCTACTCAAAGGATTTTTGGCAACAAAAGAGTTAACTGAAACAGAAAATTAGTCGAATATTTATATTTCAGGTATAGGATATATCTATTGGGAAAGTTTTATGTTGAAATAACATTAAGCTAAGAAAGGTACTGAAACACAACACAAACATTTGTATGCCAGGTATGGAATATAGTCATCCGATCGTCGAGATTTTCAAACTCTATTTTTAAATAAGTTTAAAGTTAATACGTAGGGGAGAGTGGGGATAGGTGAACCACTTTTTTATATTAGCATTATTATTTCTGAACATTTCAACGTAAGGGTCTGCTGTATATAGAAATCTAGAAGAGCCCTTGTTCCTTGCAATATCAAGTATTATGCAAAAACACTATCTTTTGTTTTGTAAATTTTTGACTCAAATGGTTCAGGTACCCCCACCCTATGGGGATAGTTGAACCACCTTTCAGGATAACACAAAAACTACAGTTGTATAAAAAAAGTGTAATTTATTTCTTTGTTCATGCCTTTTTTCTGTTCAAATATAAACATTGCACATTTACAGCATGGAATCAAACATTACAAATTTGCTATTTATTTATTTTTTTTTTTCTTTCTTTTTTTCGAAGGTTTTCTTGAGTCTTTTGATTGTGCTTTTTGGCGATCAATTTTTCTGCGGTGAGTCAGTGGCAATGATACTCCTCCCTCGTTTTCTTCCTCGAGTCGTCTGTTTCCGTGGTTTAGCCTTCCCCACAAGTACTGGTTCATGTATCCCCACAAGTCATAAGCCAATTGGAAGTGATTTGGAGAAAACATGGAATATTTGAACTGCGTCAGCAATCCATGAAAATATCATAATTTGCGTCTACTTACGATAAAATACAATTTTAGGAAGTTCATTGCCACTGACGAAGCACGATAGAATTTTTCCTAGAAAACGTAAGGTCACAATTGAAGCTGCAAACGGGGAATACAAACTTCGATTAGCGATAAAAACGACACCAATCGTTTGACGCGATTGTGCGTGCGTGTGAGGTTAGGATAACGACTAAGTAAGCAACACACATATAAATGGTGCACAAAATCATGTCAGACGGTAAAATATTTGTACTGGTTCATCTATCCCCGTGGTTCACCTATCCCCACTCTCCTCTATCACACCTAGCAAAAAAAATTTTAAGAAACAGAAAATAAGGCAAACACCTGTATGACAGGAACTCGATCTGCCTGAACACAAAAAAGACGATTGGGAAAGTACTATGTTCATAGGGGTTACACTAAGCGGAAAAAGCTTACAGGCCGGTAGACAAAATAACACGGCTATATCGACTCGTCTGGTGACGCTGATTAAGAATATATATCCTTAATAGAGTCGAAAATGCCTCCGCGTTACAAACATCAGACTTAAATTATAATACCCTGCATGGGTATAAAAATACGTACGAGTCACGATGGGCAATTTTATACCGAATTTTTGATAAAAATTTGATCGGTTAAGTTAATTTGCAGATATATGTAAGTGTCCGCGGATTTAAGAAAAATGGAAAGGGACCAACTATTGTTAATGAATTGGTACATGTTTTTTAAAAAAAAACAAAACAAGAAAAAAACTTCGAGCTCAATAAAGATATAGATATTTTCAATACAAACAACATTCATTTAGGCCACTTTTTGAAACAAACTTGATCTCCGTGCAAACAATATATAGAAGTCTTTGCAAAATTTGGTGGCTCTAGCTTTCATGGTTTCCGAGATCTCGACGTTCGAACGGAGGGACGGACAGACAGACATTTGCAACGTACACAGTATTTGCTTACTCTTCGAGTATCGCATATAAAAATAATTACGCCATGGGGCCCAACGGCCACCACGGAGGAGAACGTGACAAAAGTAAGAAAAAGCGGAGTATTTTGATACCTGGGAAATATTAACACTACGGCTTGCGAAGTTAGCTTCCAAAATTATTATGCAAATAATGCAATTCTAAAGATTACCAACCTGCTTATCCTTGTCCTTTTTCTTTTCCTTTTTTTGTTTTTTGTCCAGTCCTTTTATTTTCCTGTCGGTTTTAGTAGATGTACTGCCAATACGATCCTTTCTCTTTGATTTATCTTTTTTGTCCTTTTTTTTTTTATTTTCCCATCTCTGATCTTTTTTAGTTTTTTATGATGTTTCCGCACTTTGAGATCCAAAGACATGGCTCCAGTTGGTGTAATTGTAATATCCTCGTAGCTTGATAACTTTGGCAAACATTTCTGCTCTTCGGAAATACTTAAGTGATTTGGTAGGATAGCGCTTACGCCTGATGTTGAGCCCGCTGTCAAGCTACTAGATGGCACCTTTTGCGACGAATATGCCGAACCACAATCCACTCTTGACAATGGGATAAGATCTGCTCCCCCAGCTAAGCTAAATTTGTCACCTCCCATAAAATTTGGCAAGTTAAATTGCGAAAATGACGAAGGGGGAGGAGCTGTATGGATTATGCTCTTAACATCAGGAAGACTTAGTTTGACTGGCTTCTTTAACTTTTTTATTAGCTCACTAGAGCTTGAAGAAGGCAAGATATTTCTTAAATCCCTTTGGTTCTCATCTTCATGAATAGATGTTGGAGGTGCAAATAACAGATGCTGTGATTCAGTCAAGCTCGACCTAGCTTGACTTGAAGATGATGATGGCGATTGTTTTTGAGCCAGTCTGTTTTGTACTGATGTGTCCGAGTCATCTGATACCTCTATTGGATCACCAAGATTACCAGAAGCTTGTACTAATGGATTTGTCATAATTTTGGGTAGAGCCTGTGCGTATGCATTTGAAAAGTCAGTGGGAACATCTGTTACTGCTTTATCTAAGAACAAATAGAATTAATATTGCATTTTAAGTACGTGTTTTTTTCACTTACTTTCAGTCAACTTTATTGAATCCGGCACCAATGGAGCAACGTTGCAATAGTTTCGGTCCAAGCACGTTTGGTTGGAGGACTTTCTCACCAACTGATCATTATCAGGATCTTTAAAAAGAAACACAAATCACTGTTCTGTTATAATATAAGTTAATGACCCAAATGGGTATTAAGTATTGTATAAATATAAAGATTGTTTTTTTTAGAGGTATAGAACTTTAAGTTGGCATCACTGTTCAAAATGGCACCGATTTAACAGCTGTCAAGTGATTTATTCTCAGTTTGGTTTGGCAATTCATCATGAATAGACTCACGTCTGAACAATGCTTCCAAATAGTGCAATTTAATTTTGATTTATTGACAGACACGTGTGGTGACCGCCTAATTTCACGTTTTGGACCTGTGAATTGGCCTCCAAGACCTTGTGATTGAACACTGCTAGACTACTTTCTGTGGGGCTGTGTAAAGTCATTGGTCTTTGCGGATAAGCCACAAACGCTTGACCATTTGGAAGACAACATTCGCCGTGTTATTGCCGATAAACGGCCACAAATGTTGGAAGTCATCGAAAATTGGACGTCCAGATTGGACTACATCCGAGCCAGCCGTAGCGGTCATATGCCAGAAATCATATATAAAATGTACTGCCACAAGATTATCTTTCGAATAAAAAAAAAATGTCAATCGAATAATCCATCGTTGTTTTATTGCAACTTAAAGTTCTATACCTTAAAAAAAAACTCCCGTTACAACCATGGACAAAAGTATTTACACAACAACACAGCATTGTCTGCATGTTCCACTATTGGAGCCCTGTATTTCTGGCGGGGAAGGGACAAGGGGGACAAAAACTTTGTTGTTGCAAAGCCTGGTCTATGCAGAACAACATGCAAAAGGAATCATACAAATAACTGTTCATGGGCTAAAAAAAAAGACTCTCAGTTGCCAAAAGTATTTACACACTTTTTTCTCACGCCATAAGTATTAACCCACAGTCAATTTGATTGATTTTTGAGCGTTTTATTGAATGTTAACCAAATTTTTTTTAATATTATGATTAAACCAACCAATACCTAATTTCTCCGCCGTTGGCATCCTTGAATGCTTTGATTCTTGCTGGTATGGACAGGACTAAATTGTGCGCAAACTTAAGATGTCATTTGGACCAAATTTAAAAAAAAATACCTGATTAATTTGACTTTTTACAATAGCCCATACACTTTTGATAATGTTTTGATAATTTTGAGCCTTAAAACGTTTTCAAATAAATACAGATACAGCTAAAAGCCTCAATTTCTTGGATGGGTTTTTGAGGTTATGTTACGTTTTTAAAGTTATCGAGAGTGTAAAGACTATCGTTATAAGTAGAAAAATTACGGAGATTTAAGGAAATTTGTTCTAAATGTATTCATAAGTTTGAGCACAACTTTGTCCTGTTCATACTAGCAAGGATCAAAGATTTCAAGGATACCAAAGGCAGGGAGATTTAAGGAAATTTGTTCCAAATGTAATCATAAGTGAAGGCAGTCCTCTACCGTCGCGGTTTGAAAAAATCGTTTTTTTTTTTTTGCATAATTTGAAAGAAGAATATCTTAGAAATACGCCAGTAAAAGCGTTTCGCGAAAAAAGCATTCCTTAATGGGTTTTCGCGACTTTGAACTCATGCAATCGCGGCCGTTTCCAAGCGTCACTTTGTCTTTAAACGCGTTTTCCCAAAAATTGACTTTTTTGAAATGGATGGTAAGCTTTCTACCAGTAATATTTATCGGATTCATCTCATTTTTGGCACAATTATTCAAAAAACATGTCGCTATGTTTTCCCGATACGGATTTTGAAAATTTTAATTTTTCGAATTTTTACAGCTTTTAAACTATGAAAAAACATGGTAAAATTTAAAATGTTTGTAAAATGTTGTATATTTTTTACAAATTTCGAGATAAAAAAAATCCCGATCGGCAAAACATAGCCAACCTAACAATAATTATAAACAAATTTCACTTTCTTCATTTCTGACAACGACATCGCAAAAACCTTGCCACTAAGTCGGGCCTTCAAATTTGAGAAGGACATTTCAAGGTCATCCCAAGGACAACAGAAGCACTGGGCATACTTTTTGATTAACTGATTTTAAAGTCGACAGATGTACCAATAAAATAAAAAAAAGTTCATGAAATTATCTTCAGTAGTTCTTTCCCAATCAATTTTTGAAAATAGGCTCGAAATTGAGGCCTGACGGTAGAGGACTGCCTTAAGAAGCTAGCAGTGGCCTCCGCCTACTTTGCTGGGGAGGAAGCCTGTCCACCGCCAGAAATACGCGGGCTAGTGGACCACTGCCGGAAGAACAAGATCCCCCTTATCATCGGATGTGATGCCAACGCACATCATGTGATCTGGGGCAGTACTGATGTTAACAACAGAGGTGAGCAACTACTAGAATTTATTTTAAACAATAACCTAGAGATTTGTAATGTCGGCTCCACGCCGACATTTGTTACCAAGGTAAGAGAAGAGGTGTGTTTGTTCTCACACCGTTATCTGATTGTCCGCGCAGGAGTCTCGAATGCTCCTGGGGCCGTGCAGAGGTTGTTTTAACCGACGAGACGATTCCGTGGCTTAAAGAGTAGTAAGACGCGGGGTTGATTCTGTGACAATAACTGACTTTATTGATATAATGGTACTAGCTTATATACTACTTTGTATGCGGAAATATAGTGTAAAGTGTGGTGATAACCGTGTCGTTGATTGCACCGGCTCAGTGGGTCAGTATCGTTCTGCTGACTCGATGCTTGCACCAGCTTGTTGCCAGTGGGTCACCTTGTATTGGTATTGGTATTGGCTCTTCCGCACTGGCTCAGTGGGTCAGCGCAATTCTTCTGTGGCCAGCGTTTGTTGGTTCTTCAGTTGTGCTGACGTACGCTGGTGAGACGGCCGCTTGGTTGGTGAGTGGTTCTAGCTTAGCGCCTGGTACCCAGTCCAAGGTCAGCTTAGTTGAGCTGACTGGCTATATGTGCGTGCATGGGAAGTTTGGTGTTGTTCCCAGGTAAATCGGCGTTGCTGTTCGCAGCAATGTTGCGGATGCTAGTATTGGCAACATTGGTTACGAACAAGGTGCTAGACATAACTCTGGCAACCAATTCAATCAAACCCCACATTAGGAACTGGCATGTGTCACCAGAAGAATCTATGTCCGACCACAGGACAATTTTGTTTGAGGTAGCCTTCAATACAAAAAGATATAGCCTTAAAAGAAACCCCAGGAAAACAAACTGGAATAAATTCAGGTCAATTTTAGAGCTAAGTCTTTCCAACGAACCGTCAGGATACCCTAGACATTCCTTGGAACTAGATAGAGCAGTAGACAACCTAGGTCACCAAATAGTGAATGCTTTTAAAGACAGTTGTCCACTAGGCAGACAGAAACGGGAAACAGACGCACCGTGGTGGAATGCTAAGCTTGAACGGCTACAACACACCACTCGAAAGCTCTTCAACAGGCCAAAAACTGAAAGTAACTGGGAACGGTACAGGCAAAGCCTGACGCTCTATAACAAAGAGATCAGGAAAGCCAAACGGAAGGACTATAGAAACTTTTGTAAGGCAATAAGTAACGTCAACGAAGGCGCAAGACTGCACAAGGCAGTGGCCAAAAGTGCAATAGATAGTAATTTAGCCCTGAAGAAAGGTAATAACACCTTTACTTCCACGGATCGGGAGAAATTAGAACTTCTCTTTGACACGCATTTCCCGGGAAGTACTCTCATTACGGGAAATATTATGCGTGATCATCATAGAACCCCTAGGACAGTAGCAAGTGACTGGGCAACAGCCAAGTCTATAGTTACGCCCGAGAAACTTAAATGGGCTATTGGAACCTTCCAACCATTTAAGTCACCGGGATTAGATAGGATCTCTCCATCCTTCTTACAGCAAGGCAGGAGCTACTCCTAACCCGCTTAAGAAGACTAATGGTAAGCAAGCCTAGCCCTTGGCTATATCCCAAGTGCATGGTGCAGCGCTAGGGTGGTCTTCATCCCCAAGACCGGGAAGAAAGATATCACCAGCCCAAAGTCCTTCAGACCTATCAGCTTTACTTCGTTTTGCCTTAAAACGCTGGAAAAACTGGAAGACTCAGAGACTGTCCGCTGCAACACACGCAGCATGCATACAGAGCAGGCCGTTCAACAGACACGGCTTTTTATCAACTATGCCGCACCCTAGAGGGGGCAGTTGATAGCAAAGAAATTGCTATTTGTGCCTTCCTAGACATAGAGGGAGCCTTTGACAACACATCACATGATGCGGTTCGAGCTGCCCTGTCTAGAAGGAACATAGATGTTACAACGTGTAAATGGATTGGTAACCTACTACAATCCAGACAAGCAACATGTACACTGGGCTCAGATAACATGACGATAGCAACCAGCAGAGGCTGTCCGCAAGGAGGAGTGCTTTCCCCTTTGCTATGGAGTCTGCTGGTAGATGAGCTTTTCAGCAAACTTGTTGAAAAGGGGATCCAGTGTCAGGGATACGCCGATGACATTGTGATAATAGCCAGAGGCAAATTTGAAGAGACACTCTGTGACATCGTCCAACTCGGACTCAAGATAACGCTTGACTGGTGCAGAGAGGTTGGACTCAACCTAAATCCCGCCAAAACAGTCATCGTTCCCTTCACAAGGAAGTACAAACTACAGAGAATGAGACAAATCTCATTGCTAGGAATTCCTATAGAAACTAGCCGAGAGGTTAAGTATCTAGGAATCACTTTAGATAGTAAGCTAAACTTCGCTTCCCATGTCCAAAAGACATTGGAAAAGTGTTATAGAGCTCTGTATACCTGTCGGAAAATTGCTGGGAAATCCTGGGGAACCAGGCCCCAGATAATAAGATGGCTATACCTAATGATTGTGAGACCAATTCTCACGTACGGAGCAATTGCATGGGGTAAACGAGCTAAGCTCATCACCATACAAAAACAGCTACAAAAGTTATGTATGTATGTACGTATGTATGACAGGGGCAATGAAAACCTGTCCTACAACTGCCTTAGGAGTTCTGATGGAGCTAACACCACTCCATTGTGTAATTGAACTTCAACGCAAAGCTACCCTCCTGAGAATAAGCACTGAGGGCACGGGTAGCGGTTGCATTCTAAATAACAGGGATGCGACTAATCTGTTAGGTGAGGTGCCCCTAATACTTCACGCTAGGGATGAAATGACAGCCGAATTAATCTTCGAGCAGAACTTCACAACACACTTAGGCAATAAGAAAGATTGGACCACATTGTCCGAAGTGCACCCTATGGCTAAACACACCATAGCATGGTACACAGATGGATCCCTGACACAAAAAGGCACTGGCCTCGGAGTGGTAGGGCCCCGCATAAAATACCTCGAATCCCTTGGCCAATACACCAGCATATTCCAGGCTGAGGTATGCGCTATTGGACGTTGTGCAGAGCTCAACACACAGCGTGGATATAAGGATAAGGACATCTCGACCCTTTCGGACAGCCGAGCAGCAATTACTGCCTTATGCAGTAATAAAGTCACCTCAAAGATAGTCCTAGAGGTGAAGAGTAAACTTAACCGATTGGGCAGTCGAAATAGACTGGCCCTCAGATGGATTCAGGGTCATAGGGACATATCCGGAAATGAAATTGCCGATAAAATGGCAAAACTAGGAGCCGAACAGCCTCTGATAGGACCAGAACCCTACTGTGGCATAGGAAGGCACACAATAAAAGAATACATTAGGAAAGACGAAGGCACCATGAGGCAAGAACACTGGAGGAATACCCCAGGCCTAAGCCAAGCCAAAACTCTAATAGAAAACTACAACAAGAAGAGGTTCGAGAAACTTATGCGATTAGGGAAGAATTCACTTAGGATCGTTACCGGATTACTAACCGGGCACTGCAGACTGAAAAGTCACCTAGGTATGATAGGAATAACCAGCAGCAGGACTTACAGATACTGTGACATGGAGGACGAAACCTCTACACACATCATCGCAGACTGTCCGGCCTTAATAAATATAAGATGCAGAACCTTAGGATCGAGAACTCTATCACATGAGCTCTTAGGAAGAATCAACCCATCAAAACTCCTCGACTTTGTTCGAGGAAATGGGTTGATATCTGAGCTGTAGGCTCCGAATGGGGGTACAATAGATCTAAACAGGTCGCGGTACACTAACACCCCAATAATATAATAACAATAATCATAAGTTTGAGCACAACTTTGTCCTGTTCATACCAGCAAGGATAAAAGATTTCAAGGATACCAAAGGCAGAGAAATTATATATTATTTTGTTCAATCATATTATTAACAAATATTTTCCGTACATTTAATTTTTTTCTATACCTTAAGGCAGGTTCTCACCTTGTGTTTGGAAAAAAATTTTTTTTTATTTTATAAATCTGATGTTTAACCCTTAAAGAGTATGCTCTACAAATTTTATGTTCGAATTCCAAGTACTTTGTAAGTTACAGGAGTTCAAAGTTGCCAGTTTACTCTACGCGCCCTACGTCGCCTGGAAACAAACGCGTTTATCTCAGAACCATGTTTTCGGACCTTACGGAAGTGATTGAAGGCGCTGGGATGAACCAATCGCCACCAAATTTTTTTAAATGTTTGTAAGGGTCTTTTCTAAGAAATGAACTAGAATCAGCCAAAAAATTGAAAACTTTTTTTAAAAAAGAACAAGTGAAAAAAACATGCAAAAATCAAAATTTTTTCAAAGCTTCATAACTTTTGTAATTTTTATTTTTTTATGATTCTAGTTCATTTTATAGATAATACAATTCAGATTAAAAATGTGTTTCGATTTTGTGTTTCGGATCACGCGTTTTGACGGCATCACTTCCGGTAGCGGGACACCTTTTCAAAAAAATTTCGACTTTGATGAACACCCCTCCCCCACTTTTTTATTTTTCAATTTAAAACACTGTGTTGCTTAAATAAATATGTTTTCTTATCCGTTATGAACTTTCAGCATTGTACCTTTAACCGTTTCCTCAAACAATTTTTTTTCAAAAGTGCCATTTTCGGGCCTACAAGGTGAGAACCTGCCTTAAGTATGTATTCTAGTCTATAAGCCTAAACTTAAGGCACATTTTGAAAAAAGATTTTAAAAAAATGGTAAGCATTTTGTTCAAACTTTTTTTATATGTTTTTTATTGACGTTTTAAGAATATAAACAAGAAAGATTTGCGATACTCATTGCCCTTTTTAAAAACAGCTAGCTAGCCTTTTTAAATAAAAAAAAAGTGTAGCCTACTTTCTGGCGCAGTCAATTTTTAGCGCCCTTTTCAAAAAAATGTTAGCCTTCTTTCAAGCGCAATACAAATTTTTTACGCACTTGTATACACAATTTCTTGAAAATGGCCAGATTTTCAAAATTTTTAGATATTTGGGTAGATATTTTCAATACAAACAACATTTATTTAGACCTATTTTCTCTAGCATTAAAAATGTGGACACCACAGAGTTTCGCGGTTGTGGGCGTAAAAAGGGGCGTGGTCAGGTTTTGAAACAAACTTGATATGCGCTTTGCTTATAGAAGTCTTTGTGCAAAATATGGTGGTTCTAGCTTTTATAGTTCCCGAGATCTCGATGTTTGTACGGACAGACGGACAGACAGACTTTTCAACGTTTACAGTATTTGCTTACTCTTTGAGTATCGCAAATAAAAATAAATTACAAGATTAAAAAAAAACAATATTCGTCGAGATACAGGCCTGCTAAATGGGGTCTTAAAAAAAGGATGCTTCATGGTTGACATGATTTCAGCCCTAGTAGAGATCTGAAACAAAAAAATTTAACAAATAATCAAACAAAATATAATAAAAAACAAAATAATTGCGTCGACTTGTTATTTTTTTCGCGATTTTATTTAGCTGTTGTATTTTTTAAAAGTACTTCAAATCTAAATATTTTATTACCCGAGGCAGACACGATACCAAGTTGTATTAACAATATATACACCTAATTTCAAGGTAACCGGTTTAGTAGTACTTGAAATATCGTGTACACCACCTAAAAACAGTAGTTTCGCGTTTAAAGTTTAGGAAACCGCTCGGCCGGCTCGGACGCCACGTCACAAAATCGGCTGTATCTCCGAAAATAATTCGAATTTTGGAAAATCAAAATAACAAAAACCTATTTTTTTAAAATTTCTAGACTAGAATACCCCCAAATTTCTAGACTAGAATACCCCCTTGAGGCGTACTTGCGCCCCAGCACATAAAAAAAATTAAATTATTTACTACTAATTAAAGCACACGTATGCTAAATAATTTGACAACAATTTTAAAAAGGTTACAAGCAAAAACAAACTTCCAAATGCATGCAAAAGGGTGGTAAACACGACCTTCAAACTAGTTTTTTGAAAGCCGGTGACCCCGATTCAGAAATTTGTGGGCAAGATTTTAATGTGGGTTTTTTTTTCAGCATATTGTTAAGAAATATTTTACCCAGTAGACTAGTACAATTTTTTTTTTCAAGTGTTTAAAACTTTCCGGACCCGAAACCCCCACTGTTTTATAGGCAAATCGCAGATTAAGTTTGTTTTAAACCCTGACCACGCCTTTATTTACGCCAACAAACCGCGAAACTCTGTGGTGCCCACATTTTTAGTGCTAGAGAAAATTGGCCTAAATAAATGTTGTTTGTATTGAAAATATCTAGTCAGATATTTACAATTTTTCAAAATCTGGCCAGTTTCAAGAAATTGTGTATACAAGAGTGCGTTAAAAATGTATTGCGCTTAAAAGCAGGCTACACTTTTTTAATAGAGAGGGCTACAGACTCTAGCTGTTTTTCTTGTTTTGTTTGTTTAAAGAGGGCAATGAGTAAAGCAAGTCTGATGGTCGGGAAATCCGACTTACTGTTCCTTCTTGTTTTTTTTTTTTTATCTCTCGATACTAGTCATCTGGTTATGAATGTTGGATAAAAAATTATTTGGTCTTGTTAATTTCTGGCTGACAGAAGTGGCTAAATCGGGTGCACCGCAAACCCTCTACAGTTCACATACAACACTTAAAAAAAGTATAAATATTTATTTCTATAGTTTAAGGATGGTGTCAAAAAGTGTTAAGTTTTAAAGTAAGAAGCTGAGAAAAAAATTTAAAAAATGTGTTTGTTTTGCCTTCTGAGGCGCCTTTGCAAAAAAAAATGTCATCAAATTTTGTCGTTCTTTTGGGATTTGAAAACAAAAGAAAACAGGTCTAAGAAATACCCAAATATACCGAAAAAGATACTTTTTGATAGTAAAAAAAATTTTCTGGAATTTTTTTTGGCCAAATGAAAAAGCCAATCGAAAATTTGTAAAGTAGGTTTTATAATATTAGATGTGAAGTACAAAATAAATTTTTTTCGAATAAATCGAAAACAAAATGGCGGCTGTGCAGCATTTCTTCGTAGGCCCTTTTTCGTTGAAGGGGGTCCATGGCCGGTAAGCTAACGTCCTTAATTTTTGATCTAGAACAAAAAATCAAGTTTGGCTAGTTTCTTTACATCAACAGCTATCGACACTCGTAGGATTTTTGCGATATATTGATTTTTTGCAAAATGGTGAGTGATTGAAAAAAAAGTTAACGTTTTCACGAATAAAAAACGTCACAAAATTGTTGATAAAAAAAAAAAAGTAAGCAATATAAAAAAAAAATGCTACGAGTGTCGATAGACAAAGGTATTTTGAATATACTGTCAAAGTTTCAGATCGATCGGTTAAGATTTGTTCGAGTTATGTTACCGGCCAACTCAAAAAAAGTGGTTTCGAGAAAAACGCGTTTAAACACAAAAGGTTCAATGGGATATACCTGTGAGGCATCGCCGCAGAATGGAAAATTTCGACACTTAGACACTTTTGCCGGACTCTATCTTTTGGTATGTTATTTTTAAGACCATAAAGAATTATTTAAGCGAAAAAAAAAAGTTTCGATTTTTAAAAAATTTTACCCAGATGTCCCCCCTTAATTAGTTTAACCCTCAAAGGTCACACCTTCGCTGTGGGACACAACGGTCACACTGGGTGTATTTCACCCATACGACTTTGCCCTTTAATAACTTCACTTGTAATTATCCGATTTTGAAATTTATAATATGGAGAATTCTCTTAAGAATAAAAAAATATAGGCTGTCAAGTTATAAAATTAATTTTTCATATATTAATTCGTAAAAAACTGATTGGTGTTTTTCAAAAAGTCACTTTTTTTTCAAATCGCGCTGGGTGAAATTCACCCAGTGTGACCGTTGAGGGTTAACAAAAAAAAAATTGTCATTCCTTTAGGATTAAATAACAAAAGAAAACAATTTTTAAAAGTACTAAAATATATAAAAAAAATACTTTTAGCTAATATTAATAAGTTTTATAAAAAAAAAAACATTACATTTATTTGTCCATTGTTTAGTTCCTATGATTTCGGAAAATAATTTTGTTAAAAAATCATAAAGAAATATGATTAAATGAACTTTTAAATTTGTTTTCTTGGTAGACCGTCTGGCGGAAATGCCCATATGTAGATAAAACAAATTCCATTCACATTAGATACAGGTAAACATCAAATATTAAAAAGTAATTGTTATTGACAAATTTTTTTGTTGGGTATTAATAACTTTCATGAATTATTTAGCGGTTAAGCGAACCTGAGATAAAAAATGTAAGTTATACTGCCGTTTTATCCAACGCACACACAAGTTGTTGTCAAACGAAAAACAGCTGTTTCACCGTGTCCAGATCATCAGAGATATTTTTGTCTGATGATTGAAGCTAAGTTCACCCCCACTGCGCTGCTAGAACCACTTGGGAATTAAAAATACGCAGAGGCGGAAGTAACCTCGAAAGCTGAGAAACCAACTTTGCGTATGGTAACTTTGTATGAAGTTCCATCGGAATTTTAATTACAATCTGTTATTTACAGAGGCACTAAATAAGTGCATACTTCTAGTAGCATGTACCAACGGTTAAGCGTATTATTAGTTTTCATTTTACATACCAGCGGAATTTTTAATTGGTGAACGTCTGTCGAATTCAGCACCAGATCCTTCTGGTCCCGAAAATGAAATGAAGGGAGCAATGCCGACTCTATTACCACTGTTTCCAAAGCTTACAAGGCCAGTTACTGCAGGAAAAAGCCCAGGTCCCGACGGAATTAGCCCTGGCCGTGGTGGGAAGTGGAACAGTGGTAGTAATGGAACCATTCCCGTTCCTGACTGATTGCCAGAATACATCGATGAGTTTGACAAAGTGCTGGTAACTGCCATTAATGGCTCTGGACCGGGCAAAACATTTTGTTTTGTAGCATGAATAGAACTTAAAGTAGATGACGTTTTTTCGAGGGAATATACTTTGTTGCTGATTTCATTTATATTTTGGGGCAAAAAAGAGTCATATTTCGATTTTTTTCTGTCCTTTTTCTCTTTTGAGGCATACTCTGTATTGCACAGGTTAAGGGGCTCTGTTGAAATAGGGACGTGCAGTGAATTTGGGGTTGTATGCATTGCAGATGAAGCCAGCGAGAGGGTATTTAAATGTCCAGCCTTCTCCCATTTGGCCGATTCAATAAGAGAATGTGGTGTAAGGCTGGATTGTTTTAGTTGATTCTTTCCGCCAGGTTTTCGACCACGCTTCTTTGGCCTCACCGAATCAATAATCGTCATTTCAACAGCTACTTTGGGTGTAGGCGGGGTTTGATTCAAAATGCCATAATGGTTGATTGTCATTTTATGATCGTTGGTCTCCGGACTATGTCCTGTTGCAGGTGTAGGTGTTATAGTAGTCCCAGATGGTAGGCATATTAAAGGCGGACCGCTTAATGTACTTCCAAACACATTTGCCGGTATTCCCGGAGGTGCCGATATTGCTCCACTTTCCAGTCGGGGAGTCCGTGGTTTTGAAATTTTCTTAAAAATATCTAATTTGCTTCGTTCAGGTTCGCACGCGTTTTTTTTTGCTGACAAAGCAATTTGCGATTGCTGTATTTCGACTTGGTCTACTGCAAAAACTTGGCTTGGGGAATCACTGTCAATTTGCTTTACAACCACAGGCGCCTTCATAGGAATATCTATAGGAAGAGAGATTTCTGTTTTTAAATTTACTTCAGGTGCCTCGGAAGCGGGAGTAAAGCTATTTATATTCTTAGAAGTGTCTAAGTAACCACAGCCTTTCCCGTCAAGCTCAACGTCAAGATGAGCCTTAAACTGCTTGTGCCTTTGTTTGGCTTGCTTTTTAAGCAACTTTTCTGTTTGTAGTCTATTTGGATCGGAAGAGCTGTTTCCACGATTAACTCGCTTTTTTGATTTTTTTACGTGCAATATTTGACTGGATGAGGGGTCATTTTGGTTTTGGTTCTTTGAAAGTTTTTGATACATTTTTAGAGCTTTCCGATGCGCTTTCTCCTGATTTTTACCAAAAGAAAAATTGGGATCAATTTTATCTTTTCTCCAGGCTTCCCCTGTTAAATCTGGTTTCTGTTTTTTACTCTTTTTAGATGTTGGTTGCGTTGAAATCGACAGATTGTTAGAAGGCAATAATAATGGCGCCTCTGCGCTATTATTTATCGATAATGCGGAATTTAGGTTGTGGCTTTCGAGTTCTGAATTCTGGTGGACATTTATTTTTCTTGACTTAGACGATGCTTCGTTTGCAGACGTTGGAGAATATTCCAAAGGACGGACAACTATCGATGATGGAGGCGGGGCATCTAGACCTTTATATTTTTCTATAAACACAAACATAACATGAATGTAAAGCACAAATTTATGTTAATACTATTTCTTACCAATTATGTCCGGTACAAAAGCTTCTGGTAGCTTCCCCTCAATGGCTGGACTAATAAAACCACCGGATGTCATTACCACGCTGCTTAATTCCCGTACTGAGCGACCAATATCTGCGTCAAAGGTGTTAACTGACGAAAAATTAACCACAGCGTTTGGGGAATGGTTATCAATGTTAACATTGCTGAGTTTCTCCGCTGAACTAGCTACATCAAGCTCCGTTTTAAGCCCGAATTCCCGTTTCTGTGAAAATTCCTTTTGAGCATCTGTATGAATCTCCCGCGGCTCAGGGTCCTGCATTGGTGGCAAATACTCAAATATGTATACTGGTCGAGTTAAGGTTTCTGCGCTGCCAGGCTTAAGAAAGTTCATATTGACAGCTTTTTGAACAGGAAAATGTGCCACATCTCGTGTAAAGCATACTGGCTCGACATTTCCAATGTAATCTAATAGTTCTTGAACATTGACATTAAGACTTTTCATACTAAGTCGTGCATCATTGAGGCTGGGCTCGGTCCGATTTGCTAAAACATGGAAGAAAAACAAACTTATATTAACAAAGATGTCCAGCCCTGTTTCTGAAATCAATCATATTTTATACCAGTTAGCGGTTTTTAATTACATGATGGCATCAATTTATTGATTTGATACAACTAGGACACCAACGATAAAAAATAAAGCCGTTGGCAAAAATAAGCTAACTTTGAGAATCTATTAAAAATACTTTGTTTTGAAAACGATAATATGCTTTTTTGAAGTTTTTATTTAAAAATTCAATTTAAAATAACATTTGCAGACTCTCAAATTTGAACCGTACGATTATTTCTAATATATTATATAAGATATATGCTTAAGTGTAAAAAAATTTGCATAAGAGTATTTCGTTCCGACCGGGATATTAAAACAAAATACTATTTTATTTAATTTTATATAAATATTGACAGTATGGTTGTATTAGAGTTTATTTTCAATTCCGAGCATTTTAATTAGCTTAGCATATACAGCAGTGCTGGGACCTAATACAAGGACGTGTAGGACTTCCATACACCCAGCAATTTTGTTCGGGCTTGCCAAACGGTGTTTACATGAGCGGGCAGAGCGCCAGAAAGGAAAATTCACTGAACCGCGAGTCAGGGCTGTCCCCAGCACTGAATTACATCAACCTTATCCCAAATATATTCGGAGACGGATGAGAACATACATTGATTTTTTGCAAAATGCTGAGTGATTGAAAAAAAAGTTAAAATTTTCACGAATAAAAAACGTCACAAAATTGTTGATAAAAAAAAAAGTAAGCAATATAAAAAAAATCCTACGAGTATCGATAGACAAAGGTATTTTGAATATACTGTCAAAATTTCAGATCGATCCGTTAAGATTTGTTCAATTTATGTGTCCGGCCATCTAAAAAAAAGTGGTTTCGAGGAAAACGCGTTTAAACACAAAAGGTTCCATGGGATATACCTGTGAGGCATCGCCGCAGAATGGAAAATTTCGACACTTAGACACTTTTGCCGGACTCTATCTTTTGGTATGTTATTTTTAAGACCATAAAGAATTATTTAAGCGAAAAAAAAATTTTCGATTTTTAAAAAAAGTTACTCAGATGTCCCCCCTTAATGAGCTAGTCACGTTGTGTTATAACATGGCATTACAATATGCTTGTTCTAAATTACAATGTGTTTTGATTTAAAATTAATATTTATTTGAGTTAACATTAAGAACTACAATTAGGTAAATTTTGAAATAAGGTGTGTGGTTAGGCTAAGTTTGTATTTTTGGGCGCTAATTATAGATTTTAAACAGCGTGGGAGCTGGCTCCAGAGACGAGCAGCATTTAGGGGATAAATACAGCCAGAAACCCGAAAAAAGGCAGTTTTTTCGAATTTTTTTTTTCATGAAAACTATGTACAATTTCGGATCGGGCGTTTTTCCATCTAAAAGTATACACATTAAAGATTAATTCACAATTTTTTTTATTGAACAATTTTTACAGTGTAGCGAGATATGCTGGATTCTTCCGAGCGTCAAAAAAAAAAAGGAAATTCGGTAGCCAACGCCGCTCCTTCAAAAATCATCGGAAACAAAAAAACCAAAATGATTTAATTATCAGATACTAGAATCTAGTCCTTGTCATAGGTGTTTTTGAAAATATTGATTTTTGACAAAATGGCGGACGTTTAAAAATGACATTGCGATTTTCGATTAAAAACAGCCATTGTTTTGCCTATTAAAAAAAAACTAAGCATTGGAAAAAAAGATCCTATGACAAAGACTAGATAATTATGTATAGAAGAAGCACAAAAAATTTTATTGCAATCGGTTCGCTAGTTTTCGAGATATTTTGGCTACCGATTTCAAAGACGTGGTTTCGAGAAAAACGAGTTTGAAAATTTGGTAATACGGTACGGCACGCACGAACGTGATTCACTCTTCGGTCTATAACTTCGTTATTTTTTGAGATATCGACTTGAAACTTTCACAACACGTTTTTAATCCTTAAGCTTCAAGAAAATGCAAAAAAAAAAATTATTTTTTCGAAAATGCTGGCTGTATATATCCCCTTAAGGGGTTAGGTGGGTTTCCCGGGCAAAAAAAAGGCACATTTTCAACAATTTTTTTTTTATAAAGAATGTAATATTTAATAAAAACTTTTAAGTTTCTTATACATTCATGTTTAAATAATAATTTTTGAATTAAATAAAAAAAAAATATTCAGCGGTCAGCCATTGTGACGTCATTTCCGGTGACCCCTCAGAAAAAAGGTGCCTTCGCGTTGTCAGCACAATTCCTGACAGGATCATCAGAAATTAAAAAACCAAATTTTTTCTTTTAGTACAAACCTAAATCTCGTAAATGAACGAAGGAAAACCAAAAAAAATGAAAATTGGATTTTTGGGAGACTTTTTTGCAAAAAATTTCAAATTTTGGTGAAATTTTTTATTATTTTTTTTTTTTTTAAATAGTTGTTGTCAACGTAAAAAAAAATCCTTCGTTCATTTACGAGATAATCATATCTCGAAGGCCTGTGCAAAATTTCATCAAGATCGGTTGAGTAGTTTCCGAGAAATCTTGACAACCGACTTTGAAAACACAGTTTTGAGAAAACGCATTTAAAGTTTTGATAAGCAGTGCACTTGGCCTCGCGCGCGCACATTCTAAGGACTGTATCTCCGAAACTATTATTCGGATCGACTTAAAACTTTGGGACAATCATTTTGAGATTCTATATTAATTTATGAGACAATAAAAAAAAAATCGATTTTTTTGTTTTGCGAAACCCACCTAACCCCTTAACAATAAAGTGGCACAAAGAACTTGACAATTTAGTCCGACTTGCAATTAAATTGTTTGTTCTCTGAGATGCGCTAAAGCTTAACTCAGAAAACAGGTACGACGGTTCCCAAGTGTGAATAATTTTGTGTAGCATTTTTAGGGTGATACGATCTTCTTATCCATTTATCGAACGTTTTGTACGCGGTGCACTGCGTATTTGCAGACTTTAATTTCACCCAACAGTTTAAGCAACAATTTTTAAAAATGTTCAAGTTTTTGTGTGTGCCTGTTTCAAGAAAAACTCGTTTAAATTTGTTATAGGATCTGGTTAAAATTTGGCCTACATTTTTAAGGTGATTTTACACTTAACTGTACAATGCTATAGCAATCTATAAACATTTTATTACCCTAGTGCTCAGGTAGTCACTGCAAGGCGGCCAAAAGCATATTCAAAATATATCTAAATTTTGGATAACAAAATGTTTTACGAACAAACGTTGTTGACCCATATTCAAGATGAGACGATCTTTTTTTGACGCCAATAAAAAAAAATTGATTTTAAATCTAATAATATGCCCCTGGCTACGGCCATCGAAGAGTTACAGAGGCAAAGTATTGGAAGACGAAGCGTTACGTGCATGGTGCTTAAATCAGCGGTGGGACGAAGCTGCGATATGTGTTCTATAAAGTTTTCAAAATGCTTCTTTTTTCTTCCATCACATTGCGCTTTCTGTAAAAGTCTTGAGTCGGCCTGTGTACCATGCATTCTGAAACGATGATGCCTTTGAAACGTTAAAAAAAAAAACAATAATAAAAAACGGCTTCCTGGGTATCATTTTCGTTATCCCCGCAGACGGTTTGCCTTGGAAGTGCAAAGGAAATTAAATTTTCCGCTAAGAATTGGCGAAAATATTTCCATACCATATTTTTGGTCAAAGACATATTACTTTTGCTTAAATAAAAGGCCTTCCGGGATGCTACAGAAATCGTGGACGGTTTTGGGGACGTTTTTTTAATAAATTTCGCAAAAAAAAACTATGGTCTCGAATTTGTTGTTTAAACTAATGGTACGGGAACTAATGTTTTCATTTTCAAGATATTCCACAATAAATCAATCCCCTAAAGCAAATCCTTTTGCGAAATCGACGTTTTTATTAAATCATAATCAAGAGAACGATGTCTTACTTTGCTTTCCTATACATGCCACTGGGAATAAACACTGTTTATTAAATTAAGGCCAGGTTCCTCCAAAAAATTTTCAAGAAGTCACAACTTTTTTTTTATAAATTGCTAGAAAATATTTTAAGAAACGATAAAGAATTATTCCCGAAGATGAGCGCGACCGAGAAGTAGGTAGGATAAGGAAGGACGGTGCGCGCCCAAGCGTATAAAGCCCACGAATAAAAACTTTATTCGGCTTTTTCTCGAAACCACGTTTTTTCAACTGGGTGTCACTCGTATTTCTAAACTATTACACTTATCAACAAAAAATATTGTTATTAAACAAAATTATAAACAAATAAAAGTGCAAAAAAAGGGTCAGAAATTAAAAAGTCCGCCATTTGGTTTTTTTTCTTTGGAAATGTTCCATTGTAGTTCCAGCGATAGCCAATTCGATACAGAATATTAAACTGTTTTTCTTTTTGCTTTCAGGTGATTACATTGCTACAGAAACCGCCTCGAAAAAGGCAAGATTGACTTCCCACTTTTGTTTGGCATTTATTGGATATTTTTTAATAAACTCAAACGAAGTTTTAAGTTTTTTGGTAACACAATACCAGTAATAAAACAAAACCCTGCACATAAAACATAACAAACAAAATAGTTAACAACTTTAAACTGACCGCCAAAATAAACAACAAAAGACACCCCTGTAAAAGATGGCTGATCCCGCTACAAAAAATCAGTCCCCCAGAGCAACACCTTTTGCGAAATCGACGTTTTCTTAAAAAAAAAAAAAAAAAATAACTACTACAACTAGTCGGGTTTTCCGACTATCAGATTTGCGATTTGCGCAAAAAATTTATAACACAATTATACACAATTTCTTGAAACAGTTCAGATATTCAAAATTTGTAGATTTCTGTGTAGATATTTTCAATACTAACAACATTTATTAAGGCCATTTTTCTCTAGCATTAACGGCACCACAGAGTTTCGCGGGTTGTGGGCGTTATGAGGTGCGTGGTCGAGTTTTGAAACAAACTTGATCTACGTGAGGTATAAAGAAGTCTGTGTTCTAAATTTGGTGGCTCTAGCTCTTATGGTTCCCAATACTCTTCGAGTATCGCAATAAATAATCCAGAGGGCTGTGTTTTGCTTTGCTTTCGTATACCCTCAAAAATAAACAAAGATTATTCAATTAAAATTAAAATGTATTGAAATTTCTCAAATTCCCTTACAAATTGTCTTCTTTAAAAAAAAAAGCCGGTTCAAGGGGTGCCAACTTATTACATAACATGCAGTGATTTATAAAGTGCACAAGAAATAAAAAGTATTTTCAATTGATATTTCGACTTAATAATTTATAAACAATAACTTAGCGTACCATTAATACAATGTGAACTCAATAAAACACCCTTTATTACCCCAATAACACTAGCTTACAAAACTTAAAACAAAAACCAATGATATTAAATTCTGGTAGAGTAAGACTTCTAGATTACGAAAACACTACTGTTCTAAAAAAGTTTTTGCTATTATAAAAATATTTAAGTATGATTTTTTTATAAAACTATCCTTTTCAGGGGTTTTTATACGCAGTTAGAATTTTCTATTTTTTTTGCATTTCTGGAATGTACGTTTAGTCAAGTGTATTCTCTTAATCCGATAAATATTTTCGGAGATATACCTCAATTTGTAAGGCCATGCCAGAGTGTTAAACATAACTATTTAAACTTTTCTCAAAAAGGTGTTTCCAAGTCGGTGATCTCGATTTCTCAAAAACAGTTAAGCCGATTTGTCTTATATTTTTACACAATTTTCTTAGATATATTCCCCAGGTATTGATTTTAGAAAAATATGAATTTTTTTTTAACAATTTGGAAACAAAATTTAAGGCAAAAACGGGCAACTTTTTTCAAAAAGACGGCATTTTGTTAAAAAAAGAAAAATTTCAATTATCCCTTCGTTCAATACCTGCATTAATCTATCTTTAAAAGAATCTACCATATATTTTGATCTCGGATAATTCAAACCGCCGAAATGGAGCGTTTTTTTTAGGTCTTTTGGTAGATCATCTACAGGAGTGGTGTGGACAAATATTTTTACATGATCGAAGTGTTGTTGTCTTCTTAAAAGTACACTCTATCCAAATAATCAATAAATATTATTGGTACAAATGAACTGGCTCCGTAGAGAATTTATTAAAAGACGTATTTTTTGAGCCTCGCAACTGCGTATAACCCCTTAAGGGGATTTTATACCTTCAAATTTTATACCTTTAAAAAAAAAAAATGTTTGCATTAATTTTAATTTACCATTATCTTTTTTACTCGTAATTATTATTTTATTTACTCGTAAAAATTTTCAAAGAATGTGTTTAGCCCCCCGCTGAGTTATGGCCGCCGAAAGGCAACCCCTTTTGTTTTGTTTATGCATGATTTCTGGTGTTTGAATCATTTGAAAGAATCAATCGATACAGATTCTTAAAGAGGGCATTATTGGTTATCGTTCGAACTACCAATGTGGAATTTTGTTTATAAGTAAACAAGCAGTGGCCTTTTTTTCTAAAAATTTGTGCCTTGTCCTTTAACATAAATGTTTCGAGAAAAACGAGTTTAAAGTTTTAACTTCAGTGCCCTATGCAATGAATTATTTTCATTCAACGCCCACAACTCGTTTAATTTGGCTCGGATCAATTTGAAACTTTTACTTATACCTTTTTAAAAAAAAAAAAAAAAAATTTTTGTAGAGGTTTATTGATGGTTTGCTACCATATACAATTTATAGTAGCCCATTTCATGCAATCATTTCAGAAATGGTGGTATAAAACCATTGCATGAATTCGGCAAACGAAAGTTACTAAATTCAGCGTCATTGCGTGAATGGAAGGACACCAACAACACGTATAAATAAGTCAACGCCAATACAAATAACGGATTTACACATTTTTGCCAAATTACACTTCGGCAACTCCACATGAATACATGCATTCGTCTCTAACGTATAAACAGGGGCTATTTTTAATTCACGCATTCAAGAATTCATGAAATAGCATAGTATAAACTAAGTAATAGCCAAGTAAAACATGTCCTTGAGGTGGGTCTATCGACAGAACAACGACTCAAACACACACATTAAATCTGGCTGATGGCTGGTTTACAGAAAACGAGGAAAACTTTAAAAGTTGGGCAGGTAAGTTTCCTTGGTTTAAGCACTCTTAATAATTAATGGAGATTCTTCAAGCGTTGAATTGGAACAAATTCGTTTCGAAATGCCGAAGAATTGTTTTTGTTTGTTTACTTCTACATAGAATAAAGTTCAACCACTTTGATTTAATTTTGACTTATGTACTTATTACTTATTATTTTAATCAACCTTTTGTTATGTTTGTTAGACTTAAGCGATCATTAAATTTAAACTTATATAAAAAACACGTATGGTAACTATTTATATGGGAATGGAATTTTGAATTTTAGTATGTGTATGTGTATGTGTATGTATATGCAGTTTCTTGAGTGCACTTTTAAACTAATTTAAAAACAAGAGGCTAACTGTTTTTGAAAGAAAGTTATGCTTGCTCAAAGTTCCGTTGGGGACGTTACAAAAAATGGAAGTAAAATTTGAGGTTTGTGTGCATTTCCACATTTATTAGCGAATTAAGAATACTTAACCAAAAAAGTAAGATAACTAAAAATGAAGTGGAATGTATGAACATATCAATGCAGCTTAAAAAAGAAAGATAACTAGTTCCGTTAATAAAAATAATCTTAATTTAAATTTGTTGCGGACGTTACGTTGCGGACGTTACACTTCTTCCATCAAGTTTAAATAGGCGTTAATCTATACTTTTAGCCACGATTTGATAGTTTTTTTGAATTGAGAAAATAGTTTAACATGTAAACGACACTTTGTGAACAAAATGTTATCACACATTGTCATTCTAATAGGAGAAAATGACAAATGAAAACAGGTCTATAAAACAGACAAAAATACCAAAAAAAAAAAAAAATACTTTTTGCTAATATTAAGTAGTTGTACCAAAAAAAATATTAAATTTGTTTGTCCATTGCTTAGACAAGTTTAGTTCCTATGATTTAGGAAAAAAATTTTGTTAGAAAACCATATAGAAAAAGGTTTTTATTAGCTTTTTACGTTTTTCGGGCTGGTTTCAAAATTCTCGGATTAGGCCATATGGCAAGAATTTCATGAAAATCTACCCAAGTCAACGGCAGCTGTGTCAATTCTAACAATCAAATTTGCGTACAAATGTAACGTCCGCAACGCAGGATTAGCCCATATAATCTACTATATGTTGAAAAAGTAAATTTTCATATTTGTTTGAAGTTTTCAAAAAAGTTTTACGAGTGTGAAACAAAACTTATATGCGTATGCCTATTATTTTGGACAGTAGTGTATGTGTTTATGTATACACTGGCCGCAAAACAAGACATTTGACAAATACCCTTATCTGTTGGTTGAGAAAACTAATAATGTACTTATTAAATGACTAGAAGCACGAAACAAAACCGGTTTGGAAATTTTATTTGAAGACGGGAACACAACTTAAATAAATTATTTTTAACCAAATAACAAAAACCTTACTCTTGAAAGTTGACAGATATGTAGGACGGTGTTTGTGAGGGTAGGGGTGGATAAACTTACCATGCTCCATATGACCGTGTAGGTCTCGGGCGAACTCGTGCATGAATTTTTGCATTATATCTTGTAACAACTCCAAAGGTGCACTTAGTGTGCAGCTATAACCAATAGTTTGAGTTATCTGCGCAATAACAACAAGAGTCAAGTCTGAAGAATAATTGTCAGCCATTGTTGTTCTTTACGTGAATTTGGAAGGTAGCTTTTACACACTCATTCAAAAATATATGGTTTTAAAAGTAGTTTATTTGTTAATTTATTAATGTATAACTTTTTCTTGCTGGCTGAGTATTGCCCTTTTGATAGTGGTGGAAGAAAAATCGATGTTAATTCGACGCAACGATGTTTCTAATAACTTGCAGCGTTGTTTTCTCGGCAAACATCGATTATTTTCACTCTACTAAAATAACTGCAAAACAAGCAATAGACCTGAAAGTATCCAACTTTATTTTTTTTTTTTTTTTTTTTTTTTTTTTTTTTTTTTTTTTTTTTTTTTTTTTTTTTTTTTTTTTTTTTTTTTTTTTTTTTTTTTTTTTTTTTTTTTATTTTTTTTTTTTTTTTTTTTTTTTTTTTTTTTTTTTTTTTTTTTTTTTTTTTTTTTTTTTTTTTTTTTTTTTTTTTTTTTTTTTTTTTTTTTTTTTTTTTTTTTTTTTTTTTTTTTTTTTTTTTTTTTTTTTTTTTTTAAATTCCAACTCCCCGTGTGTTTTGGTCAAAGCCTAGTACTCAGATCAACGAAATGAGTTTGAAAGCAGTGAGAGTGAGCGAGAAGCCAACAACATAATCGTAATTGCTGTTCGACAGACGGTACTCAGATGATAAAAAAAAAAATACTAGAAACTCTTTTAGTATTTTGAGAACGAAAGGCAAGCAAGATAGAAATATTTAATAAACAGGTCGTTCTACGTTATTTCCCTCTCACTCTCTCATAAGAGGGTTTAGCTAAATTTCAAAAGAAGGTGCGAAATTTGACTACAACGAACTGTATGCAAATTATTGTTGAAGTGAAACTTCTTTAGGCGCATGGGGGTAAAAATTAAACGTCATGGAAAAATGAAATGAAAAAGTCGAAAAAGAGAGAGACTGATCGGGACCGATTGAGAGAGAGTAAGACAAAGCGAACGTAAAAGAGAAAAATGTATATCCCTGTCCCTCTCTCACCACTGACCAACGTTCTCTCTGTCCTCTTCTTTCCTCTCTTCGCTCTGAGCGCGCTCGCTCCTCTCATCAGCTCTGCCGCGGACGTTATTATTCAGCACTCTCTCTCCGCTCTCAGAGAGACAAGCGCTAGAAAGAGATAGATTAAAAATCTCAAAATAATGATTGATTTTTGATTTTAATTTTTGTTAATTTACAATTTTTAGGCTTAGGGTAAATCCGGGACAAGTGCCCCACGTTTTTGAAAATCGAAATGGTTGTTTCACAAATATGTTTACGAGGGCTTTTGTGATTGTTGTAGGTCGAGTAGTATATCCAGAAGTAAGAACAACATTTTATTCATCAATATTTTACGTTACAAGCTTTCTGTGGGATGATTAATAAAAAGTAGCAAATTTGCTAGTTCAAACATCTTCAGGGACAAGCGCCCCGCTTTTATGCTTAGGATTTAAATTATTTTGCAAACAACAACTCGCGAAAAAAAGCCATTACATTGATTCTACGGTACTTTCTAACACACATCAACACTTAATAATAATGATAAAAATAACAGATCTGGTTTTTAAAGATAATAAAAATAAAAGACTGAATTTGTCGATCGAGGTACCAAAATTGAATCACAATACGAAAAATTTTATTTATACAAAAAAAAACATTAATAAACAATTGTAAATTATGTAAAAACACCATATAGAATATTTTTGTTAATAAATAATAACAAACGTTTACAACATAAAGTGCTCAAACCAGATTATCAGTAGGGCGTTTGTCCCCGAAAACAAGTGGGGCGCTTGTCCCGATTGCATGGCATATGAAAATTATTAATTAAAAAAATATTGGCGAACAGTAAATGTAAAAATAGTTATCTGCTAAATGATCTTGCTACATAGGAAGGTTATGATACTTCATCTGACGTCTGTTGACATTTTGACGATGAAATAACAAACATTTTTGAATCGCTAATAAAATTTTCGCCTGTTTTTGGACCTACTGCGTATGGATTTCATGAATTGTGAATAGTTAACTTACCAAAGTACGAATTTTCCACACAAGTTTTTCATTTTGACACTTAAACACAAGTTTTCCCGAGATGGCGCTGCAATCTTATCGATGCATGATAACAATAAACAAAGTGGGGCACTTGTCCCGGCGGGGCACTTTTCCCAGATTTACCCTATTGGTTTGAAGGTTAGGTAGTTTTAATATTTACAAATAACATGTTGCAATTAAACTTGCCACTCGTCATTTTATAATTCAATAACTCGTTTTTCATAAAAAAAAAATATTTGGTAAATTCGCTTTTCTAAATTTTAAGTTCAAAAACAAAAGTAAATTAATAATTTATAATATTCACAAATAACACGTGGCATTTTTATTTACAGTTCATGATTTGATATTTCAATAAATCATTTTGCATAAAATATTGTTCGTGAACGCTTTCAAATCCTAACGTTATATATTTCTCGGCTTACCGCTATCTATAATTGTATTCCTTTTCTCGGCTCACAACACTTTATCCACACACACACACATACATTTTGATCTATGTATCGGTACGCCGCTGCGTCGGCGTCATATTCGGGGGTGCCACAGAAACCGTTCCTCCCGAAGTCCGCCCAAGTTCCAACCCAAGGCAAAACCGTCGGTGCCACAGAAAACTCTATCATTTCCCCCGTGTTTTAAACGACAGTTTTATAAAATAAGCTGACTTGCACCTTTTTATAAATAATAAAATTTTTTAAAAATTAAATAACAACGTTAAAAAATATGAATTGTTATTATTGTTAAAAAGCTATCTGCAAAAACAACATTTTTTATGTTTTGATCTTTTTATATTTTAAATTAATAAATCTCCAAAAACCGTCACCTCAAAAAATTGCTTGTGTGATTCCGGCCAAATTCCACAAAAAAATCTGGTTTTTAAAATAAAAAATAAAAGACTAATTGGTCGATCGAGGTACCAAAATTGAATCACAATACGAAAAATTTTATTTATACAAAAAAACCAAATAAAAATTGCCAACTATGAACTCCAATATAGAAAATGCCAAATTTTGGATTAATTAAAAAAATATTAACAGTAAATGTAAAAATAGTTATCTGCTAAATGATCTTGCTACATAGGAAGGTTATGATACTTCATCTGACGTCTGTTGACATTTTGACGATGAAATAACAAACATTTTTGAATCCTAAAAAATTTTCGCCTTTTTTGGACCTACGCGTATGGATTTCATAAATTGTGAATAGTTATCTTACCAAAGTACGAATTTTTCACACAAGTTTTCATTTTGACACTTAAACACAGTTTTCCCAGATGGCGCTGCAATCTTATCGATGCATAACAAACCGGGGGGCATGTCCCGGTATTTACCTACTATTGTTTATAACTATAACTATAGCGTGTCAAAATTTCAAGTGAAAATAAGTTGTACTTCTTGTGAAATTAATAAAACAAATCGTTGCATTGCAGTTAAGTGTGACCGCGTGTGGCAAAAAATACCGGCTTAGGTAAAAACCTTAAAAAACGACGAAGAAGAAGACAAATTGTATAAAAATGCAAGTGAATTCAACAAATTTTAAATATTATAGCCTTAATGTTGTTTAGTTTTAGGGAAAAGCATAGGAAATCAAAGCGAGCACCCGTGCTCTTGATTTTTATATTAGAAAACGCCGCTTTCGCAAAAGGATTCGCTCTGGGGGACTGATTTTATGTAGCGGCCTCTCATAAGAAGCCATGTAATACAGGGATGGCTTCTGTTGTTTAGGTTGGCGGTCATTTTAAAATGTTGAACTATTTTGTTCGTTACGATTTATGTGTAGAGTTTTTTTTAGTTATTGGTATTGTCTTGCAAAAAAAAGTAAAACTTGGCTTGAATTTATTGAAAAATAGCAATTAAATGCCAAATAAAAATAAGAAGTCAGCCCTGTCTTTTTTCCGAATCGTTAGTCCCAACAACAAGTTCGAGACGGTTTCTGTAGCACCGACGATTTTTTACCGAATTTCCGAAAAATTACTCCCCAAAACCGTCGACGGTTTCTGTGGCACCCCGGATTGTTAAATTCATTTTAGTATCAAATAGGCTTCGCAACGAACAAGAATAAAACTCATCATTTACAGTCCACTAAATCTCAATCGTCTTAATTTCGGATCATATTGTTTGTCCTTCGGTCACACGATCGGAGGCGGGTACATCGGCAGAGGTCACCTCACGCATGGAACTTCTACACACAGTGTGGAAGGAGCTCAACCAATATGGGGACTGCATAGCTGTTCACGAAAATGTGGAAGGGTATGTAGATCCAGAGGCGGACAACGCAGTCTACGAGGAGAAGTACCTACGGGCAACCGCATTGCTCATGGACAAACGGGATGCACTACGTCCAAGTACATCACATCAAGGAAACGGGAATGGCAGCAACGTGCTTCATTCAAACAACGACGCAATTCTTAATTTGCTACAGCAGCAACAACAAATTTTGAGCGGCTTGCTGAAGGCCATAACACACCAAGCATGATGATGCAGGCGGGCAGTGACGTAACTGCGGCGAATTCAAATTTCTGTATATGGTGCGGCGAATTCTACACATAGCGAATTGCTGAAAATTCAAATCAAACGGTTCACTGGCAACTACAAAGAGTGGCCAGCCTTCAAGACATCTATGAAAGCACAATTCATAGCAAGGAGAATTTGTCAAACACACAGAAGTTTCATCATTTAAAATCACTACTGGTTGATGATCAGTCTCGATCATGCTTTCGTGGAGTGCATACGTGTTGTTGCATTACTGCGAAATTCTTTGTGCAGTCTTTGGACAAGTCCACTTTAGTGGCAAACGTATTGTTTTTGTGAGCTCGGCAGCTGAAATCGCGGTGTCAGTGAACTTTCACTCCGTTAGTTGTGCCTTTGTGCAGAGTCTATGGACAAGTCCACTTTAGTGGCAAAACGTATTGTTTTTGTGAGCTCGGCAGCTGAAATCGCGGTGTCAATGAAGTTACACTCCGTTAGTTGTGCCTTTTCGCGAAAGCAATTGAGGAAAAATAAACAAATAAACATAAATTCAATTGTCTCCTCGGCTGGGGATCGAACCGGGTCCCGCCTGGCTGGGAGGCGTGCTCCTTCCCCACTGGGCCACGACCGCCTTTTTGGAGCCCACACATAGGGGCAGTATCTACTGGACGTCGATAAAGCAGTGTCAAGTAGTGCAAGCAGTGCTAAGCTACCATAATGTCTGAACAAGACTTGTAGATCGAAGCGACAGTGGCTGCGGCCCAAAAGAAGATGAGCAAAGCGTTAAAAAGTTCACTAAACAAATTTAGCGCTATGTATGCTTCAACCTCTTCCAACAATCGATCCGGAACACCTCAAAACCTACACTCTGAGCTAGAAGCCATAGCAGACGACGATGACTGGTGGACCCCACGTCCCATTTCTAACAAACGCCGTTCTGACTCCAAGTCTCCTATTGCTAATAGCAAAATCCAAAGGGGATCAAATAGCCCAGTCTATAGCCTTGAGAATCCATTCTCGGAACTGTCAGACATGGACACAGACGACGAACTCATTCTCGCTTCTCGAAACGTCACTCACAACAACTCCGACCAAGCCAATACCAGCTCAAGCAACAACAATAGCAGCATAAACGACAACCCCGAAAACACTACCAAAAACATCAACAACAACAACAGTGTAATCAACAATATTCCCAAAACTATCAGCAACAATTGCAACAGCAACATCAGCAGCACTAGTAACAGCGACAATCGTGTTCCAAACCAGCCCGCAGGCAACAAGGAAACCCCACCGCCTCACAAACCACCCCCAATTGTGGTCAAAAATTGTGAAAACCTGAACGGACCTATCAGATCCACAGATATGATCGTCCACCCAACGAAATACTCCATAAAATGCCACCCAGACAATTCAGTTTCGATCCAGGCTGCAGATTCCGATGCGTACAGAGCCATTACAAAATCGTTTTCCATAAAAAAGGTACCATTTCATACCTGGCAGCTTAAAGAGGAAAGATCCTTCGCATAGTCATCCGAGGTGTACATCACTCCATCCCGGACGAGAACATTAAGGAAAGTCTGACATTGCTTGGCCACATTGTGCGTTTCGTTAATAGACCCAGAAGCCGGTTCGACAAAGCAAAGCTAGTCAACCTAGTCTTTGTCGAGTTAGAACCAGCCGCCAACAACAAAGAAATGCATGAGCTTAAGACGCTCTGTCGCCAACTTCCTCACAAAAAGGATGATGTCGTTCAATGCTTTCGATGACACTCCTTTAATCACACAAAAAATAACTGCCATAACTGCCACTCCTTTAATTACACAAAAATTAACTGCCATAAGGAATTTAACTGTGTGCGATGTGGTCAACAACATGCGGTTGAGGCCTGTGATCGAGAAAATCATCCAGTAAAATGTATAAACTGTGGAGGTAGCCACACAGCAAGTTACAAGGGCTGTATTGTTTACCAGCAGACAGTAAGTCCGTAGAAGTGCTACGTCCCATCACAGCCTCCCACAACAACCAGCCTCTGCACGATCAACTGCACAAAGTGGTGTTGTGGCATCGCTTTCATACGCAAACGCCGTTAGTGGATCTCTTCAACAACAAACTCAACAGGCCAGCCGACCGGAGTGGACAAGCCATCAGCACCAACAACAGTTCCCTCCACTAGGAGGTAGGAATCGGAACTCAAATCAACAAAGCCAAAGCCACCGACAGTCACAGCAACCAACGCAGGAAACCCCAAGCCGACAGCAACATTCAGGACCAAAACAACAACAGCAGTCTCATCAACAACAGTCATCTCAGCAGCTCCGGAATATCATAATGATCTTCAATGGCAGCGACAAGAGCAAATGTACATGCGTTCCGATGAAACGATGTCAGTCCTCATGACTCAACTCGACAAGATGTTCCAGATGATGATGTCAATGATGACCCTCATCACTGGCCTTATACCACAAATGGCGCCAGGAGCTACTAAAGCGAGCTCTGGCCTTCTCCCAGTTCATCCATCCCAACCATGAGTCAAATTGGGCTCAAAATCGGTTTATGGAACGCCGACGGGCTGACCAAGGCACAGGAGCTGGAGCTCTTTGTGCGGAAACATCATATTGACATTATGTTGGTCAGCGAAACACACTTTTCCTCTCTACACGGGTATGACATTCAACAATCAAATCATCCGGCCGATCGCCATCGTGGAGGCTCTGCAATTATCATAAAGTCCTGTCTCCAATACCACCAGTTCGCAACAATCGAACATCCAAGTGTTCAATGGGTTGCAGTCAAAGCTAAAACAGACCACGGTGAAATTGTCACCTAACATTCAGCGTACCAGCGACGACTTCAAATTACTTTTTGAGGAACTTGGACCCAATTTTATAATTGCCGGAGACTGGAATGCACACCATCGACTTTGGGGCTCTCGAAACTGTACAGTCAGCGGAAGAGCATTGGCAGACTGTATCCTTAGTTCCAATATCCAGGTCCTTGCTACCGGAGGGCCCACGCATTACCCGTACAGTCAACGTACACCATCAGCTATCGACTGTGCCATATATGGAGGGATTCGATCTGAGCTTCTCACCCTCTCAGAAAGCTTCGAATTAAGTTCCGACCACATCCCCTTGGTAATCGAACTAAGGACTGCTGCTTTCAAACTCTCCCGTAAAACGCGTGTGCTTCCCCAAAACGCATGCATTCCACGGTTCCAGGCAGCTATTAACCAACTTGTTGACCTGAACATGGTCCTAAACTCCCCCGTTGATATTGACGACGCTACTGAGCTCTTTGCCCGTAATATACACATCGCTGCTGAATCCTCTACCTGTGGACAACGTTCAATAAACCCATCAGATCCACCTCATGCTCTTTTAAAACCTGAGGTCGTGGATCTGGTGAGGTTGAAAAGATCCCTGCGCCGCAGATTCTTGAGGTCGAGAGATCCGGCTGACAAAAGGGCATATCGTCGTGCTGAGGACAGTCTGAAAAAGTTGTTGCATACAACAAAAACAACTATTTTGCTGATCTGCTGCGCAATGCTGATCCCACAAAACCATATGGATTTAACCTCTGGAAAGCAGCAAAAATAGTTAAAAGACAGCCCCCTAGCAGAATCCCTATCAAGCGTGCGGACAACGCTTGGTGCAAATCGGATTCAGAAATTTCGTTGGCTTTTGCTGACGAACTGGAGAATCGCTTTCAGCCATTCGATCTTGCAAATCGGGAAGACGTGGAGAATACTCGGGCATTTCTCGACGCTGCCTCCCCAAAAGCAGAGCCTATTCGACATGTTAGTCCGGCAAAAGTTTGTCTGCAAATCAAAAAGCTGCACCCCAGTAAAGTCCCAGGATTCGACGGTGTCGATAGCAGAGTTGCCAAGGCACTGCCAAAAAAGGGTATATTGTTCTAAGTCCTCTTGTTGAACTCCATGTTACGTATCCACCACTTCCCCACACAATGGAAGTGTGCTGTGATAACGATGATTCCGAAGCCAGGCAAACCGGAGAACCTTGTTGCGTCTTACCGATAAGCTTGCTGCCCACATTCTCTAAAATATTCGAAAGAATATTTCTTAGCAGAATGATAGCAGTAAGAAGCGTGCAGGATGCCATTCCAGACCACCAATTCGGCTTCAGGAATCACCATGGAACCCCTGAGCAAGCCCATAGAGTGACGCAACACATTTTGGATGCCTTCGAAAATAGACAATACAGCTCTGCTATCTTTCTGGACTTCAAGGAAGCGTTTGATATAGTGTGCCACGATGGCCTGCTATTCAAGCTGAAATATCTTTTGCCAACTGCTCAGTTTCTTCTACTAAAGTCATATCTGCTAGATAGAAATTTCAACACAACACGTTCGTCAAACAAATTCGACTGTGGATGCCCTGCTTAAGGCATCAAATCCTTCCTAGGGTTAAGTTCCAGGACACGCTCATCCCTCAAGCTCCTCAGGCACAGTACCTGGGTCTCATCCTCGACAAGCGGCTCACATGGAGGCAGCACACCACCAAAATTGCAGCCACATGTCGGAATAAGCTTAGGAAGCTCAATTGAATGCTTAGAGGAGGGAGTCTAAGTCATAGTAACAAAGTTCTTCTGTACAAGGCAATAGTGGTCCCTTCAATGACCTATTGCATCCAGATATGGGGTACGGCGTCTGACTGCAACATTATGCGCATGCAAAGGATCCAAAACCGAGCGCTGCGCACAATCACTAATGCGCCGTGGTATATGAGGAACGAGGACATCACAAAGGACCTTCACATCCCCACCGTGAGGGAGGAAATTAATCGACACTCGAGTCGGTATAATGAACGGCTTCGAGTCCATGCGAACCAACTAGCTGCTTCATTGGCAACACCGAGGACCAGAAGAAGGCTTCAAAGACGGCACCCAGGAGACTTGTGGATAGGAGGACGGCAGAGACCGAGAGTCCTTCCCCAATAAATACATTGTTACTGATTGTCACTTTTCGTTTCCATGTTATGCTTCCATGTCGATCCCACGCAGTTGTGTATGCCAAAAACTTGAAGTAGGCGAATCTGTGTCTCTGCTGCGTTCAATCCACCTGCGCCGTGTGTCAGCGTCAAGTTTCTCCAGTGCCAGATAGATGATCCAGCAGTCGCGTCCTGTTTGATTTACAGCATCCAGACCGCGAACAATTTCGTTTGCTCCGTATGATACCTTCCGTAAAATCGAAGCATCGATTTTAGTAGTTGCTGGCAGGCTCATAAACTGCTCCAAAAACGAATTTACGATGTGCCGAGGCCGATTGTACCTTTCCTTGAGTCGATCCCACGCAGTTGTGTATGCCGTGTCTGTAATAATAAAATAGCAGCATCATCAAACAGTTTTTTTTTTTTTTTTTTTAGGATAACACACATATTTTATTTTTACATTAATCAACCAAATTAATGGTTATAAAATGTAGGGTGTCTTGGCGACACCCGGGTGTTTATGCACTGATCGGTTGATGTTGTTTTTTACTTCTTCACTTGTTAGCGTCTCAGTCGTTGCCTGTGGTCAAAGCAAGAGGTTGCATAATGGCAGAGACGTCGAATTTGGTAAAAAATAAAGTTTATGCGGGAGAATACACAATTGCAGCACGACATAAGGGAAAAAGTGTCATTTGGAACATTTTTTGCGAAATTTTAAGAGCAGATGAAACTGTGGTAGAAGGATGGATTTTCTGCAACACATGCCAAAAAGTGCTTAAATATGTTTCAAACCAAACATCCAATTTGTCTCGGCATAAATGTTGTTTAAAGTTAAGACAACCAAAGCAGTATAAAACTGTTTCCGAATTAGACAAAAAAGAAGCAATTAAAAAATGCACCCAATGGGTTGTCCAAGACTGTCGGCCCTTTTCTGCTGTATCCGGCGCCGGATTTAAAAACTTGGTGGAGTTTTTCATCAAAATTGGTGCAGCCTACGGCGACAGCGTAGATGTGGACGACTTGCTACCTGACCCAACAACATTAAGTCGTAAAGCGCAAAAGGAGGCGGATGAAAAAAGGGCGCTCATCTCAAACGATATCAAAGAAGATGTGGGTGTTGGTGCAGTAATTGCCACCGTTTATATGTGGACTGACCAGTATGTTCACAGTAACTTTTTGTGTGTCACTCTGCATTACGATAAAAACTACAAGCTGCATGATTTAATTTTGGGATTAAAATCTATGGATTATCAATTCGATGTTGATAACATAGATAATGTTAAGTTTGTTACTGATAGAGGAGCAAATATAAAAAAAGCATTGCAGAAAAACATTCGACTGAATTGCAGCAGCCACATTTTTTCAAATGTTTTGGAGAAATCCTTTGATGAGGCTACCGAGTTGGATGATACTATAAAGACGTGCAAAAAGATAGTTAAATATTTTAAAAAAGCTAACTTGCAACATAAACTAAACACGACTTTAAAAAGTGCTTGTCCAACTCGATGGAATTCCAATTATTTTATGCTTAAGTCCATCGTGGATAACTGGAGTACTGTTAACGAAGTATTAAGCGAGACTCAAGTGGCCGAACGACTTATGGATGTCAGTATATCTACACTAAAAATGTTGGTAGAATTACTTGAAGATTTCGAGCGAATATTTAAGGAATTGCAAGCATGCAGCTCGCCATCTTTGTGTTTTGTGTTGCCTTCAGTTACGAAAATTCTAGAATTATGCGATTATGATTTTAAGATTTCGATATTTCCTCAATTGCATTGCTAAAGGAAAAGGTTAAGAAAAATATGAGTGCTATTTGGCAAGAAAATTTAAGTATTTGGCATAAGGTGGCGTTTTTTCTGTATCCTCCAGCAGCACATTTGCAAGAAAATGATTTGCTAGAAACTAAACTGTTTTGCATGTCTAAAATGTTAAATTTTG
The DNA here is from genome assembly GCA_018150695.1 of Drosophila oshimai. NCBI lineage: Eukaryota > Metazoa > Arthropoda > Insecta > Diptera > Drosophilidae > Drosophila > Drosophila oshimai. The sequence goes on along the minus strand of JAECWM010000301.1, from coordinate 218,573 downwards.
AACTTGATTTTACAGGAAGCCCATTTTCGAGTCAGAGTACAAATACTCCTGAAAGCCCAAGTTCATTAAACACATCAACTAGCCAAGCTGTGCCAAAAACAACTTTTTTTTTCAAAGTTAGTTGCATCTCCTAACTGCAACTTAAAAGAATCGCCATTTGAAGAAGTTGAAAGATATTGCACAGAAAGAGTCTCTTTAAGCGAAGATTTTAAAGCAATTGAGTGGTGGAAAATGAAAAACGTTACCCCCTTTTGTCAAAGCTAGCATTTCAAATTCTTTTAATACCTGCGAGTAGTGCAGCAGATGAAAGAGTATTTTCTTTAGCAGGTAATGTTATTACAGAAAAGCGGAATAGATTAGGACCTAAATCTGTTGACAGCTTACTTTTTTGCACTCTTATTATAGAAGTGTATATGCAACAGAATAAATTTTAACTTTTTTTTTTTTGACTAAGGATTTGACTAAACTAAGCACTTTTTGTAAGCACTTAATGTTTTTAATTTTTTAGGTTATATAGGTACCTAATTAAAAATAATAATAAAAAAAAAACATAAACAAAATAAAACTGAAAGTACACCAAAAAATTCTGTAATCGAAATGTTCCTTCTACGTTGCTATATTGTTAAGTTAAACAGTTTAAGCAGAAACACAAAAGCCAAAAAAAAAATAAATAAAAGCAAAGCAACAAATTCTTTTAATTTAATATTATTAATTTATGTTATGTTTATACATATTTCGTTATAATTTAAATAAGCCTTAAGCCGTTGTTACAATATACATTAACTCATTAAATACACAATGAAACAGTGAGTCAATTGTTTTTACTTCATATATACAGCAAAAGGCGGGCGCAAACCATGCTACAGCAATGAAAACAAAGGCATGCACAAGTAAAAACAATAACACCACGGTGTCGCCACAGTTTTATTACCCCAGATTTGAGTGCGCCTTTTTACCCATCCTTTCTTGGCTGGTGTTTTCGGTATGCCTCAATAAATATACACACTCAAAAAATGACCTGCACCCGAAATACGCTTGTGCGTGGCGACACCCATAGCAAACTCCGAAGCGAGCGCTCACACCCTATTGGCAGTAATAAAAAACACTCGGATGTTTAAAACAAAATTTTTTTTTTTTTTTTTTTTTTTTTTTTTTTTTTTTTTTTTTTTTTTTTTTTTTTTTTTTTTTTTTTTTTTTTTTTTTTTTTTTTTTTAAATTTCCCAATTTTTTTAAAATTTTTTATAAAAATTTTTTTTTATTATTATTTAAATTTTTTTTTTTTTTTTTAATTTTTTTTTTTTTTTTTTTTTTAAAATTTAAAATTTTTTATTTTTTAAAAAATAATAATTTTTTTATTTTTTTTTTTTTTTTTTTTTTTTTTTTTTTTTTTTTTTTTTTTTTTTTTTTTTTTTTTTTTTTTTTTTTTTTTTTATTTTTTTTTAAAATTTTTTTTTTTTTTTTTTTTTTATAAAAAAATTTTTTTTTTTTTTTTTTAAAAATTTTATTAATTTTTTTTTAATTTTTTTTTTATTATTTTTTTTTTTTTTTTTTTTTTTTTTTTTTTTTTTTTTTTTTTTTTTTTTTTTTTTTTTTTTTTTTTTTTTTTTTTTTTTTTTTTTTTTTTTTTTTTTTTTTTTTTTTTTTTTTTTTTTTTTTTTTTTTTTTTTTTTTTTTTTTTTTTTTTTTTTTTTTTTTTTTTTTTTTTTTTTTTTTTTTTTTTTTTTTTTTTTTTTTTTTTTTTTTTTTTTTTTTTTTTTTTTTTTTTTTTTTTTTTTTTTTTTTTTTTTTTTTTTTTTTTTTTTTTTTTTTTTTTTTTTTTTTTTTTTTTTTTTTTTTTTTTTTTTTTTTTTTTTTTTTTTTTTTTTTTATTTTTTTTTTTTTTTTTTTTTTTAGTTATTTTTTTTTTTTTTTATTTGGCCCAAAAATTAAATTTTTTTTTTTTTTTTTAATAAAAATTTTTTTTTTTTTTAAAATAAAAAAATTTTTTAAAAATTAAAATTAATTATTTATAATTAATTTTTTTTTTTTTTTTTTTATTTTTTTTTTAAATTTTTTTTACCTTTTTAAATTATTCCTTTATTTTTTTTTTAAAAAATAATTATTTTTTTTTAATTTTTTTTATTTTTTTTAATTTTTTTTTTTAATTTTTTTTTTTTCTTTTTTTTTTTTTTTTTTTTTTTTTTTTTTTTTTTTTTTTTTTTTTTTTTTTTTTTTTTTTTTTTTTTTTTTTTTTAATTTTATAAAATAATAATAAAAATTTTTTTTTTTTTTTTTTTTTTTTTTTTTTTTTTTTTTTTTTTTTAATTTTTTTTTTTTTTTTTTTTTTTTTTTTTTTTTTTTTTTTTTTTTTTTTTTTTTTTTTTTTTTTTTTTTTTTTTTTTTTTTTTTTTTTAAAAATAATTTTTTTTTTTTTTTTTATTAAATTTTTTTTTTTCCAAAAAAAAATTTTTTTTTTTTTTTAAAAATTTCCTTCCTATTAAAAAAAATTTTTTTTTTTTTTTTTTTTTTTTTTTTTTTTTTTCCCCCCCTTTTAAATTTTTTTTTTTTTTTTTTTCTAAATTTAATATTATTTTTTTCTTCCCTTAAAAAAAATAATTTATTTTAAATAAAAAAAAAATTTTTTTTTTTTTTTTAAAAATTTTTTTTTTTTTTTTTTTTTAAAAATTTTTTTTTTTTTTTTTTTTTAATAATTTTTTTTTTTTTTCCCAAATTTTTTGTGTGTGGGTTATTTTTTAAAAAAAAAAAAAAAAAAAAAAAAACACCCGGGTGTTTGGCCGGTGCACTTGCGGTGGCGGTGGTACTTTGCAGTTCTCTGCTACCCACTGCCATGGTTTATGTTCAAAACGCAAAGGGAGACTACGTTACATGCCGTATCTTATTGGACACAGGATCCGAACTTTCATATGTATCGGAAAGATGCATACAAGCACTTGGATTGGCACTGTCCCCATCACGCATCTTGGTTACGGGAATCTCATCCGTAAAAGCGGATACCACAAGGGGATGCAGCACACTTCACATCAAGTCACGCATCTCTGACGACCACTTAGCTGTCTATGCACACGTGCTAGGCAGGATCACTTCATCACTGGAAAGGCAAAACATTGACGCATCTGCACTTGGAGTTTTTAAGGATCTGCAGTTGGCAGATACACAATTCAACACAAACACACCTGTTGACAGGAAGGAAGATGTATGACAACCAGGGTCATCTCATCGCTATCTCATCAGTTTTCGGGTGGGTCATTACGTCACTCATGACATCCCATCCAAGCAACGCTATTGCACTCACGACAACCTTGGATATATATGCATAGTAGGGATGTCGAAATATTTAAAAATATCGTATCGATGATATTTTTATTGATAAATAATCAAAATAATATTTGACGTCATAAAAAAAATTTCGATTTATCAGATATTTAGCATTATGCATTAGCAATAAACCCTAAACATAAACCCTCATACGATCTTAAATTTTAATTTTTAGTTTATATTAATTAATTAATAAATTAATTAATGCCGCTATCTCCCGCGCATTTTATGACTGCGTTTTCTTGCACTGTGAATGCAATGCTGTACTACACACATACATATGCATATGCGCTCTTTTTACTTACTTTGTTTAAGCACTTAATATAGGCGTCTTGGTGTTAGTTTTTAAATGTGATAGCAGATTTCAGCTAATACCACTTGTTTTTATGTTTCGATCACAAATGTTGCACTTGGATGATCCATTACCACTTGCGAAAAAAAATTTTTAGCGACGCTCATGTTTTACATATGTATTTATTCTTGTCCCGACGAAAAGTGTGACAGCTTAAAAATATCAAAAAAAATCTGCAAAAAAAATCGATGATACCTAATATTGATTCTAAAAAAAATATCACCATAAAAATATTTATTTTTTCGCAAAAAATATCGATATATTGATATATTTTCGACATCCCTAATGCATAGCTCCAGAAGTTTTGGGAGCTAGAAAGTGTTCACTGCAGCACTAACAAGGAACCGGAAGATGAACAGGTCGAGAAAGAATTTCTGACCACACACACAAGAGATGAAAAGGGGACGTATATCGTGGAACTTCCATTTAACACACCTGATCCTGAATTTGGAGACACCCTTTAAGGAGCTCTGAAACGCTTTAAGTCGGTAGAGCGACGTCTACAACAAAACGAACAGCTGCGTACTCAATACATACACTTCATGCGAGAATACATCAGCCTGAGGCACATGCGAGAGGTGCCACCAGAAGAATCAGTCAAGGGGAAAGAATTCTATCTGCCACACCACCCGGTGCTGGGTCGAAAACTGAGAGTGGTTTTCAACGGGTTATTTCGAGACGCCTATGGTAAGGCATTAAATGACACACTCTTTACAGGTCCCAGTATCCAGCGCGACCTCTTTGCTGTGTGCCTTCGCTTCAGAATGTACAAATTTGCATTCTCAGCGGACATTGTCAAAATGTTCCACCAACTATGGGTCAGCGAAGCGCATCGAAACTTCCAAAAGATAGTTTGGATAGAGGATCCATCCGATCCAATAAAGCATTTCCAATTATGCACCGTTACATACGGAAGTTCAAGCGCACCATTCCTGGCGGTTCGAGTTTTGGAACAGCTGGCTGCTGATCACCATCAGGAATACCCAACTGCTGCAAAAATCCTGCTTGAGGATTTTTACGTTGATGAAGTTCTAACTGGATCAAACACAGAGGATGAACTACTACGCAATCGAAACGAGCTTGTATAACTATTGTCTTGTGCCAACCTGGAGCTCGGGAAGTGGGTATCAAATACCAAATGTATACAAACTGAGGGCACACAATCCGCTCTATCGTCGCCAGTAAAGGTTCTTGGACTCTACTGGCATCCTAGGAAGGACACATTAACGTACAATGTTGGCCTAGCTGCAAATCCTGATTGCACAAAGAGACAAGTCTTATCGGATGTCTCAAGGATATTCGATCCTCTTGGACTTTTAGCTCCAATTGTAATCCTATTCAAGATTCTCTTTCAGAGTCTATGGCTTCTTGGGATGAACAACTCCCAATTAAACTGGCGGACAAATGGTTGAAGTGGCGAGCAGATCTGGACACACTTCAACAATTTCAACTACAACGTATTGTTGTCAATGATGCAGACAACATTGAGCTACACGGATTCTTAGACGCATACGCTGCTGTAGTATACAGCAGGGTGATCAATACCGATGGCTCCATTTCGGTATCAAAAGTAGCTGCCAAAACCAGGGTGGCTCCACTTAAGCAGCAATCCTTGCCGCGTTTGGAGCTTTGCGCAGCGCTTCTTCTTAGCCAACTTATGCGCACGATAAAATCTGAATTACGACACAAAAATATTACTGTTTTTGCCTGGTCCGACTCGACAATCGTACTCTCATGGCTATCATACGCACCCGCCCAGCTAAAAACATTTGTTGGGAACAGAACTTCGGAAATTCTGGATACCATTCCTCGGCAAGCCTGGCATCATGTGGACTCAAAATTAAACCCAGCTGACTGCGCATCCAGGGGACTGATGGCTGCCGAGCTCATCGACTTTCAATTATGGTGGAATGGACCATTATGGCTACGAGACAACGATCAACTTTGGGTGAGGTTAAATAACTCACGATTCGGTTTATCACTTTCAGATAAACGCATTCAAGGCGAAGTCAAGTCCAATTGTTTGGCTACAGTGGCTGAAGCACCTTCTGTTCACCCAATTGATGTTTTCAACGCACGAGTTTCATCCTGGACAAGGCTCGTACACATTGTTGGCTATGTTGTGCGTTTCACCCAACGCTTACGCAACTCATTTCGAGAGAAAATCTCTAACATTCTTACATTTGCTGAGGTGTAGGCGGGACGGATTCTATTGCTGAGGCATGCGCAAGCCTGCTTTATGGACGACTACCAGTTGCTACTCGCAAAAAAACCACTGAGAAGCCGATCTCAGCTGGTAAACCTTGCCCCCATGATCGACGCAGACAACTTGTTACGGGTTGGAGGACGGCTGCAACACTCGCAGCTACCATCAGATGCAAACCAGTTTTGCTAGCAAAGGCTCATCGCAATACTCGGCTCATACTGGAGCACGAGCACCAGAGAAACCTGCACCAAGGCGTTTCCTCACTTTATGTAATCGTTCGGCAACAGTTCTGGATATTTGGAGCACGCAATCTCATTCGCAAGGTCACACACGACTGCTTGCCTTGCTTTCGACAGCGATACCACACATCACATCAACAAATGGCTAATTTACCCAGCGTGCGTATCACCCAAGCGCTTCCATTTGTTAACACAGGCTGCGATTATGCAGGTCCCATCCTTCTAAAGGATGCCAAAGTGCGCAAGCCGCGCATGAGCAAGGGCTACGTATGTCTTTTTGTTTGCATGGTCACATCGGCTATACACTTGGAACTTGCCACGGATCTCACCACTGAAACCTTCTTGGCTGCCTTGCGGCGCTTCATCTCACTACTTGGTAAGTGTTGCAAAATCTACAGTGACAACGGCACAAACTTTATCGGAGCGAAACGATCTCTGGACGAAATGCAGAACCTACTGGCATCACAACAACATAAGGACATCGTCGCAATCACCATGGCGGATGATGGAATCTAATGGGTTTTCATCACTCCACGAGCACCTCACTGGGGAGGCAAGTGGGAATCGGCAGTTCGATGTGTAAAACTGCATCTTCGACGTGTCATAGGAAACTCTACGCTTAACTTTGAGCAGATGCGAACCCTGCTTGCTCAAATCAGCGCAGTGATCAACTCACGCCCTCTCTGCTACACGCCGGATACGGAGGCAAACTATTTGCTCCAGCTCACTTCCTTATCGGTCGACCCTTAACCACTTTACCGGATCCAGATTTATCCAGTCCATGTATCAAGGATTCTGGAAACAATGGCACCAGGAATACCTGACTACACTGCAGCAGCGTCCAAAATGGACCACTTCGACTCCAAACATCTCGATCGATGGTGTTGTGCTGCTCAAGGAATCCAACACACCACCGGCTACATGGCATATCGCACGGGTTGTTGAAACCTATCCGGGAAAGGACAATCTGGTTCGAGCGGTCAAATTGAAGACATCTACAGGAGAAATGATCAGACCGATTACCAAGGTTGCAGTTTTGCCCCGTTCAGAAACTGTGTTTCAGGGCGGGCCGGGATGTTCGTGAACGCTTTCAAATCCTAACGTTATATATTTCTCAGCATACCGCCATCTATAATTGTATTCCTTTTCTCGGCTTACAACACTATATCCACACACACACACACATTTTGATCTTTGTATCGGTTCGCCGCTGCGTCGGCGTTATATTCTGAAATTCATTTTAGTATCAAATAGGCCTCGCAACGAACAAGAATAAAAATCATCATTTACAGTCCACTAAATCTCAATCGTCTTGATTTCGGATCAAATATAAACAACAATATTTCATAAATTCTCTTGGCAAAATTTTAATTTAAAACCTGGAATTTCTATAGTTATCATTAATTTACAATGATTTTGTATAAATTTAAATTGAGGTCAGGTATTTTTACTATTTACAGAAAACTAGCGTTGCGGTCGGCAGGGAACAAAAGTCCTGTTTGTCATCCGGCAGTTGAACACGAAAAGGAGTCCATCTCCGTGTAGTCCAGTCGCCTTGCGATAATGTGCCCCATTCGTTCCTTGTTGAGGGTAACTGCATGCTCCTTCGAATTTTTGGCCTCTTCCTTCTTGCGAGCTTGAGAAGGTTTCATCCTTGCATTATAATTTTCCTAACATATTTCAAATTTGGTTGTCAACAAACCAAACCCAGCATTTGCAGCCCGCGAACGGAAATCTGTGTGACCGCAAAGAAATTGCCGATGGATTGTCTAATAAAAGGTCATACTCCGAGAAAAAGATAAAGAATGGCCTCTTTTCGAAATCGAAACTGTTCGTCGATCTGAGTACTAGGCTTAAACAGAGTCGCTACAACTCTCTATGGTTTTTTTCGCGTTTTTTTTGGCATAAAGTCAATATTTTTTTTTGTTGTTTTTTAAATTATTTTTTATTTTTAATTTTTAAACACCCTAGACAGATAAGAAAATATCTAACTTTAACATATGGAGCAACACTGTTCTGCTGGCGAGCTGTTAAAGTCAGCTGATTATGTACCATCTGTTTTGTATGAAATTGGCTCGAAAAATTGTGCGACTTTGATCGTTTGTTGTGGCAAAAGTTTACGAAAAAGTTAGATAAATAAATATGGAAAACGATTGTCCATGTATTTAAAACTAAAGTATACCAATGTTTGTGTCGTTGTTATGTGTTTTGTCCAATTGTACCGTGTTTTGTTTATGTGTATTTTTAGAACGATCTTAACAAGTGTAGTTGTGTTTCGTGGATCAGTACCTACTTTTGCATGGCAAAGTGTTGCAAAAAGTTATAAACGAGAAACTATTAACCAAATTGTGCAGATTAATGAGAAACTAACCGTTTTTGTCCGAATCCACACGTTTTCGAAAAAAATCAAAATTTTCTAGTACAATATGTGTTTAGTCGTGCTGAACTGGTTGACATTTGGAGCAACAACAATCGCTCAGGAGACGCCGTACAACAGCACATATTGAGAGTGATGATCTTAGATCTTAAAAATGTGATCTTAGATAATTTTTTTTTTTTCATTTAATTTAAAGAAAACATGAAATAAAAATGTTTAATGGAGCTTTTTTGCATGTCGGCCAGATCGGTTATATGGCAGCTACATGAAATAGTGCCCCAAATCATTTGAAACTTGGTAGGCCATCTTGGGAGCTTAAAAAGTGGATTCAAACCAAATTTCAGTTCAATAGGTTTAAAATTAGAGTTTATGCCAAAAAAAAACGGAAAAAAAACCATAGTGCAACTGTTCGTTATTGCGAATTTAAGCGACAGTCTAAATAGAGTTTTAGCAATCCTGGCCGGACTGAGACAAGATAACTATTTTACAGTGCCATTTTTTGAAACAGTAGTCATTTGGCGCACTTTTCAAAAACCAAAGTCCTATTTTATTTTCGGACAAACAATAAAGGATCGTAATCATTTTTTTCGTGTCAAAATATTAACGGTATAAGATAAGAGTTTTGGGATTGATAATTTGAAACTTTGCAGTCCCCCGTCAAAATAAAACTGTTATCCATTTTCACTCAACCGGGTGTCATTACCTGCCCAAAAATCCAATTTGGCAAACACACTTTAAATGAAACAAGAAAGAATGCTATAGTCGGGTTTCCCGACTATAAGATTTGCGATACTCATTGCCCTCTTTAAAACAGCTAGCTAGCCCTCTTCAACTTTCGAGCGCAATCAAATTTAAGCGACCTCTTCAAAAAAAGTTAAGCCTACTTTCGAGCGCTATACAAAATTTTTATCGCACTTGTATACACAATTTTTGAAAATGGTCAGATTTTAAGATATTTGGGTAGATATTTTCAATACAAACAACATTTATTTAGGCCACTTTTCTCTAGCATTAACAATGTGGACACCACAGAGACACCAACAGAGGGGCGTGGTCAGGTTTTGAAACAAACTTAATCTGCGCTTTGCTTATAGAAGTCTGTGTACAAAATTTGGTGGTTCTAGCTCTTATAATTCCCGAGATCTCGACGTTTGTACGGAAGGGCGGACGGACGGACGGACGGAAGGGCAGACAGACATTTGCGCGTTTACAGTATTTGCTTACTCTTCGCGTATCGCAAATAAAAAGTTACCTTTTATGCCAACGTACATAAAGGGATTTCTGTAAAGCAGCGATGGGCACAAGATCTAACGGTTTGAGCAGCAGGTCGGCCAGACCAAAAAAAAACAACAACAACCACCACCGTCACGGAGCGCCGCAGAAGCGACAAAAAATACGCAAATCCCTTTAAAGTTGTTTTGTTTTGGGTACGATGTAGACTCAGCCAATGTATTTTGTTGTTGCAAACTCGGGACCAAGGCGATGAGCTCCGCCACCTGCTACAGACTCGTAGCATTGTTTTGTTTCTTCACGGATCGCTGAACGGCAGCCGCGAGCCGTCTGGCTGGCGCCTCCCGAAAAATATAACGGTTTGAGCAAGTGAGCAAATTGAGCCAGGGCGTGCCCATCTCTGCTGTAAAGTGGTCCACATGCCAACAAAAATTCAAAGTCAGTTAGTACATATGCGCAAATCCCAGCATTCACCAGCCACAAACTTAAAAGCTAATTTTAATATATTACTACCCGATTTCGACCCGATATTGTTTTCTTAAAACATACCTACATAGAAACTGAACTTATCTTAGCAATATACTTTTTTTTTTAATTTTTTTTTTGGAAAACATGTTTAAATTATCAAAAACTGTTTATTTAGTATTTTTTGTATCTGTTCTTTAACGGGTTTCTCCTATTAGAATGACAAATAATGATAACACTATTATTTTACAAAGTAACATGTTGAACTACCTAACAAAATAAAAATAAACTATCAAATCGTTGATAAAAATATAGAAAACCACACAAAAATATAGTGATGGGAAAAATGTGGCGTGCAACACGAAGCTTGCAACTCAATGCGTCTACGGCGATAGCTTAAAACCCATAAACCCTAATAAAAGCAACAAATTAGAGTACCTCCATTATATTGGATATTATAACAGGTGTGTAATCCGCATACGGTCACCTTAAAAATAACGAAATTTTACCTTTATATTAAAATTTGCCTGCCAACTTGATTACCTGTTGTTACACAGTATTATTGTTTTAATGTTTTAATATTTGAAAATAACTATTCAACAGCCACTGCATAGGTTATTCATTTATAAGCATAAAGGAAAAGGTACAATTTAAATTTAAGCATCCATAATCATAGACGAAACCGACTAACACCGATGGTACAATCAACTGTGTACATAGCTACATATGTATGTATGTATGTATATTTGTTTAAACCTGTGTATATAAATATATATGTATTTGCAATGTAAATAAAACTGGAAACAAAATTAACTTTTTTATTGATTTGTATGAACATGTCTAAAGTAAAAATAAAATATATACATATGTATGTATGCACAGTGGTTCGCAGCTCATTTAAACTAGAGCAACTGAAATTAAAAGCAGTATAGTTGATATAAATTATAAGCCAAAAACCATAAACATGCGTTTATCATGTCCTAACACACTATGGGTCATTCGTTGTTAGGGTGCGTGTACACTAGGCTTGCGTTTTGCGTTTCTGCGTTTCAGGCGACAAACCTATGTGATAAACCTATGTAAAAAAAAACTTCGTTTCGTCCGAAAGGCAGAAACGCAAAACGCAAGTCTAGTGTACACGCGCCCTTACACTATTTTAAGAAATAACACAAAAACTAAAATTATAGTCGTAGCTTATTTCAACCAAGAATTTTGGGTTCGTAAACTGCGATTCGTAAATATATACATACATACATACATACATATGTACATATATACATTTTTTTCTGCCCTGTTGGAAAAGTTAGACGATTACTTTTATACGATTTTTATTTGCGATACTCGAAGAGTAAGCAAATACTGTAAACGCGGAAATGTCTGTCTGTCCGTCCGTCTGTCCGTACAAACATCGAGATCTCGGGAACTATAAGAGCTAGAGCCACCAAATTTTGCACACAGACTTCTATAAGCAGAGCGCAGATCAAGTTTGTTTCAAAACCTGACCACGCCCCTTTTTACGCTTACAAACCGGAAAAAACTCTGTGGTGTCCATATTTTTAATGCTAGAGAAAAGTGGCTCTTATAAATGTTGTTTGTATTGAAAAAACCTACCCAAATATCTAAAAATTTTGAAAATCTGACCATTTTCAAGAAATGCGTATACAAGTGCGTTGAAAATTTTTATTGCGCTCAAAAGTAGGCAAGACATTTTTGAAGAGGGCGCTAAAAATTGATTGCGCCCGAAAGTAGGCAAAACTTTTTTGAAGAGGGCTAGCTAGCTGTTTTTAAAGAGGGCAATGAGTATCGCAAATCTTATAGTCGGGAAACCCGACTATAGCGTTCTTTCTTGTTAATTATATAAAACTGGTTTGGATCACAATAGAAAAAAAAGTTGTATATGATTTACAAAAATTACCTCTCTGTTGACGATTGAAATTGGAAATTGGCCTATTAAGACTGCCGCCTTAATTCTCAATAACGAAAAGTTGTTGCGACTGATGTTGCTTTGGCTGAACACAGTACTTTTTAAGAAGAGTAAACAATTTATTGCAAAAATGTTTGTTGAATTTGTTTTTGATTTGTATAAATTGTTGTTCCCTGCAAACCAGGAGCAAATGTTTAACCTTTGTGTGAGCGGAAGGAACACTTTTGTTCCATTTCGATTTCTCGTGTAAATATCTCGCTATCAAGCTGATATTTTCTGACAGCTCGTCTTTAACAATTCTAAACAAGTTTGGCGATTTTTAGATAAATCTGTTGATAATCTTAGATTTTATTAGGGAAAACTTTTTTTAACCCTCTACTGCAGGCGCAAAAATAATATATATTTGGACTTTTTTTTTGGGGCTATAGTTTGGGGTGGGGGCATAGTTTGGGGTGGGGGCATAGTTTGGGGTGGGGGCAATGGGGCCATATATGGCTTTATATAAAAGAAAACTTTGAAAATAGAATCCCAACAGAAAATAGTGAAAAAAAAAAAACTGTAAGCAAACGTTAAAATGTATGTACCGTGTAATCCCAAAAAAATGTTAAAAAGTGAGAAGCCATATATGGCTTTGTATGCGGTAGAGGGTTAACTACGTTGTTGAGCGGAAGACACAATTTTGTGCATCGTGTTTGAACCGCGTATATCTTAAAAACCTTTATTCAGAAAAAAATTCAATTTCAATTATTCAATTTAAAATTTAAATTTTTATAAAGTCTACACAAAAAAAAAAATGTTTATGTTTTTCCTGGAAAAAAAAATGTGCAGGTGAGATTAATTACGTAAAACTCGCAAACTGATCAAACAATTGAAAAACGTGATATACTTTTTTATAGGGCTTTCAATAAGCTTTCCAACATGGTCAAATGTGTCATACCCTTCTTTGGTAAAACTATAAGAAAAACAACCAATGTTGTTGAAAAATAGCATTTATTTTACACAAAATTGATCAACAATACCACAAATATACTAGAAATCTAGTATTATTTTTATTTCAAAATTATTATTCCTATAAAAATAAATTGTTTTATTCCTATAATTATTACTTTAAATGTCCGAAAATGGGTATATGTGGTTTTAGGTACTCTTGATAATAAAAGTAACGGTCACAAATCACCCAAATCATTTATGACCGCCAGGTGCAGGTGCCGACACCTCCTTTTGGAATGACCCAAAAAAGGGTTGATGGTATGGTATGGTTTTTAGACCTTTGAACTACTTTTAAAGTGTCTTCTTCTAAAGAAAGGTATGACACATGAAAGCCCTGAGTCAGAATTTCTCAAACGGGCCACCTAAAAATGTTCAAACGCGTTTTAATTTGAAAACCACTTTTTTGCATAGTACTCTCAATATAAAAAAGGTAATTTGAAGGATTTTGACCAACAAATTTTTTTTGCAGGAGATATTGACAATCGAGATCTCGATGTTTGTGCGGACGGACGGACGGAGAGACGGACGGGCGGACGGACGGACAGACAGACATTTGATCGTTTACAGTATTTGCTTACTCTTCGAGTATCGCAAAAAAATACCTAATTTTAAACTTTATCGACCGAACAAAATGTGTCTGAATGTGTGTTCAATGACGGTTCCAAGTTCGGTGGATTTGCTAAAATCGGTCCATAAACGTGGCTGTGATAAATGTTTGAAAATAAAAGAAAATTAAAGAAAATAAAGAAAAACTAATAAAAACACAACTTTGATTGTCAATATCTCCTGCAAAAAAATGTGTTGGTCAAAATCCTTTAAATTACCTTTTTTATATTGAGAGTACTATGCAAAAAAGTGGTTTTCAAATTAAAACGCGTTTGAACATTTTTAGGTGGCCCGTTTGAGAAATTCTGACTCCCCTATGAGTTTGTATCCCACGTTTTTAAATTTTTTGACTAGCTTGCGAGTTTTACGTAATTAATCTCACATGCAATTTGTTTTTTCCAGGTAAAACCTAACAATTTTTTTGGTGTAGGCTTAATTCAAAAATTTAAATTTTAAATTTAATAACTGTGAGTTAATAGGGGAACATGGGGCATAACGGGGCAAGGGGCAGAACGGGATGAAATTAATAATTGTCCCACACTGTCGCTCCATCTATTGAAATTTACATCAACATAGTTTTACATCATATGCGACATTTTGCAAGTGAAACCGGCACAATTATTGCGTCAGCATATTTTTTGTAGCATATATGGTGTGCATTCCGGCCGAATTGCAACTTTCGAGATTTTGCATATCTAAGTAAGTAATATTTGTTTATATTTTATAAATATTGGGTTCATTCCAAGATATAATATGTTGTTTCAGCTTTACATCGCATATTTCTTTTTTCATTCCATGCCTAGTTTTTTTAGGGGTTAATCAAAAGTGTTCCGGTGGCAAAACAGGCGGGGCATAACGGGGCACAATCTTTGCAGTAAGCAAACTCAAGATGTGATTATGACGATGAAGGCTGTTATTTATGCACTGGTTTTGAAATTTCAATTTATTCATTTTCGACGACTATAATTAATTAATTAATATTTTATCACTATTTTATCACTTTTTCATATTTTGCAATATTCGCAACTTAAATTAATTTTATAAAAAAGAGAAAGAAGTATCCCGTTATGCCCCGTGCTCGGGGCATAATGGGATGAAAAACTTTTTTTTCTAAATCGTCATAAAATATAATTCAATCACATGATTTTTGATGTTCTAAAATTGTTTTCATTATAATATGAGTTAATACAGATTCCTAGAAAAAGAAATGCACAAAAATAGCATATTTTGTATGTGAAAAAAAATCATATGAAAATTGCCCTGTTATGCCCCATGTTCCCCTACATATTCAGTAAAAATGTCAAATTTTTTTGAATAAAGGTTTTTAAGATATGCGCGGTTCAAACACGATGCACAAAGTTGTGTCTTCCGCTCAACAACGTATAAAAAATCTTCCGCTCACAGAAGGGTTAAACTCAAATTCAAAAGTGTTACAATCGGGGGTGCCACAGAAATCGTTCCTCCCGAAGTCCGCCCAAGTTCCAACCCAACGCAAAACCGTCGGTGCCACAGAAAACTCTATCATTTCCCCATGTGTTTTAAAAGACAGTTTTATAAAATAAGCATACTTGCACCTTTTTATAAATAATCAAAACTTTTTTAAAACAACGTTATTGAATTGTATATGCTATCTGCATACAAGATTTTTTGTGTTTTGATCTTGTTAAATTTTAAAATAATCATTTTCCAAAACCGTCACCTCAAAAACTGCATGTGCCACTCCTGCCAAATTCCACCCAAACAACCAAAATGCCAACTTGTTTCAAATAGAAAATACCAAATTTTGAAGTAATTTTCATATTCGAAATATTACTGTTATTATTGTTATGGTACGCTTTACTATTGTTTATAACTATAACTATAGCGTGTCAAAAATTTCAAGTTGTTTTTCTTGTAAAATTAATAAATTAAAACGTGCATTGCAATAAAGTGTGACCGCGTGTGGCAAAAAATACCGGCTTGGGTTTTTAACGACGAAGAAGAAGACAATTTGTATAAAAATGTTAGTGAATTCAACAAATTTTAAATATTATTGACTAAATGTTGCTTAGTTCTAGGGGAAAGCATAGGAAAACAAAGCGAGCCACCGTGCTCTTGATTTTTATATTAGAAAACGCCGATTTCGCAAAAGGATTCGCATTGGGGGACTGATTTCATGTAGTGGCCTCTTGTAAAAAGCCAGCTAGTACAGGGGTGGCTTCTGTTGTTTAGTTTGGCGGTCTATTTAAAATGTTGAACTATTTTGTTTGATACGTTTTATGTGCGGGGTTTTGTTTAGTTATTTGTATTGTCTTGCAAAAAAAATGAAAAATGTGCTTGAATTTATAAAAAAATAGCCCTGTTTTTTTCCGAATCGTTAGTCCGAACAACAAGTTCGAGCCGGGTTCTGTAGCACCGACGGATTTTTCCGAATTTCCAAAAAAACCGTCCTTAAAACCGTCGACGGTTTCTGTGGCACCCCGGAATATTCGCGTTTTTGTACAACTTTGATAATTTCCATCCGATTAAAATATACAAATTATTGCACTGTTGACAGATTTCTCGGCATTGAGTCCAACAATTTTATAAAAGTATATGGAAAAGGTATGTATGTAAATAATTTGTATAAGTTAAATAAGTAAATAATATCTACAGCACTGTCAAGGTACAAATTTGGTTTGCTGACTGGCTACATCATTTCCATTTAAAAATAAACATTACAAGAAAGAATGTAATCAATTAAAGAACTACGCACTGACCGCTTTTTGAAACTAAAGTCAAACCCCTTGCTAAGAGGGAAGGCTTTATATAAGCAATGAGTACGACAAATGAGCTCATAGAAGTCATAATTATTCCTTCAAGGTTTAATGTTCATAAGAGCGTAAGAACCTGCAAAGTTTACAAACAACATTGATTCAAACTACTTATCTTTAGGTTCACAAAGGTGGACATCACAGAGTTTCGCAGTTTGTGGGCGTAAAAAAGGGGCATGGTCTCAGTTTGAAACAAACTTGATCTGCGAAATGTTTTTTTCAAATTATGGTGGCACTTTCCAATATCCCTACGTTCATCCGGACAGGCGAACGGACGGACGGACATTTGCAATAATCACAGTATTTCCATTTAGTTAACGAGGTACGGAAATAATAACAAAACTTAGCGGAGTATTGTTGAAATAGTTATGGGGTCATATATGGGCAAATCCCAGAATCAGTCCGATTTTTAAGCGATATTATTTATTAAAAACATGAACTACCTGAAAAAAAAATAAAAAAAACTATCAAAACAACACAAATAAAACTGTGGAAGAACTTGATTGAACTTATTCTTCGATTTGGGGTTCAAACTTATTATTGCGAGAGAAATACAGTACAAATTATAAAACAAAAATTATCCATCCCAATTTTTAGGTAAGCAAAGTGGTTATATTTGAAAAAAAAAAAAATAAATAAATAAAATGTTCAGGCTCTGTGGTTCCTTGGGGAAATTAGGGAAATTTCCAATTTCCAATTACAAATTGTATTGTATTATTATATCATAGGCAAAAGGTATTATTTGCGATGCTCGAAGAGTAAGCAAATACTGTAAACGTTGAAATGTCTTTCTGTCCGTCCGTCCGTCCGTCCGTCCGTCTGTCCGCACAAACATCGAGATCTCGGGAACTATAAGAGCTATTATTATATTATTGGGGTGTTTAGTGTACCGCGACCTGTTTAGATCTATTGCACCCCCATTCGGAGCCTACAGCTCAGATATCAACCCATTTCCTCGAACAAAGTCGAGGAGTTTTTTTTGTTTTATTTATCGCGCGTAGTCCCACGGCCCACTTACCCGCCCAACCGACCGGGGGGCGCAGCCGTGTATCGTACGGCACGATTCGCGAGAAGATAGACGCGAGTTATGAAAGTATAGGCAAAGTCCGAGGAAAAAAGTAGGATCTAATTTTGTGATAACGAAGTTAGTATAAGTCGTTTTAAGAGCGGCAGAGAGTCAGAATTTGAGATTATAGGATAAAGTCTATTATAGTCAGAACATAATACTCTGAAAGGCTCATGCAAGTCATAGTTAGATCTACAATGGTTTAATATTAAGGGTATATAATTTCTAGTTAATCTACTTGGCACAGAAAAGTTAAGCCGACCAACCAAGTCGGCACTGTCAATATCACCACGAATAAGATTATAAATAAAAATAGTACCAAGCATCGTTCTACGGTTAGCTAGGAAGGGTAAATTAATTAAAAGTAATCTGCTAGAATAAGAAGGTAAATTAAGGTTTGCATCCCAGTTGAGGCGCCGTAAAGCAAAAATTAAAAAGTTTTTTTGAACAGATTCAATGCGATCTATATGTACTCCGTATTGGGGACTCCAGACGGGAGACCCATACTCTAGAATCGGACGGACTAGCGAAGTAAATAAGGTCTTAGTGACGTAGGGATCGTCAAATTCCTTCGACCATCTTTTAATAAAACCAAGCACTCCTCTGGCTTTATTAACCATGGACGCCAAAAGGACGCCAAGATCGTCAACCATAGTTATTCTATTCAAAGATTTCCCACTTAGTGAGTAAGTTGCAAGTTTTGGATTGACTCGGCAAAAAGTCATCAACTTGCACTTAGACCCGTTTAAATTTAGTAAATTATCACGGCACCAGTTTTAAAAATTGTTTAGATCGGATTGTAAGTCCGAATGGCTGGAAATATCCTTGTACTGCAGGCATAACTTAACATCATCTGCGTACATAAGTACGCGAGAATGATTTATAATTAATGGAAGGTCGTTAATAAATAAAGTAAAAAGAAGCGGACCAAGGTGACTACCTTGTGGGACGCCGGAAGTAACTCGGAGAAGACCAGAAAGAGAATTTTTAAAAAGGACTCTTTGTGTCCTGCCATTCAGATAACTTAAAATCCATCTAAGAAGGTCAATTGGAAACCCTAACAAGTCAAGTTTCCGAACTAAAAGTGAGTGATTTACAGAGTCAAATGCTTTACTAAAGTCAGTGTAAATGACATCTGTTTGAAAGCTACTTTTAAAGCCCTTTATCACGAATGAGGTGAGCTCCAAAAGGTTAGTAGTTGTTGATCTTCTTTTCATAAATCCGTGTTGACACGGAGATATAACTGACCTACAAAGGTGCTGCAAATGAGGAGTAATGATATTTTCGAAAAGTTTGGGAATAGCCGACAACTTAGAGATACCTCTATAATTGCTGGCATCCGATTTGTTACCTTTTTTGTGGAGAGGAATAACAAATGACTCCTTCCAAATAAGGGGAAATTGGGAGGTTTCTAAAGATAAGGTGAACAATTTGAGAAGGGGTTTGCACAGGGCTTCCGCGCAATTCCTAAGCACGCAGCCAGGAATTCCGTCGGGACCTGGAGAGTAAACAGGCTTAACACGTTGAAGATCCAAAAATAAAGAGCTTTCGTTTATAGTAGGACTGAATATAAGGTTCGACGTGGACATGGTGTAAGAATAAGGCTCTATTGGATGTGCTGAATTAGTATAAGTCGTTTGAAAAAACTGGGCATAAAGATCGGCTATTGCCTGATCTGTGGTAGCCGTCATGTTTTCAAAATAAAGCGAGGAAGGATAAGAAGTAGATTTACGCTTGGTGTTAACAAAGTTATAAAACTGTTTCGGGTCCTGCGAGAACTGGACCTTACAACGATTTAAATAATTTGTATAGCACTGCGCGTTAAGCACGGTAAATTTTGACCGAGCACTTAGATATTTTGAAAAAACAGATTGAGAACCGGAGTCTTTATATTTCCTGTAAAGTCTGGACTTAACATTTCTTAGGTGTGACAACTCTTTACTAAACCAAGGTGGTTTACTGGAGATTGACGGATAGTACATCGGAACACAAGATTTAAAAAATGATTTAATTGCAGTATACAACATTTTTATGGCATCAGCCATGTTATTGCATGAGTAGAGATCGGACCTATTGAAGCCAGATATAAAGTTATTAAGCCTAGAAAAGTCTGCCTTACGAAAACAATGTATTCGTTTAGTTGACTTTTCTGATTTTTCTTCTATCACGATACCCGTGTCGACTGTCACATCGAAATTAGGATGATATGGATCTTCAGGTTGCGTAAGTGGTGGTACCCTGGATAGAAACACGGCTTCAGGATTCGAGACAAAGCACAAATCCAGTAAGCGGCCTAGTGAGTTTCGAACATGGTTTACTTGACTCAAAGATATATCAAGCAAGCCGTCAATAAAGTCATGTTGTGCAATAGGTAGTAAGACATTTGATTTTTCATCTGTGGACCACGTAGCTCCAGGCATGTTGAAATCACCTAGAACTAATAACTGATCCCTATCGGACAGCCTATTTGAAACGGACTGTATCGCAGAAAGATGATTTAAGTATTCTTGGAGTTCAGAAGACGGCGAAACATAGGAGCAAGTGATATATATAATCTTTCCCGGAAGGGTCAGCTTTGTACAAATAAATTCAATATTATTAAATTCCTCAACACATACCTCTTCCGACGTGAGGTTGGAGTCCACGGCAATTAAAACTCCACCTCCCCGTTTGGAAGGACGGTCAAGCCTATATATTGTGTACTTACCGGGAAAAACTTCGGAGCTAAGAATCTCCGGCTTTAACCAGGTTTCTGTAAACACAATAACATGGGATGCAAATGAAAAGCTATCAGAATACAATTTAGTTAGCTTGCTACGCAAGCCTCTTCCATTTTGATAGGAAAGAAGGAGGTTTTTAGTTAGTTTTTTGAAGAAGAAGTAGAAGAGGAAGATGGCACAATGGTCTGGCCACGACTGGGAAGTCTTATTCCCGTGGGGCCTTTCTTTTTTTCTTAGCTTCGAACTCCTTTACCACCAAATTGTCCGGCCAAAATTTGGCAGAGCTTATGGTAGCAAAGTACTCGGGTGGGACAGTGATCTTGAAAGATGAAATATCCCTAGCATAAGAGAAGTTGAATTTTTCCACCTTAACGTTTTCGGCTTTTGAATTGTCTTGTATATAAGACAGTACATCAGAAGATGTTTGATCAGGGGAAAGCCGAGAAACAAATATTTGTTTCTTTAGTGGAACCACTGAAAGAGCTTTAGGTGGTGCAGGTTGTGCGTCTGCAGAACCACCTATGCCCGGTAGTCCGGACTCAATATCCCCTTGTGGCGGTATGTTTACTAGGTTAGGTGGATTCACCAACTGTGAAACCACTACGGACAAATCGGAATTTTCAGGATCTCCTGTTTGCATACACTCCGCTGTGGATTGATCGGGCTCCGAATCTTTTTTGGCTGCCGATCTTAGCAACATTTGAGCGGTTGCTGAGTTCGGCTGCTGATCCACGGGAGTGCTCTGCTGGTCACCTGACGGAGGCTGCGGGGTGTTCCCCTTTGGCCTACCACCAGCGGCTTTTTTGCGCTTTGGAGACTCCTCTAATAGTTTTATACTATTAAATTGAGTGTCCAGAGCTTGGAGCAGATCATCTGCCTTGCGAAAACTATCTCTAGCTCCGGCAAAACAGGTGATCAGCCCCTTCAAGCCGCCTTTAGTTTGGCGCATGAACAATTTCATCTCGTTCGCAACCTCGAGACAGGCGTCACAACAGAACTGCAAGTTTTTACCCTTACTTAGGTCATCACTTGTTCGGCCAGTAAAACCAGCGCACTTGGTGTGCACCATTTTTTCACATAGCCAACAAGTCATTTTAGGCTGGTCAGCCTTGATTGCCTTCTGGCATTTTTTATCAACACAGACAAAAAATGTGTCCATAATTTTGACTAATCGGACCACTGTACCAAATGAAATGAAATCGAAACTTTTGAGCGAGCAGCTAAAATTACTGCAAGAGCGAGCGCAGATAACTACCCGATAAGAATTTTCGATATAGAGAGCGAGATAAAGAGAGAGAGAGCGCAGGTAATGCAATTGATGTGCATGCAAAAACAACAATAGCGATTGGCCCTGCGTGGGACGGATAAAGCACAAAAGAAAGACAAAATAGAATGCAACAACAAAAACACAAGCGAAACTAAAAGTTTAAATTGATTAATTTATTGTTATGCACAGAATAGACAAGATTCACTCGCGAAGCGAACGGAATATTAAAGTATATTAATTAAAAAGGCGATTTATATGTTTTTATTTATTCCCACCGTTGGGTTTACACGATAAATAGGTAAAAATCGGAGCGCAGAAAAAAACACGGCCGTTCACTTTGAAAGTACAGAGCGAAATGTGATGGGTTTGATGGGTTGATTCTTCCTAAGAGCTCATGTGATAGAGTTCTCGATCCTAAGGTTCTGCATCTTATATTAATTAAGGCCGGACAGTCTGCGATGATGTGTGTAGAGGTTTCGTCCTCCATGTCACAGTATCTGCAAGTCCTGCTGCTGGTTATTCCAATCTTACCTAGGTGACTTTTCAGTCTGCAGTGCCCAGTTAGTAATCCGGAAACGATCCTAAGTGAATTCTTCCCTAGCTGAATATGAGTATTCCTCCAGTGTTCTTGCCTCATGGTGCCTTCATCTTTCCTAATGTATTCTTTTATTGTGTGCCTTCCTATGCCACAGTAGAGTTCTGGTCCTATCAGTGGCTATTCCCGGCCACAAGCAACCCGCCACGGGCCAGTCTATTCGGCCCCAATCGGTAAGCACCTGGAATATGCTGGGTGTATTGGCCAAGGGAATTGCCGAGGGTATTCTTATAACAGCGGGGCCCTACCACTCCAAGGCCAGTGCCTTTTGTGTCTGGGATCCATCTGGATTGGGCCCACTGGTGTTCCATGCTATGGTGTGTTTAGCCATAGGGTGCACTTCGGACAATGTGGTCCAATCTTTCTTATTGCTTAAGTGTGTTGTGAAGTTCTGCTCGAAGATTAATTCGGCTGTCATTTCATCCCTAGCGTGAAGTATTAGGGGCACCTCACCTAACAGATTAGTCGCATCCCTGTTATTTAGAATGCAACCACTACCCGTGCCCTCAGTGCTTATTCTCAGGAGGGTAGCTTTGCGTTGAAGTTCAATTACACAATGGAGTGGTGTTAGCTCCATCAGAACTCCTAAGGCAGTTGTAGGACAGGTTTTCATTGCACCTGTCATACATACGCAGGCAAGTCTTTGCAGCTGTTTTTGTATGGTGATGAGCTTAGCTCGTTTACCCCATGCAATTGCTCCGTACGTGAGAATTGGTCTCACAATCATTAGGTATAGCCATTATCTGGGGCCTGGTTCCCCAGGATTTCCCAGCAATTTTCCGACAGGTATACAGAGCTCTATAACACTTTTCCAATGTCTTTTGGACATGGGAAGCGAAGTTTAGCTTACTATCTAAAGTGATTCCTAGATACTTAACCTCTCGGCTAGTTTCTATAGGAATTCCTAGCAATGAGATTTGTCTCATTCTCTGTAGTTTGTACTTCCTTGTGAAGGGAACGATGACTGTTTTGGCGGGATTTAGGTTGAGTCCAACCTCCCTGCACCAGTCAAGCGTTATCTTCAGTCCGAGTTAGACGATGTCACAGAGTGTCTCTTTAAATTTGCCTCTGGCTATTATCACAATGTCATCGGCGTATCCATGACACTGGATCTCCTTTTCAGCAAGTTTGCTGAGAAGCTCATCTACCAGCAGACTCCATAGCAAAGGGGAAAGCACTCCTCCTTGCGGACAGCCTCTGCTAGTTGCAATCGTCATGTTATCTAAGCCTAGTGTACATGTTGCTTGTCTGGATTGTAGTAGGTTACCAATCCATTTACACGTTGTAACATCTAGACAGGGCAGCTCGAACCGCATCATGTGATGTGTTGTCAAAGGCTCCCTCTATGTCTAGGAAGGCACAAATAGCAATTTCTCTGCTGTCAACTGCCCCCTCTAGGGTGCGGCATATTTGATAAAGTGCCGTGTCTGTTGAACGGCCTGCTCTGTATGCATGCTGCATGTGTTGCAACGGACATTCTCTGAAAGCTGTTCTCCTAATATTGTAGTCTACCAGTTTTTCCAACGTTTTAAGACAAAACGAAGTTAAGCTGATAGGTCTGAAGGACTTTGGGCTAGTGATGTCTTTCTTCCCGGTCTTGGGGATGTAGACCACCCTAGCGCTGTACCATGCACTTGGGATATAGCCAAGGGCTAGGCTGCTTACCATTAGTCTTCTTAAGCGGGTTAGGAGTAGCTCCTGCCCCTGCTGTAAGAAGGATGGAGAGATCCTATCTAATCCCGGTGACTTAATTGGTTGGAAGGTTCCAATAGCCCATTTAAGTTTCTCGGGCGTAACAATAGACTTGGCTGTCGCCCAGTCACTTGCTACTGTCCTAGGGGTTCTATGATGATCACGCATAATAATTCCCATAATGGGAGTACTTCCCGGGAAATGCGTGTCAAAGAGAAGTTCTAATTTCTCCCGATCCGTGGAAGCAAAGGTGATATTACCTTTCTTCAGGGCTAAATTACTATCCGTTGCACTTTTAGCCATTGCCTTGTGCAGTCTTGCGCCCTCGTTGACGTTACTTATTGCCTCACAGAAGTTCCTGTAGTCCTTCCGTTTGGCTTTCCTGATCTCTTTGTTATAAAGCGTCAGGCTTTGCCTGTACCGAACGGTACTTTCAGTTACTTTCAGTTTTTGGTCTGTTGAAGAGCCTTCGAGTGGTGCGTTGTAGCCGTTCAAGCTTAGCATTCCACCACGGTGCGTCTGTTTCCCGTTTCTGTCTGCCTAGTGGACAACTGTCTTCAAAAGCATTCACTATTTGGTGACCTAGGTTGTCTACTGCTCTATCTAGTTCCAAGGGATGTCTAGGGTATCCTGACGGTTCGTTGGAAAGATTTAGCTCTAGAGTTGACCTGAACTTATCCCAGTTTGTTTTTCTGGGGTTTCTTTTAGGGGTGTATCTTTTTGTGTTGAAGGCTACTTCAAACAAAATTGTCCTGTGGTCGGACATGGAGTCTTCTGGTGACACATACCAGTTCCTAATGTGGGGTTTGATTGAATTGGTTGCCAGAGTTATGTCTAGCACCTCTTCTCTTACCTTGGTAACAAATGTCGGCGTGGAGCCGACATTACAAATCTCTAGGTTATTGTTTAAAATAAATTCTGGTAGTTGCTCACCTCTGTTGTTAACATCAGTACTGCCCCAGATCACATGATGTGCGTTGGCATCACATCCGATGATAAGGGGGATCTTGTTCTTCCGACAGTGGTCCACTAGCCCGAGTATTTCTGGCGGTGGACAGGCTTCCTCCCCAGCAAAGTAGGCGGAGGCCACTGCTAGCTTCTGTGTAGCTCCTGTGCCGTCGATGGAAATGGCGACACAGTCCCTGCTCAGAAACTCTGAAAAGATATTGTAATTGATATCTTTCCTTATAACAATGCATGATCTGGGAGGTAGTTCTCCTGGATCGCATATTACCTTTGTATTCTTCGTATACAGGCCTTTAATGCCATGGTGCCAACATGGTTCCTGTACAAGGGCTAGCCCTAGGTGTTGGGAGGTGATCATCCTGGCCAAGACAGCAGATGCTGCTTTGGCCCGATGGATGTTCACCTGGGCTAGCCGAGTGCTGCTTGTTGCAGCCATCAGATGGGGGTTTGGTGCCCCGTGATTTCTGGTGAAGAGAGCGAGCAAGTCTCTCCACCACCGTCTATCACGGTGACCTCCGCCTCATTGCAGCTGTCGTCCAGAAGGAGCTCCTGGGCCAGCTCTTGGGATGACATGGGGTGTCCTTCCTCCTGGTCGTCCCCAATCTCCATGACAGATTGACTGTCTTCTCCACTCTGCGACGTCGGCTCCACACTTAGTGGTTCGAGGGTATCCTCGACATCCTCGCAGATGTATCCACTGGTCGTATCTTCTGGAGCCTTCCTGGTCTCCTTTAGACCGCTCACAGTGACGTGACCATATCGGAAGTTGAGCTGGTGGTCACACTCCACTATCTCGTCCCTCCCGGTCTGGTCCATCCCTACTACGAGGAGTGCACCAGCTCCGTCGTTTCTCCTGGAGATGGTTTTTCAGGCGTCTGTTTGAACGCGGTTCTGGAAACCGATGAATGCCAGAATCTCCTCGTTCGTCCTATCTGCGCTCCTCGGGCAGAACAACGTGGCGTTGTATACTGCCGGGATGTCGTCTCCCGTGCGCGTTTCAAGGGGTACTCCCTTCCACGACCGCAGCTGAGGTATGGCAAGTTTTAGCCACTCAGCTGTGCCCTCGTCCAGGCAATCGATTATCAGGTGACCCACCCTGAAGTGGATCCCCCTGAAAACGACCGGACCGCTCCACGCTGACGTGAGCATCTCGTCCATGATGGACTCCTGAAGTCCAGACAGCTCCTCGTTGGTCAGGCTGACCACCGGGAACCTCTCCGGGAGGATGGCCACCTTAATGAACGATGCGTTTTTGGCAGCCTCCGCGTATGTCGGACGGGGTCCGGTGGGCGGGGTGCCGGGCCAGAGGGTCGTCCTCCGGCGGG
Organism: Drosophila oshimai; assembly: GCA_018150695.1. Classification (NCBI taxonomy): domain Eukaryota; kingdom Metazoa; phylum Arthropoda; class Insecta; order Diptera; family Drosophilidae; genus Drosophila; species Drosophila oshimai. Next base: position 192,446 of record JAECWM010000301.1, on the reverse strand, counting down.
TGTCGGTTTCTGGTCTCGGCGAGGCTGGGAAGGCTTCTGCCTCCCTCTTCTACCGCTGCTGCTGCTTATGTACTAGGTCCATCTTGCCTCGGGGCCCGTGAGGTTGTCTCACTAGCCACCTTGCCATGCCTGGACCTTTTGGGGGTGTCTGTGGGTGGTGTGCGGCTGGTGTTCAGCCGTTTGCCAGCCGGTGCTGCTTCTGATGCTGGTTGCTCCCTCGGCTCCTTTGCCTTCTTCAAGGCCTCCTCTGGCGTCAAGCCCTGCAAGAGGTACCTGTGGTAACTTTTGACCCTGGCAGGCCACGCCTGTTCGGGTCATCCAGTCCTCCGGGCTGTCCTAGGGCTGGAAGGGCGTCTTGCTTCTTCAGCTTTCTAATAGAGTGTGGCCTATCAGACGCGAGGGGTGGACGTGCTGGCAGGGTAAGTCCTGCTGGCACACCGCGCTCTCTGGCTGGGAACACCTGCAGCGCAGGTCTGGCCTGAACTGCTGGTGAGATCCTAGACGTGTGCGCTGCCGCCTGGGGTCTCTCGCCGTCGAGGGATCTATCCTCGAAGTGTCTTGCGACACCGGTTGCAGGGATATCCTGCGGGATTTTCTTTATTTGGTTATGCTTCTTCATGTGGTCCCACGAGCTGCGGAGAAGTATAAGGTCCGCCCGGGCAGAGATCCGCCGTACCCGGGTAAGGCGCAGTTAGGACAGACGGTCGCCACTTGTCTGAACCCTCCGTTTGCGACTGGGCTATTTGTTGACTCGGGCCCCCAGCCAGGCTGACTATCGGCACGGGTCGGATGACACCTTATTCCGGCACCGAGGTGAGATGTGAGGGATAGGATGGTGGTAGGTAGTTGTGAGGGAGGGGGTGTGTAAGGATACGGTGGTAAGACGGCCAAACGTCTTGTCGGTATACCTCGTAGGTATACCCGCTGTTTGTCCGGAGTTGCTTATTCGCTTACGCTTATTCGCAACTAACCTTCCCGGAAGGCCGTTCGCTATCCGCAGCCTGCGAGCCGCCTGGTGGCCTCAGCTAAGCTTCCCTTCGAACCATCTCACTAGTTCTTGAGGACCAAGAACTATAAGAGCTAGAACCACCACAATTTTGCACACAGAATTCTATTAGCATAGCGCATATCAAGTTTGTTTCAAAACCCGACCACGCCCCTTTTTACGCCCACAAACTGCGAAACTCTGTGGTGTCCACATTGTCAATACTTGAGAAAAGTGAATTGAAAATACACACCCAAATATCTAAAAATTTTTAAAATCTGGCCATTTCCAAGAAATTGTGTATACAAGTGCGTTAAAAACTTTTATTGCGCTCGGAAGTAGGCTAAACTTTTTTGAAGAGGGCGTTAAAAATGTATTGCGCTCGAAAGTAGGCTACACTTTTTTTTAAGAGGGCTAGTGTCTAACGTTTTTTTTTCTTCTGTTTTTAAAGAGTATCGCAAATTTGATAGTCGGGAAACCCGACTATAGCGTTCTTTCTTGTTGTTTACCTTTACTCAGATGTTTTAATATCGCTGTTGATGTTTTGATTCGCTGCCCACAGTACGGGGCAGTAACCACTAGAGTGTATCGAAAATCAACATTTTTTTATTTCAAAATTTGAAGGACGTTGCGGGGATAGTAAATATTTTCCTTTCGGGCTGAAACTTTTTTGTGCTTTCTTTTGACACTGTTTTACAAATTTTACGCACCCAGCGTCATCGAAAAAATAAAATAATATCGAGTTTCCATGAAAATTTCAAAATTTCAAGGACGACGTGCCAATAGCAAACATTTTCCTTTGAGCTGAAATTTTTTGTGCTTTTATTTGACATGGTTTTACAACTTTTCCGCGCACGCCGTCATCGAAAATCAAAAAACCACCACAATTCATAAAGAGAGCAGTAACTTTTGCAAGTCGACGCATATCGCACTTGCACTACAGCAATTCTAAAGAACACCAATAATTTGCTTTTTTCATTACACCATTTCTTAACCATACGCATTTGTTCTATTACTCTGTTACCTATAATTACGTAAAGTTTGTTTTATAAAATCAGTAGCAGTTTTGACTACCAAAGCTCAAACTTGACTACTCATTGCCATCATCAGAGGCTGTCGCTGTGACTTCAGTCCTCCACGGCTCCTATCTTCAACGTCCAACTGGTTACAAGTGCCAGTTGCGACAACAACCCAAATGGCCAGTTTATGTGCTGGCTGCTACAACAAACAGTTTTAATCTTTTTATATTTTAAATTAAACAACATTTATAAAGGCCAGAGTTTCGCGTTTTGTGGGCGTTGAAAGTTCTGGTTTATCATATGTTATATGAGTAATTTTTATGGAAACTTTGAAATCATTGCGCGAGGGTACAGATTTTATACCAAATGGTTTGGTTTCACACAAATTTATTTTACACCAGTATATACTAATTTAAGGGCTACTAATTACTGATTTCTGATCAATCAGTGATCAGTAATCATGTTGTTCTGCTGAACTCAGCCAGTGAATGGCCCTAACTCATGTTAGGATACTGCTTAAAATAAACGTATTTAAATTTTTTTTTATTTCTGCACGAAATAAACTGTGAGCCACTGTGTGTTGGATTTGTACTCGTCTACATTTAAGAAGGATAAGAGACAAATTAAATACTTTTAGCAAGTCAAAAGTCAGATGATGCCGTATTCGGCTGACGGGTTCTAAAAAGCATTAGTAGCCTTTTTCGTTATCAACAATACATGGAACCGGTAACTTCGAATTTAGCTTAATGTATATATTTTGCGGATAATTCGTCTCTCCTCGCGCTCAGTAATCTGCTAATTAGCTAAGGAATAGTCTGGCCTTTATCCGTCCCCCGCTTTAACGAAGCGTTAAGTTATGGTGTAATCACCACTGTGGCTTAGGTTTACAAATTCCGCAGTATTCCTTAAAGCAATTTTTTTAAATGCGTAATAATATGTTTAGATTGGGTCCGCAACAACAACAACGCAACAGCGACTTATCTCCCATAAGCTGTGGATGTGTTGTGGGTTTGATATCGTATAAATTTGGTACCTGTAGTATTTATTCAAATACTTAGGTATTTTTTGCTTGGCGCATCTGGCATTTTTTAGAAATTCATCTCCTAAAGAGTGGTCCTCCTCAAAAAAGCGAAATTATGAAATCTGAGGTGCATTAAATATTTGTACTAGAAAACAAAAGAAAAATAGACTCTGCATAACTCGGAGTTACTACATTTTAAACTATATTGAAAAAAGGGCACACTGGATGTAAATTGATCTCCACTTAATTTATATGTATTTAGATAATGTATTACTGGAGTGAACCTACTACGATGAGCCCAATGCAATTGCAAGATATCCTTGACTTACAACAAAAAAAAAGTAATAACAGTGTTAATGAGCTAACACAGTACGACAATAAGACAAACGAAAAAAGATCAGACTTTTCAAAGTATAATAAAAATTACTCAGCGGGTTCTGAGGTAAAAATTGGTCGCGGAGATGTGTATAGATATGCAAGTGGTAGCTCTAATATATCTTCAAACATAAATGACCACATTTCTTCGGAAATGATTAGTAAGGCTAAAGAAATGACCTCGAGCATTGATAAAGCAAAACTCTATTTTGTGCAAAGCGGGATCTTAGGGCCAACCATCTTTAATAAATCATGTGAATTGATTCGAAGAACATCAACTATTCACATTGATACCTGTTTAAAAAACCAGGTGAGGGCGAATCTGGCTTAGATTTTACATTTCTGTATACTGATTTTGTTTGTCAAACACAATATTTTACACAGATACGGAAAACATCTTTGTGTCTGCGGTCAAGGGTTTCAAGCGAAAATAATACATTGAACAGATACGACGATTCTCTTATTAATTTGCAACAAGAAATCTATAACATGAGAGACATTTTAAACAATGGCGAGACAAAAATTATAACTCTCCGTACTGAAATTGGAAAACTAAAGGTAAGAATCTTAAATATTTAATAATCCACGTATATTTAGGGCTCCTTGCAGAATGTTATCAGTTGATGTTTTTTGAAATGCTTTATATTAATACTTATTAAAAATACTATTTTAATCACAACTGCATACTTAGTTTTCGTTATTAACGCGTGTTATTTGAAACATGACGAATTGAAGTACCTAAACTAATTGATTTATTGATTCAAGAATGTGTATTCCACACGCATACGAGTATGTATTTGCCCTTAATTTTCTAAAAATTGAATACATGGGTTTATCCTTATTGTACTTTTGTACGCAAATTTTCTTGTTAAATGACATAGCTGGCTTATAAATAGGTATATTTTCATGAAACTTTTTCTTTAGACATATTTTAAAAAAAGAGGTTACACAAAACGGAAGTCAAAATTGAGAGTTATCTGCATTTGCCCATTTTTTTTTTTTGCGAATTTGGCGTAATAAACTAAAAATGCCCAACTACAAAAAATTAAGTTTAATGTACGACCATATCAATCCAGCTTAAAAATAAGGATAAGTAGTCCCGTTATAAAAACAATCGTAATTATAATTTGTTGCGGACATTACGTCCGCCAAATTAATAAAATAAAATACATAGATAACATTAAATTTGTGTTTATTTATTTATTTCTTGTTTTTTTTTTCTTTTTTTATGAATCTTCTCAATTTTAAGTGTGCTTTTAATTGTTTAACAATTTATCTTACATTTAACAGGCCCAGCTGCTGAAGCTTCTTTTATAGTGTTCTCATTGGAATAGCCGGAAAAATATTTATATAATTTAAAAGCTGGAATATTTTTTACATTTATCCATGATTTCAATTGTTTGCAATAATTTCATGGAAGTTAAAAGCTGATAATTCTTAAAGTAGATGCAGCTTAAAAACGCTTAGTTACATGGCTAGTGGCATGGGTATACTGCAGAATTGCACTTTAAACATTATTTTTGATACTTAAATGTAAAGTTTTTTCGGATTTTCGTAAATCAAGCTTAATTTTATTCAGATTCAGCAGGATAAAATCCATTATAAACAGCTTCTTTTACCACATAAAATTGAATTACAGTTTTTCAGTGATTTCATGCCGTTCCGGACGTTGCACACCCCAAAAAAACAACAAAAATATTTGTTTTTACCAGATTAAAGTGCATTTAAAACACTGTTTTGTAAGCTAGTTTGTAAAACAAAACTTTTTTCACTTACTGTGTACAACAACAACAACAGCAAGACGCACGTCGACTGTCTTCGCTTCAACTGTCTTCGTCTTCGAAAAATAATGCATACCTATCAATTGTCTCTTCGGAGACAGTAAATAACGCAACAACAAGTGCAATGTCGCCGCCCGCTACTGAGAGAGCTCGGTCTCTTTCGCCAGCAGTATTTGCCAACTTAAGCTGCTCTGCTCCAACGCAGTCATGGAGCTCGCAATGCCCTTCCCCCCTTCCACCTATAGACGCACCGACTACATCAGCTTGTGCGCTCACTAATACGGTGTCCTCAATAACAACTGTCGTATCGACAACAACAACAACAACTCCAACATCGACCAACATGTGGCCGATTTTGGCATCGAGAGCAACACTCACTTCTGCTGCAGAGCTCTCACAATCTACGCTCTTACAGACTGGGATCGATCGGTATGTACAAATTAAAAGAAAACTTAGTCCGCAAAAAGCGAAAGAAGCAAATTTGCATAAACTTACGAAAACTTAAAACAACACCACTAAGGCAACTTCTGAAAACAAATTTGCCATACCTGGGGAGCTCGAGAAAGATGAGGGTCAACCACCCCAAGCCATTAAAATTGTAAAGCCACCACCTATGTACATTAGAGATCAAAATTGTTCAGATCTAATTATTAAACTTAAGCAAAAAATTGGGCAAAACAACTTTAATGTTACTATTTTAAAAAGAGGTAATATATCTGAATATATCTAACCAAGCTCCAGATCACCAATAAAGCCAACTACCGCTCTGTAACAAACTTCTTGGACAGTGAGCGTGTTAATTATCACACCTACCAACTCAAAAGTAGCCAAGGACTTCAAGTTGTAATAAAGGGTATCGAGTCAACCGTCCCGGCAGCTGATATAGCTGAAGGACTTAAAGAAAATGGTTTTGACCTTAAAAACGTCAGCCACTCTTCAAGATTGAACTCAAACCAGACGCTACTACTCTGAAGAAAAACGCAGTGCACCCTATATACAAACTGCAATACCTACTTCATCGAAGAATAACCGTAGAGGAGGCGCATAAACGAAACGGCCCGGTACAGTGTACAAACTGCCAAGAGTTTGGGCACACAAAAAGCTATTGCACTTTGCGACCTGTCTGTGTTGCCTGTGGCGATCTGCACTGTATAGAAGCTTGCACGGGTAACAAAGAAGACCCAGCACTGAGAAAATGTAGCAACTGTGGTGGAAACCATACTGCTAATTACAGGGGGTGCCCCGTCTATAAAGAGATCAAAAGTCGGCTCAACCAGAGGCGCCAACAACCAACCTCCGCCCAACAGGTTGCTCAGCCAAATTTTTACATTCCTTCGCAAACCACTCCTGGAGTTACTTTTGCGGCTGCACTTCGATACCCTGGAATGTCGCCTACAAGAACCGCTCAGCCCGAAGCATTACAGCCCCACCCGCCCATACCAAAACCAAAATATACTCCGCTTCCAGAGCAAAACGCTCAAAGACCAACTCAACTATATAACCAACATAACCGGACTTACACTCCACAAATACAAAACAGCATCAAAGCTACTTTAGCTACACTCACGAACATCATGCTTTCAATGCAAGGTACCCTACAGGAACTAGTGCGAAACCAGAACATCCTTATGGAACTTCTAATCAAACAAAAGTCAATTTAAATGGATCCCTTAAGAATATGCTTTTGGAACGCTAACGGTGCTTCGCAGCACAGACTTGAACTTCTACAGTTCTTAAACACCCAGGACATCGATATCATGCTCCTCTCAGAAACGCACCTAACCAATAAAAACAATTTCCATCTCACTGGCTACATCTTCTATGCAACCAACCACCCAGACGGCAAAGCTCACGGAGGCACCGGAATCCTTATCAAACAGCGCATTAGGCATCATCCTCTGGAGGCGTTTGCTTACAACCACATACAGGCCACATCCCTACGAATCAACATAACCAGCGGTCCAGTCACCCTATCGGCTGTGTATTGTCCCCCACGAATTAATATTTCAGAAAATGAATTTCTAGGCTTTTATAACTCAGTGGGCAACTGTTTTATAGCTGCCGGTGACTATAATGCGAAACACCACTACTGGGGCTCTCGTCTTATTAACCCCAAAGGACGCCAATTATACAACGCTATTTATCAAACCCGGTAATAAGCTAAATTTTGTTTCACCAGGCACTCCCACATACTGGCCAGCCGATCCGAACAAAAAACCAGACATTATCGATTTTGCTGTAACTAGGAGGGTGCCGTCCAGGCTGACACATGTTGAAACCCTGGCGGAACTGACATCTGACCACTCGCCTGTTTTACTCTGTCTATCCGAACATCCACAGTTTGTAGAACGACCACAATTTCTGACATCCAATAAAACAAACTGGCTAAAGTATAAAAAATATATAAGCTCACACTTTGAAATCGAACCTAAAATCTCCTGTGAAGCTGATATTGAAGACTCACTTAAGCATATAACGGATGTTATGTCCTCTGCTGCCAAACACTCTACACCCGAACTTTCAGCCACATCCCCCCCAAAAACTACACGTACAAATACACATATTCAGTTACTCCTTCAAGAAAAGCGGCGACTTCGCCGAGACTGGCACACCGCTCCCCAGCCACTAAACAAAGGTTTAATGAAGCTTGTCGGAAGTTGTCTAAAGCTTTATTAACTGAAAAGAATCAGACTCAACGTTCCTATATAGCGCAACTTTCGCCCACCAGCAACAAATTTCCACTCTGGAGAGCGCACCCAAACATTCAACCACCAATAGAACCCGATTTTCCAATTCGATCACCAACAGGTGGGTGGGCCCGTAGTGACGAGGAAAAGGCCAACATATTCGCCTCTTACTTAAAAAATGTCTTCCAACCTCATCCGCCGACAAACCAATTTACTTTACCAAGCATTTCACCAGCGGAGCCTTCCTCCACAATAATTCTTGAAACAAGCACAATCATAAAAGCCATTGCAGAACAGATGAATCCAAAAAAAGCCCCTGGCCATGATTTAATTTCGCCTTAAATGATAATTGAATTGCCTCTATGCGCAGTCAAAAGCATAACCACCATATTCAACTCAATTCTTAAATGGGGCTATTTTCCCACACAATGGAAAAAGTCTGTTATTACAATGATACCAAAACCAGGCAAAGACAAATCCCAACCTTCGTCGTACAGGCCCATTAGCCTCCTTCCTTGCCTATCAAAGCTATTTGAAAAGCTGCTTTTGTGCCACCTCAGAACACACCTCCAAAACGACAGAGCGATCCCCCTGCATCAGTTCGGCTTCAGGGAAAAGCACGGAACTACCGAACAGGTAAATCGCATAACAGCTGAAATACGCACAGCGTTTGAATGCAGGGAATACTGCAGTGCTCTATTCCTAGACGTTTCTCAAGCCTTCGATCGCGTTTGGATTGACGGTCTGGTTCATAAAATCAAGACTGTCCTACCACAAAACACCCACAAATTACTTGAATCTTACCTTAAAGACAGAGTATTTACTGTCAGATGCAAAAATTTCTTCTCCGCCAACCACAAAATCGAAGCTGGAGTACCCCAAGGAAGTGTGCTCGGACCGATCTTGTATGTCCTATACACGGCCGACATTCCCACAAGCAGCCAGACAACCCTATCCACCGTTGCTGATGACACAGCTATAACCAGTCGTTCAAAATGTCCAAAAACAGCAACAGCGTATTTAAAAAACCACCTGGGGGCCGTAGAAAAATGGCTAGCAGATTGGAAAAATGCATACATATTACGTTTACACTTAATCGGGCAACCTGCCCACCACTGACCCTAAACAACAAAGAAATCCCCCGAGTCGACGACATACGACATGACGACATAGTCGACATACCTGGGCATCCACTTAGACAGGCGGCTTACCTGGAGAAAGCACATTGAAGCGAAGAAGATCTCCCTAAAACTCAAGGCCAACAGTTTCCACTGGCTCATCAATTCCCGCTCACCCCTGCCACTGGAACTCAAAGTACTTATTTACAACTCTTGTTTAAAGCCAACCTGGATGTACGGGTCCGAACTCTGGGGAAACGCAAGCAGTAGCAACATAGAAATCATCCAACGAGTACAATCGAAGATACTGCGAACAATAACTGGGGCCCCCTGGTATATTCGCAACGCAAATATCCATAGGGACCTGGATATTAAACCCGTTAAAGAAGAAATTGATAGTAAAGTTTCGAAGTACGAAGCTAGACTGTCACTACACCCAAACCAACTAGTCAGGCAGCTCAGGCGGCTCAGTAACCACTCCCGGTTACAGCGCAACGACCGTCCACTCCTGCCCAACTTAGGGCCATTAACCAATTAACAATTATAATATAGTATAGGTTAAGATTTGAACACTTATTGTAAGTCTCTTCTAGAGAAGATTCAATAAATAAATAAAACGTAAAAAAAAAAAAAAAAAAAAAAAATACTGTGTAAAATTTAAGAATTCTCTTTTTTGTTGCGGACGTTACGTACGGTGTACCTATTTATAAGTAGTTCAAATTTTTCATTTCATATCTCCGAATTTGTGCGGTTCAGAAGAAAAAGACATTTTCGATAAAAACAAATAAATTAAATATTATCTTCAAAATTAAGTTAGTTTCTTAAATCCCCTTAAGGGGGGACATCTGAGTAACTTTTTTTGAAAATCGAAAAATTTTTTTCGCTTAAATAATCCTTTAACCGAAAATTTTTCATACACTTAAAAATTTTTATTTTTTTTAAGAGGCACAGGAGCTCAATATTAACACCAATGGTGTTTTAAAAATATTTTTTTTACATACCAAAAGATAAATTTTTTTAATTGCATCCGTTTCGAAAAAACAAGACTTTTTAAGTGTCGAAATTTTCCATTACTGAAAAACGGCGAAGCCTCAAAGGTTTTTGCCAAATAAAGGCCAAAAATTGGAACCTCGTTTTAATATAGTGTTATAAACGCGAAAAATTTTTGGAACAAATAAACAAAAAAAACCCACATTTCCAAAACCACTTTTTTTAACTGGGCGGAAACCTAACTCGAACAAATCTTAACCGATCGATCTGAAATTTTGACAGTATATTCAAAATACCTATGTCTATCGACACACGTAGGATTTTTTCGATATTTTGCTTACTTTTTTTTTATCAACAATTTTGTGACGTTTTTTTCGTGAAAATTGTAATTTTTTTTTATATATATAAAAAATCCTACGTGTGTCGATAGACATAGGTATTTTGAATATACTGTCAAAATTTCAGATCGATCGGTTAAGATTTGTTCGAGTTAGGTTTCCGCCCAGTTAAAAAAAGTGGTTTTGAGAAAATGCTGCACAGCCGCCATTTTGTTTTTGATTTGTTCCAAAAAATTTTATTTTGTGCTTCACATCTTATATTATAAAACCTACTTTACAATTTTTCGATTGGCCTTTTCATTTGGCCAAAAAAAATTTCAGAAAATCCGATTTTTTTTTTTCAGTTACTCAGATGTCCCCCCTTAAAAAAGTCTTGTTTTATTCAGCGAAAACGGATGCAATTGATAAATAATGGTGTTTTTTAAGATATAGCTAATAGCCAAAGATGAAAAATGTTTCTTACTGCAGAGATTCAACCCACTTTAACACAAACCTAAATATTGAGTGGGTAACGATTTATCAACCTCTCAATATTCTTGCTTAGCAAGAATACAACATTTTTGTAAATAATTAAAAAAAAAAAAAAATTAAACAATTTTTTTTTAACTAATTGAATTTTTAGATTTTAGATTTAGATTTATTTATTTATTTATATTTTTCTAGCGCGACAAGTGAGTACTTATATTAAGTGCGTATTTTGAAGTGCATAATTTTTAATTATGTCGCCTATTCCATAGACACTCAAAACACTACTACACTGAACAAAAATTGTCCCCGGCTTGGACATTTGTCCATGCCTTTGAAATAAGACGTTAAAGTTGAAATCTCTCGTAAGAGTCAAGTTTTTGTCGCATTCACCGGCCTGTTAAAAATATACCTAAAATGGTAGAATTTTTTATTTTACCTAGACTTTGTAGCCCTATGTTCGCATCAATTTTGGCTTTTGTGCATATTCGTGATAATATTATATTGGAATTCTTAGAGCAATTAAGGTTCGTTTTTTTTTACTATTTCTACTACTATATTTTCTTCCAATTTTGAAAAGTCATGGCAATCTTAAACTCACGTGCTTATATTATTTTGGAGTTAAAAAATGTTTTCTTAATGGACCAACTAACCATGCCACAACGGAATTGAAACTAGCTAATACTTTGGGGATTTATAGCAGGGACCGTAATCATTATAAGTGAAATTAAAAAAAAATCAAAAATAAATATTTTTTTTTGATTTTTATTTGTATTTCCTCAGTAATAATGATTATTTTGGATTTTTATTATATTTTTTAAAAATAATAATTATTTTTGAGCGAAAAAATGTCAATAAAAAAAAAGATTTTTAGCGATTTTTCGATCGAAAATATCACTCAAAGTCCGATTGCAGAAGTTTTTTTTTTTTTTTTTTTTTTTTGCGCGTAGTCCCACGGCCCACTTACCCGCCCAACCGACCGTGTATCGTACGGCACGATTCGCGAGAAGATAGACGCGAGTTATGAAAATATAGGCAAAAGTCCGAGGAAAAAGTAGGATCTAATTTTGTGCTAACGATATTAGTATAAGTCGTTTTAAGAGCGGCAGAGAGTCAGAATTTGAGATTATAGGATAAAGTCTATTATAGTCAGAACATAATACTCTGAAAGGCTCATGCAAGTCATAGTTAGATCTACAAATGGTTTAATATTAAGGGTATATAATTTCTAGTTAATCTACTTGGCACAGAAAAGCTAAGCCGACCTACCAAGTCGGCGCTGTCAATATCACCACGAATAAGATTATAAATAAAAATAGTACCAAGCATCGTTCTACGGTTAGCTAGGGAGGGTAAATTAATTAAAAGTAATCTGCTAGAATAAGAAGGTAAGTTGAGGTTTGCATCCCAGTTGAGGCGCCGTAAAGCAAAAATTAAAAAGTTTTTCTGTACAGATTCAATGCGATCTATATGTACTCCGTATTGGGGACTCCAGACGGGAGACCCATACTCTAGAATCGGACGGACTAGCGAAGTAAATAAGGTCTTAGTGACGTAGGGATCGTCAAATTCCTTCGACCATCTTTTAATGAAACCAAGCACTCCCCTGGCTTTATTAACCATGGACGAAATGTGATCAGTAAACTTAAGTTTTGGGTCCAAAAGGACGCCCAGATCGTCAACCATAGTTATTCTATCCAAAGATTTCCCACTTAGTGAGTAAGTTGCAAGTTTTGGATTGACTCGGCAAAAAGTCATCAGCTTGCACTTAGAACCGTTTAAATTTAGTAAATTATCACGGCACCAGTTTTGAAAATTGTTTAGATCGGATTGTAAGTCAGAATGGCTGGAAATATCCTTGTACTGCAGGCATAACTTAACATCATCTGCGTACATAAGTACGCGAGAATGATTTATATTTAATGGAAGGTCGTTAATAAATAAAGTAAAAGAAGCGGACCAAGGTGACTCCCTTGTGGGACGCCGGAGGTAACTCGGAGAAGACCAGAAAGAGAATTTTTAAAAAGGACTCTTTGTGTCCTGCCATTCAGATAACTTAAAATCCATCTAAGAAGATCATTTGGAAACCCTAACAAGTCAAGTTTCCGAACTAAAAGTGAGTGATTTACAGAGTCAAATGCTTTACTAAAGTCAGTGTAAATGACATCTGTTTGAAAGCTACTTTTAAAGCCCTTTATCACGAATGAGGTGAGCTCCAAAAAGGTTAGTAGTTGTTGATCTTCTTTTCATAAATCCGTGTTGACACGGAGATATTACTGACCTACAAAGGTGCTGCAAATGAGGAGTAATGACATTTTCGAAAAGTTTGGGGATAGCCGACAACTTAGAGATACCTCTATAATTGCTGGCATCCAATTTGTTACCTTTTTTGTGGAGAGGAATAACAAATGACTCCTTCCAAATAAGGGGAAATTGGGAGGTTTCTAAAGATAAGGTGAACAATTTGAGAAGGGGTTTGCACAGGGCTTCCGCGCAATTCCTAAGCACGCAGCCAGGAATTCCGTCGGGACCTGGAGAGTAAACAGGCTTAACACGTTGAAGATCCAAAAATAAAGAGCTTTCGTTTATAGTAGGACTGAATATAAGGTTCGACGTGGACATGGTGTAAGAATAAGGCTCTATTGGATGTGCGGAAGTAGTATAAGTTGTTTGAAAAACTGGGCATAAAGATCGGCTATTGCCTGATCTGTGGTTGCCGTCATGTTTTCAAAATATAGCGAGGAAGGATAAGAAGTAGACTTACGCTTGGTGTTAACAAAATTATAAAACTGTTTCGGGTCCTGCGAGAACTGGACCTTACAACGATTTAAATAATTTTTATAGCACTGCGCGTTAAGCACGGTAAATCTTGACCGAGCACTTAGATATTTTGAAAAAACAGATTGAGAACCGGAGTCTTTATATTTCCTGTAAAGTCTGGACTTAACATTTCTTAGGTGTGACAACTCTTTACTAAACCAAGGTGGTTTACTGGAGATTGACGGATAGTACATCGGAACAAAAGAATTAAAAAATGATTTAATTGCAGTATAAAAAATATTTATGGCATCAGCCATGTTACTGCATGAGTAGAGATCGGACCAATTGAAGCCAGATATAAAGTAATTAAGCCTAGAAAAGTCTGCCTTACGAAAACAATGTATTCGTTTAGTTGACTTTTCTGATTTTTCTTCTATCACGATACCCGTGTCGACTGTCACATCGAAAGTAGGATGATATGGATCTTCAGGTTGCGTAAGTGGTGGTACCCTGGATAGAAACACGGCTTCAGGATTCGAGGCAAAGCACAAGTCCAGTAAGCGGCCTAGTGAGTTTCGAACATGGTTTACTTGACTCAAAGATATGTCAAGCAAGCCGTCAATAAAGTCATGTTGTGCAATAGGAAGTAAGACATTTGATTTTTCATCTGTGGACCACGTAGTTCCAGGTATGTTGAAATCACCTAGAACTAATAACTGATCCCTATCGGACAGCCTATTTGAAACGGATTGTATTACAGAAAGATGATTTAAGTATTCTTGGAGTTCAGAAGACGGCGGAACATAAGAGCAAGTGATATATATAAACTTTCCCGGAAAGGTCAGCTTTATACAAATAAATTCAATATTATTAGATTCCTCAACACATACCTCTTCCGACGTGAGGTTGGAGTCCACGGCAATTAGGACTCCACCTCCCCGTTTGGAAGGACGGTCAAGCCTATATATTGTGTACTTACCGGGAAAAACTTCGGAGCTAAGAATCTCCGGCTTTAACCAGGTTTCTGTAAACACAATAACATGGGATGCAAATGAAAAGCTATCAGAATACAATTTAGTTAGCTTGCTAAGCAAGCCTCTTGCATTTTGATAGGAAAGAAGGAGGTTCCATGCGGAATCATGACAAGATCTTTATATGTGCTCGTTGGTTACGCCACGGCCTACAGTATAGGCTAACAAAAAATTATGATTTCGTTTATATCAACCTTTTTAAACTTTTTTTAAGTTTACGAGCGTTAGTTTATTGAAATTATTGGCCAGAGTAAATTGTTTAAACGATTTTTAATGAAACCAAATAAGTTACTGCAGAAGTTGGAATACTCTAAATATTTAAAAAAGCTATTTAAGTGGTAAATGGTAAAAAAAAATAAAAGAAAAAGTTTTCTTAGCTGGGGGAAATGAACTCGTTCCTACCAAACGCTAAGCTATAACACTAACACATAGACTAAACCCTATTTAATTATTGGGTGGCAGAATTCAAATGACTTAATCAAATTATTTCTTGCTTCCAAAATAATTTTTTTTTAAATGATAACATTTGTTAATTAAAAAAGCGTTTTATCGCTTCTTTCAATAATAACAGCAACACACCGCTTGAAACATTAAGAACGATTTTTTATGGGTACTTTAAATTAGATATTATAATTGTTAGAAAAATTACCCACAATTTTTAAATGGATTATATAAAAAAATGTTTTTTTTTACCTGCAATGGTGGGCAGTGCATAAACCAAGAAATACATGTACAAATCTTCACTTGATTCCGTATAGAATGCTTGAAATTGGACCTTGAGCGACCTTTTTTAACCGAAAATATATCGGTCAAAGTAGGATTGCACCAGTTTTCTAATATTAAGAATATTTAATTTTCTGCAAATGTTTATTTGGTTTCAATTATATTCAATTTTTAAACAACTAACTGTGGCCATTAATTTCAAAAAACTAACGCTTATAGCTTACTAACTATAAATAACGCATACAAAATGAGTTCTGAAAATCAAATAGGTCGTAGTCTATGTGTTAGTGTTGTAGCTTAGCTTTGGTAGGAACGAGTTCATTTCCCCCAGCTAAGTAAACTTTTTATTTTATTTTTTTACCACTTACCACATAAAACGCTTTTTTTTAATATTTAGAAGATTCCAACTTCTGCAATTATTTATTTGGTTTTATTAAAAGTTGTTTGAACAATGAACTCTGGCCAATAGTTTCAATAAACTAACGCTCGTAAACTTAAAAAAAGTTTAAAAAGGTTGATATTAACGAAATCATAATTTTTTGTTAGCCTATACTGTAGGCCGTGGCGTAACCAACAAGCACATATAAAGATATTGTCATGATTCCGCATGGAACTCCTGCAATCAGACTTTGAGTGATATTTTCGATCGAAAAAAATATTGCTCAGAAATAATCATTATTTTTAATTGACATTTTTTTTCGCTCAAAAATAATTATTATTTTTGAAATATATAATAAAAATCCAAAATAATCATTATTACTAGCAAAAAGAATAACAATCACTGATTCGCAAATCATTGCGGATATGCAAAGATGGTTTAAATAGGAACCAAATGGTATAATTCGTTTGCTTCTGTGACTATTGTAAGTTTATGATTTATTTGAATAAAAAAAAAAATAATGATTATTTTCGGTCCCTGATTTATAGTTCAAATATTCAAAAATTGATGGGCATTAGAAATTTTAAAATCCAGGACTATTGAAAAATTGGATTTATGGCAGCCGCCGGACCACTGTGCGGCAGTTGCATTCGGTTGCCATATCCGTCCATCTAGAGAACGGAAATCCGTTCCTTTCACAAAGAGCCTTAGCGATGATTGTTTTGACCTAAGAGACTTAAGCGATTTTTTTCGGTAATCTGCTATTTGACATATGCAAAACCTTTTCGATGTAGTTAAAATGCTGCTGAAGGGTATCGGGGGTGCCACAGAAATCGTTCCTCCCGAAGTCCGCCCAAGTTCCAACCCAACGCAAAACCGTCGGTGCCACAGAAAACTCTATCATTTCCCCCGTGTTTTAAACGACAGTTTTATAAAATAAGCATACTTGCACCTTTTTATAAATAATCAAAACTTTTTTAAAACAACGTTAATGAATTGTATGTGCTATCTGCATACAAGATTTTTTGTGTTTTGATCTTGTTAAATTTAAAAATTATCATTTTCCAAAACCGTCACCTCAAAAAGTGCATGTGTCTTTTCGGCCAAATTCCACCACAACAACCAAAATGGCAACTTGCTCCAAATAGAAAATACCAAATTTCGGAGTAATTTTCTTATTCGAAATATTATTGTTGTTATTGTTATGGTACGCTGTACTATTGTTTATAACTATAACGTGTCAAAATTTCAAGTGAAAATAATTTGTACTTCTTGTGAAATTAATAAACCAAATCGTGCATTGCAATAAAGTGTGACCGCGTGAGTCAAAAAATACCGGCTTGGGTTTTTAACGACGAAGAAGAAGACAATTTGTATAAAAATATAAGTGAATTCAACAAATTTTAAAAATTTTTGACTAAACGTTGTTTAGTTCTGGGGGAAAGCATAGGAAAACAAAGCGAGCCACCGTGCTCTTGATTTTTATATTAGAAAACGCCGATTTCGCAAAAGTATTTGCTCTGATTTAATTTATAAAAAATATAGCAAATAAATGCCAAACAAAAATAGTAAGTCAGCCCTGTTTTTTTCCGAATCGTTAGTCCGAACAACAAGACGATTTCTGTAGCACCGACGTTTTTTTTCCGAATTTCCGAAAAATCCGTCCCCAAAACCGTCGACGGTTTCTGTGGCACCCCGAAATATCTCTGATTTCCCCTTACCTCTGCAGAGTAGGACATGATTGTTTTGACCGTCGCCTGGAACAGACTGTATTTGGCACTAATTTTAACGTTTTTTCTGCCTAAAAAGTTTTTTCAAGTGGTATTCATTGCATTTTTTTGCATCCTTGAGCTTGTCTTTTATGTGGGTATAAAAACTCATATTTGAGGTAAGCGTTACACCGAGATATTTGAAGGATTTAACACGTTCCAGCTGCATTCCGTTTAGTTTCCAGTCTTCGTTTCTAGCGTGGCGGCCAACTGTACCCTTAACTACCATAATCTTAGATTTGTTGGTATTTACGATGCGGTTTTTTTACTCCCTTAAACGCCTTAATAACTTTATATAATAGTGGCTGTTGATGGTTTGATCCATTTCTAGGTAATTAACAAATATTATTCCGTGAGCATTCTCAAATACAGAGGTCATAACCTTGCCAGACGATGTTTGTGCTATTGGACGCTTCGGACGGTTTCAACTGGCTGCACGCCACTCAGCAGACTGCCGATTGAACTCCGGAGTGTAATGGTGGAACCATATTTAAACCATTGTGAAGTACCGACGAAAAATGTTCGACTTATTACGCTTAAGGGGGGACATCTGAGTAACTGAAAAAACAAAATCGGATTTTCGAAATTTTTTTTGGCCAAATGAAAAAGCCAATCAAAAATTTGTAAAGAAGGTTTTATAATATTAGGTGTGAAGTACAAAATAAAATTTTTTTTGAATAAATCAAAAACAAAATGGCGGCTGTGCAGCATTTTCTCAAAACCACTTTTTTGAGTTGGCCGAGTAGAAAACTCGCACAAATCTTAACCGATCGATCTGAAATTTTGACAGTATATTCAAAATACCTATGTCTATCGACCCACGTAGGATATATTGATTTTTCGATATATTGATTTATCGCAAAATGGTGAGTGATTGAAAAAAAAATTACAATTTTCACGAAAAAAACGTCACAAAATTATTGATAAAAAAAAGTAAGCAATATATCGAAAAAATCCTACGAGTCTCGATAGACATAGGTATTTTGAATATACTGTCAAAATTTCAGATCGATCGGTTAAGATTTGTGCGAGTTTTCTACTCGGCCAACTCAAAAAAAGTGGTTTCGAGAAAAACGCGTTTAAACACAAAAGGTTCCATGGGATATACCTGTGAGGCATCGCCGCAGAATGGAAAATTTCGACACTTAGAGACTTTTGCCGGACTCTATCTTTTGATATGTTATTTTTAAAACCATAAAGGATTATTTAAGAGAAAAAAAAAATTTCGATTTTTAAAAAAAGTTACTCAGATGTCCCCCCTTAAGAAGCTAGGGTTGACGGTGCGCATTCTTGCTGTGCTCGGGTCCAGCTCGTCGGATTGGTCGGGGTTCTTTCTTCCCCAGCGTCCTTTACTTTCTAGCACAAATCAATTAATGCGCGATCAAAAAAAAGAAAACAAACTAATAAGAGTCGCCAAACTAATAAGGATACAAAATGATAATTAATTCGCGCCGACACGCTTTCCCAAACCTGATAACATGGAGGAATTTCGCTGAACACAGGTGTTAAGTGTCCCAGTTCTTTACCCACCCAACCTTGACAACGCAAGCAAATAGCTGTTGTCCCAAAGCAAAAGTATGCTACATCCTTAATGCATTTTGTAAGAATTTAGCATAAGTACTCGACGGACGGAGATAATCATAATTTAAACCAACATATTTATAATTATAATCATACAAATAAGTTCCATTTTAATTCAGTATTCGAAAACAGAAACAAAAGAAAACTAACAATCAGAGTTACATTTAACATTAATTAATTTATTTTCATTTAGTACTATATTTTAAGAATCATAAATATGAGAATATTTACTTGGGGCATATGACGGAATAAATGATTTCAAATCATTATATATAAATATTATGTAAAAGGTTTGAGCATAAGTACTCTCTTAACATACTCACAGAAGCTGATTATCGATGTATCATTGGGCCCAAGATGACTCCGACGTATTCGCTGTGTAATTTTAGAATTTTATAAGTTACATGTATATATATATATATAAAGAGAAATATTCCAAGCTTCCCAAATTCATATTGCTCAGTGACTTACATAATTGTTTTCTTTAACTAATTTATGCGATTATTCATAATTTATAAAAGAAAATATATTTTAAGTTACAAAAGCAATAACATTTTAGACTTTTTCTTCTAATTAGAATTTAGTTATTTAGTGGGATTACCTATTAATTTACACAAAACAAAGATTTAACATATTCGGCTGTCTGCAAGGTTCGCCGGCCGCAATAACTTTTCTTTTCTATTTATAACCGGAAGCTGATTTACACGAATCCAAGAATCAAAACAAACTATGTGCACATTCAAATAACTATGCAATAATTGGCTGCTGCAATATGGTTTGGGGTTTGCCAAGTTACGCAATTTTGAAAACCTGCACATTCTTAGAATTGGGGTTATGGAGATGATGTCCCGGCCTTCGATGAATGTTCTTGCTGATCGTTAGGGTTTCCTTTTCGTCGACGTATCCCTCCCTGGCGTAGATCAAAATTTAGCTCCCGCTGACTAAGAATGGCTGCCTTGGTTATGTAAGCCGTCACTTCACAAGCTTCACTTAATTCGGGCCACAATTATGCCCACTCCAGAATGCCAATAAAAGAGTGTTTTGGTAGCCGCGCAGCGTAGGTTGTTTTCCCCGGCCTTTGGCCCAAACCAAATTCGATGCCTACACATACACAAAAATTAGAACCTAACTTTCACTTATTTACGACACGTACCTTCTGCACTATTTATCACTCGAATAATTCACGGTTTTAATTAGGTCCCATTTGGTTAATTTTTTAGTAAATTTTTTAGCTAATATAGGTATTTAGCTAATAGAAAAAGTACTGTATGGCACCACGTGTGTGCAAATTTCACTTTGGCCAGCGCAATGCAAAATATACGTGTTTAATAATCAACGTCTTCAAATGGAATGATTTACACGAGAAAATTTAGCATAGCCTACACTCCCAAAAAAAACCTTATCTCAGCTTTAAGCTTTACCGTAGCGGTGGAATCGGATGATCTTCTTGCATTCTTTCATTCTACTAAGTACATGGTTACAGAAAATTTGCATGGGCGAGGGTAGTTATAAAAGTTAATGATAAAAAATGTACCTAAACATGAAATTTACGTTTTACCCAAAAAGTTGGACACTACAGGCTGTAAAACTCATTGTAGGCATCAGTAAGTCGCTGTATAAAACTGAGCGGAGCGTTTCTATTTATGCTAGACTGAAAGGGGAGTCCATATGGTCCGAGGAATACAGCGGCTTAGCATAACTGATTTCTGTTACATTTTGCATATGAGAGAGTAGGCCACTGAAATGTTCTGCTAAATCTGTTGAGCTTGCTTTTATGGGTTTTATCAGCTTATTCCCGTTTAATGTATAAATGATTTCCCAGAATTGTTTGCAGTCGCGTACTTCTTGTAGGGGAAAGTCGGGTAAAACGGGCTACCTAACTGTTTTTGGGTTAAAAAAATAAATTCATAAATGAATTAACCGCAAATTTTTTTTCAACTTTTAAAATGAAGCCTGGGGAACATAATACTGAACCGCTTTGGTCAAAAAATGTTTTCTAAGTATAATTATAGGGATTTTTCAAAAAAGTTCCAAGTAGCCCGCTTTACCCGACTGGTCGGGTCCTGTCCTAAATCGTACGGAAACGTATTTGTTGCGGAACATGTCTACTAATTCTGGTTTTTTAGTGAATTCTAATTATAAATACATACAAAACGTTTTATTTTTGTCGGCAATATCCATTACTTTCCTTTAAGTTTTTTAGCACGCGTTTTGGATGTTTTCGAAGAGGTTTTCGATTTCTTCGAAAGTGTCTCGATTTGTTTTTGTATTTTTGCCATTTAAATCGCATTTAAAAATTATTTCCAAATATTGATGATACTTTGTATCTTGACTTGTAATTTGGATGTTGAATTTCTACGTCGAAAACACTGAAAAACGTTGAATTAAATGTAGCCCGCTTTACCCGACCGAGAACTAGCCCGCTTTACCCAACTCGGACATTATTTATTTAACTCATATTTTTTCGATAACTACGTAACCTTTTCTGAGGTTAAGCACTTAAAATACGCGTAAGACACTGGAGTAATAGAAAAGTTACTTACTTGGCAGAAAAAGTAAGGCGAAATATGTCAATTTTCAATTACACTTCACCAAAACATCGGTGCTGCGACCTTACATTAAGGGATCAGGGATTACATCAGGGATTTACTTGATAATAAACGTGAAAAACAAAATGTAACCGTCCATAATAACACTCATGGGTTATTAATGAAGAGTTAATTAGCTCGGTTGATAGGTGGCATCACTAGTAATTGAAATATCGAAGATAGCCCGTTTTACCCGCCGGCCCGTTTTACCCGACTTTCCCCTAGTTGTAGTTATTTATCCAGTACTCTTTTTCGTTTTCTTTGCATAGACGTTTGTAGCTTGTAAGTGCCGTTTTGTAGATACTGCCCGGTTTTTCATTTCGTCTTAGTTGTTTAAGGCAATCAAATACATAAGTGTTTCCGAGCCCTACGATTAAGTTGAGCAGCTTGTTAAGCAGTGTGAACCCACTCAGATGTTCCAAACGCTGAACTCCTGATACTAAGGGATCTGCGTACCTTTGGCGGTTTTTGTCCTTCCACTTTAGCTTTCGGTTTAGTTTTGGCTGGGTCCTGTCGGCTGGTTCATGTAGAGAGACCTTCAAAAGGGCTTCGATGGGCAGTTCATATATACTGGAAGGATGTACAGTTTTTCTTCTTTCGTGTTTATTTCGATGACATCGGCGTCTTCCTTGCTTGTAAAATGATATAAAGGCCTGTTCCAGTTTTCACTCGGAAGTGGATTTGATAACATTTGCGGATTTCCCTTTAACATTGTCGAATTTCCCTTATTCAAATGGGGATTTGCCTTTGAATTTCCCTTTTATTCCCAAACAAAATCAGCTGACTGGCAACTGGCCACCAACGACAAGAGCGTTTGATTTGTTTGAGTTTGCTGCCTTGGGGATGATTAAATTTTGGCCTGCTGGTGTTCATCAGCCATGGGCATAAATGGTTTACTAATTTAACGCATAAAATAGAAGAAACAAGCATTGGCGGCCATAAATACAAATTTTTAAATATTTGTTTATTCGATCAGCTGTTCTGGTGGCAGTCTTGTGAAACCAGAGTTGCCGAAGCCGATAAAAAAGGTCCCAGCCACACGTGTTTACACAATTAATTCATTAAACTAAGCGGTAATAAGTACAAAAACTATTTTAAATTTAACTTAGATAAATTACCTTTCTATCCATAGTAACACGAGCACAAAAGGGCTTACTTAAAATAAACCCCAAAAAAATACTTATTTTATTTCGTACCATGACAACCCTTGCATTTTCTCTCCAAATTCGTTCGGAAACTGGAACAGGGGCGGCGGATTTGTCAAAATGCTGAAGGTTAGAATCGACCCTATTTTGAGGTGCATCCGCAAAATAACTTTTAAAAGGTCAAATGTGTTGTTATCAACAAATTTAAATATGCAATATTGTTCTTAAAGCATCAAAGAATAGGGAAAAAATATCATTTGCACGTTAACTTATCGCAAAGTATTTTTAAACAATTAATTTCTGTGCTTGCGGATCTGAATCCGTCAGCCAAACGGCTGGCGGAAAGTTTCCGTGAGGTTTCGCTCGGAAGTTAACAGAGAGTTAACGGAGGGAAATTCATTTCCGTGAGGATTTTTCGGAAGTGAATATTAGAACAGGTCTGGGAAATTCGATTTCGTGTGAATCTTTCGGAAGTGAAAACTGGAACAGGCCTGATAAATAATTATTATTATATATATTTTTTTTTTTCTCTTATTTATTTATTTATTTTTTTTTGTAATTCTTTTATTTATATATGATATATTTATATTAAAAATGTTGTAGTGTGTCATTAACGCATGTTTAAATTGTGGAACACTCTTAATTGTTTTGAGGCGATGTGGTAGCTCATTCCAAAAACGTACAGCGTAGACAAAGAACTGATTTTCAGAGACTGATAGTCTATATCTGCGACGTTTTACATTATTTGTCCTACGGGCAGAAGTAAACATCAGTTCTTCATAAAAATAGTAATAGTCCGGTCAATCTAGACATAAAAATGGGTTTTAATAACATTAATTCCGACAGAGCTGAATTTTGGTGGAGGCCTTTGGTTTACCACAAGGAACCAATTGTGAAAAGTCCCCATCGATCCCAGGTGTGCTAATTGAGTTATTCAAGGTCACAGGTAAAAATTTTGGGTTTTTTTTTAAAACCCGTATATCACACATTTGACCATTTTGGAAAGCTTATTGAAAGCCCTATAAGTTTGTTTGACTAGTTTGCGAGTTTTACGTAATTAATCTCACATGCAATTTGTTTTTTCCAGGTAAAACTTAACAATTTTTTTTAGTGTAGGCTTGATTAAAAAATTTAAATTTTAAATTTAATAATTGAGAGTTAATACATATTCAGTAAAAATTAAAAATGTTTCTGAATAATGGTTTTTAAGATATACGCGCCTCAAACACGATGCACAAAATTGTGTCTTCCGCTCAACAACGTATGAAAAATCTTCCGCTCACAGAAGGGTTAATGTTATTTCAATGTCTAGATTGACCGGACCATAAGGCTTCTTGGTATTTATAATTTTATGAAGAAGCGATAATACCCAAAGTTTAATTCAGTCGGACAGGTGGAGATCAAATATTTTATGGAATTTTCAATGTTTTAGCTCTTTAAATCGACTTTTAAAAAGCCTTCAAAAGTATGACATATATTTTAATTTTTGTATTTTAGCTACCAAATCTAAAAATGGATTTTGACAGATTAAACTGGCTTTGAGCATGCTCAAGTCCTAACTTTGAAAATTCATTAAAAAAAAATAGAGAGTCGCGCAGATCGCGCGCCCGTAGGGGACTTGATGAGTTATTAAATAACTTATTTCAAAAGGTATTTCTCGCATTTCGGAGGGAACGTCGTGGTACATTTTTATACAAATAAACAGCCAAACTAAACGATTTTTTAAATTTAAAAAAAATGTTATTGAAAAAATTTAAACATTGTATTTTTTATTTATTACATTAGTTATGTCTGAAACTTTTGTAAATGTTTTGTATAGCTGTAGGCAACGACTGTTTGGCTATAATTATCACATTTTTTACTTTTTTTTTCACTTTTAAAATATGTAATAAAAAAAACTTACAAATCAATTCGTTTCAAACGTAAGCATAAATTAGCTAAAACTATTTTAAACAGGATCTCATTGTAGTTTAAATCAACTTGTTTTGACCAAAATTTGGACCCGCTGGCCCAATAAACAGTGTTCTAATAAAAATTTGGTTTGGGAAAATTTGTTGTTACGAAGAGTTATTGTATTTTCAGACCCTGAAAACCCTTTTTACCTAAAATACCCAGGCCCACTGCTGGAAATTCAATGATTTTGGTTTATAGCTCGTAACTCGTTACTTTTTGAGGTCTAACACAATAAATTCTTTATATAAAAAAATGTTCGCAGTGGCAACCCTACAAACCAGAGGAGCACAGAAAAATTTAGTGGTCGCAGCATGAGCCTAGTACTCAGATCGACGAAATGAGTTCGAGATCAGTGAGAGAGAGCGAAAGGCCAATAACATCGAAACACTTTTCGAGGGTGCTGTTCGACAGGCGGTACTCAGATGATAGAAATAAAATACTAGAAACTTAGTTTGGCAACTAATCGCGTTGCCAACTAACACTTTCAGTATTTCGAGAGCGAAAGGGAGAGCAAATAGAACTATTTAATAAAAAGGTCGTTCTCCGTTGTTGCCCTCTCACTCTCTCTCTTAAAGAGGGCTTAGCAAAATTTCAAAAGATGGCGCGAAATTCGACTGAACAACGAAATGTATGCAAATTATAATTTTTTTATTATTTACATAACAAACGAAATTGTACGCTTACATTCGTAAAATATTTCTTTAAAATTTATTTAAAAACGGCGGTTTAATTCAGTTCTTAAAACAAAAATCCTTTAATTCCTGCACCTGGTGTTTGATCACCAGCTTGGGAAACAGCGGAAAACGGCGCACAGTGGGGTATTTTTCAAAAAAGTGGAACTTAATTCACACAGGCTAAATTGACTCTGCCTTATATTTTTCTTGTATTAAGTTTATAAATTAAATTAAAAAAAGTTTTTTTTGGATAAGGCTTAGTGTAATTTTATTAAAAAAAATTTTTTTCATAAAATTTTTAATGTTGAATTTTCTGACTTTTTTTAATTAAAAATTCATATCTAAAGAACTAATTCAGATATTTTTTTATTTTTATTTTTTAAAATTTAAATTGTTTGTTAAAGCTAAAACTTTAGGCTTTCAAGTGAATGCTCAAACGTGGTGCTGCGATCACAGTGTGATTTTTCATCGATTTTCAAAGTTAAATTTTAAAAACTGAATAATTAAAAATTTATATTTTTTTGTTTTTTTTTTCAGTAATTTTATTTTATTTAACTAAGAATTAATTGACGTTTCATGTTTAAAAAGCAAAAAAATCCATACATTTTGTAGACTATTAATATATATATTTTTTTAAATCCTAAAATTTTTTTTTTTTTAATTAAAAATTACCATAAAATTAAAAAAAGTTTAAGATATAGCGCCTACAAAATGCACCAAAACGAAAAAATATGTATCATACGCATTTACTAAAAAATAAATCTGAACTTTGAACGTAGATTGTGAAGCGCGAAAAATCATAAAATTATAATTTAAACAGGGTTTGATAGAGAATTTTAACTTTTTTGAATTGGTATGACTTACTTATTTGAAATCGAAAAAACACTCTTTGAATTAAGTCCCACTTTTTTTAAAAATACCCCACTGTGCGGCGGGGGAAAATACTCCTTCCCATGTGATCATGGAACATAAATGGAACAAAATCCTGATTAGTAATGAAATTTGGGTTAGAAATACGTATTCGATTTTTTTAAATTAATTTTTCGAAAGTTGTGGCCTTAGAAAAAAAAGTCAATTTTTTTTACCCTAAAAATGCTTACAAAATCGTGGATTAAAAATCCATTTTTGACAAAATCGAAAATGTGGATACGTATTTCTAAGCAGAATTTAATTCTGAACAAAAAAACCCAGTCGATATCCAAATTTGATGATAACTGGTTAGAGTTATTTCCCACGCCAGTTTGAAAAACACCGTTTCGAGATAAACGCGTTTAAAGATAAAATTGCTCTCTCAGCGCGCAGGTACATGTTTTAGGAAATCGTTCGTAAAGCGGTAAGGAATATTCTGGCGGATTTGGAGTCTTTTCTAAATTAAAGTATACATCTCAAGAAACATTTTAAGCCAAAAAAAATAAATGAATTTTTTTGAAAAATCAAAGTGTACTCCCCCTAGCCTAGTACTCAGATCGAGGAACAGTTTCAATGTCGAAAAGAGGCCATTCTTTTCCTTTTTCTCGGAGTATTTTTTTTTAGAAAATTCATCGGCAATTTCTTTAAGGAAGTACTGCGGTCGCACAGATTTCCGTTCGCGGGCTGTATATGCTGTATTCATTTTGTTGACAACCAAATTTGAAATTAGTTGTGAAAATTTTAACGCAACGATGAAACCTTCTCAACTCAAGCCGAGGCTGAAGCTCGCAAGGAGAAGGCGGCCAAAAATTCGAAGGAGCATGCAGTTACCCTCAACAAGGAACGAATGGGGCACATCATTGCAAGGCGAGTGGACTACACGGAGATGGACTTCTTGTCCAACTGCCGGATAGCAAACGGGACTTTTGTTCCCTGCCGTCGTCGAGCAGCACTCGACTGGCGGGCTAACCTGCGAGCTGCACCAATATTGGACTAACAGCCTCCTACGCCATGCTCACCCACTAGAGTCCTGCAAAAGTGAACTTATAACTTATCCACCTACGGTGGATCTCAACACTATAAAGAAATTTCAGGCTTAACGGCTGTTTCCCAAGCTGGTGATCAAGCACCAGGTGCAGGAAATCAAGCATTTTTGTTTCAAGGACTGAATTAAACAGCAGTTTTTAAATTAATTTTGAAGAAATATTTTACGAATGTAAGCGTACATGTGCGTTTTTTATGTAAATAATAAAACAAATAATAATTTGCATACATTTCGTTGTTTAGTCGAATTTCGCGCCGTCTTTTGAAATTTTGCTAAATCGTCTTATGAGAGAGAGTGAGAGGGCAATAACGTAGACCGACCTGTTTATTAAATAGTTCTATCTGCTCTGCCTTTCGTTCTCGAAAAACTGAAAGAGGTAGTTGGCAACTCGATTAGTTGCCAAACTAAGTTTCTAGTATTTTTTTCTATCATCTGAGTACCGCCTGTCGAACAGCACCCTCAAAAAGTGTTTCTATGTTATTGGCCCCTCGCTCTCTCTCTCACTGATTTCGAACTCATTTCGTCGATGCGCTTACATCGAAAGTAGGTATTTGATTTTTATTAAAAACCTTGTATTAAGAGATTGATTTTCGTAGGGGTTCCAAAAATGGTGTGGACAACCAATGCCACCCTTTTTCTCTTGTACTAATGGGAGGAAAACATAGAAGCACTGCGGTGCCTTCGCAAGCATTCCCATATTTAAAAAGAGATTGCAGACGAAATGGCTTCCTATGGACCAAGTACTTTTTCAGTATAAATTTAAAAAAAACAAGAAATAACGCTATAGTCGGGTTTCCCGACTATAAGATTTGCGATACTAATTGCCCTCTTTAAAAACAGCTAGCTAGCCCTCTTCAAAAAGGTGTAGCCTACTTTCGAGTGCAATCAATTTTTAGCGCCTTTTCAAAAAAAAATTTAGCCTACTTTCGGGCGCAATAATAATTTTTAACTTGTCTTTATACATTTACATATGTATATTACCCAAGGCATCAAACTAGCGCCACCTATTGCCAGGTTGCCACGTACTGAAAGCCTTACAAGTGTGTATGTAAAGTATGTATGTGGACTAAATTTAAGGCATACCGAAATGTTCTATAACTTCTTTATTATTTATTAGAGGAAAAAATGGTTCGGAATGTAGTTAGACAGTGCACATATCATTATATTTCTTTTAAAACCGTAACGATTGCATACAAAATCAGAGCGCCACAGATTTTCGCGGTTTGTGGGCGTACAAAGGGGCGTGGCCAGGTTTTGAAACAAACTTGATCTGCGCCTTGCTTATAGAAGTCTGTGTGCAAAATTTGGTGGCTCTAGCTCTTATAGTTCCCGAGATCTCGATGTTTGTGCGGACGGACGGACGGACGGACAGACAGACATTTGATCGTTTACAGTATTTGCTTACTCTTCGAGTATCGCAAATAAATAGAAAACTAGTGGTCTGAAATCTAAATCGCCTTTGTGTGTACAATCCGTGTTTTTCTACTGCTCCCCGAAAGTCATTTATTTTTGGGATAAATCTTGAATGTCATCGAGCAAAAAAATAAACGAAAGACATTCGAAGCACATGTGAATAAAAACTGGTTTTAACTTTTTGGCTAAGTACAATAAAAGCACTTAAAAGTGTGCAACTAAAACCTTCAAACGCAAATAAAGACCTACAAACAAACTAATACCCAAGCCTGCTTAAAGAAAACCAATTAAAAACGAAAAAAAAACATGAATAGTTGCTTCGATTAATAGCCGCTTCGAACAAGACTAGCTGATCAAGTCTACCAGCCGCGAGCTCAAGGAGAGGATGCTCGATGCTTAGGGTCCGAAAATAATAAAGTTCTCTGGTTGACTCTCCAATTTTGTTAAAATTGGAAACTACCAGGGAAAAAGTGTCCCTTATTCGCGCACTGGGTAAATACCGGCAAACAACAAAACAGCAACTAAGCATACACCTGTTGACTCGCCGGCCGCTCTCTGTGTTAGCAAGCAGCTCTCGAAAGATTATTTCCTTATCATCAAAGAACCCTTGCGTTTGAAAAAGCAGACATTTTTTGCTGCTGTATTTAAGCGCCGTAGGATTGTGCACGTGAAGTGCAATGAGAAAGACGGCATCTACATTACCCACCAGCTTGCCGAGCTTTCAGCGATCACTAGTACTAAGTCTACTCTCTCTCTCTCTGGATCTAGCGCCCTGCTTGCTGAAGGTACCACTCGTGCTGCTTTTCTCAATAACATCTCTTATGCAGCTGACCTTTTTAATCTTATAGTTTTTAAGAGTAATTTAGTTTTTTAATTGGTATTCTTTTTCGTTGAAATCTAGCTTGCGTCTTAATAATTCATATGTGCGTTTCCCAATACAATACAAATAATGCAACGGAGAGCAGTCTGCTAAGAATTCTCTGTAAACAGAAAGAGGGCTTAGGGATTGTCCACATAAATGCTCAGAGCTTGGTCAGAAAAATTTATGAGTTAAGGGACCTATTTGTAGGATCAAATGTTGATGTAGTTTGTGTTTATAAATTAGATTTGTAAGTGGCAACAGTGACGTTCCTTTTGAAAGTGATGGCTACATGTTGTAGACGGATTCACTCTGTAGGGGCGTAGCTAATTATGTAAGGAACAAACACATTTTCAAGCTAATTAAATCAAATCCGATTGATGGTAAAGTAAAATATTTGTTTGTAGAATTCATGACTGAATATACTGATATCTTACAGTCTGTATCTGTATCTGTAATATCTGTTGGGTACGTTATCCTGGCTGGAGATCTTAACATAAACATGATCAGAGAATAAAGGATGCAGAATAGTTTTAACTCTCTTGGACTAAACTTGATTAATTGCCACTTATCTACCCAATACACAAGTCTGGTACTTGTTAGCTCTTTGTTAGATGTTTTCTATGTTAGTGAACCGTCAAAAATCCTTCTCTACGGTTAGTTGTGTGCCAGCATTTTCTAAACATGACAACTCACAGGGACTATAAATCAATCAATCTCAACAATCTACTAACCGAATTTGGCAAATATGACTGGACAAACATTTATAACTTGACTTCGGCACAAGAACAACTCCAACATTCAAAAGTTATTTGAACACTGTGTCCCACAGAGAAAAAAAAACACAAAAACCAGCCAATCAGCCCTGATTTAATTTGGAAATTAATAACGAATTCGCCAGCGGGATAATGGCTTCGAACGCTGAAAAAGGAACAAAACCGAGAGCCTTCACATATTTTGTAAACAACTTAGAAACGAAATTTTTTTTCTTTAACATTAGCATTTTTTTTAATCTTCTCTTGACTGAGATCTTAAATTAAAATTAAAGTATTCTTCAAGTATCCTTTGAGTGTTTTCCGGCAGAATCGTTCTGATTTTATGCATAAGGCCATGAAGCCAGACTCGGTCGAAAGCCTGTGCAACATCAAGAAACACCGCACTGCAGTATTCCCGAAATTCGAATACAGTCCGTATTTCTGTTGTTAATCTATTGACTTGCTCCATTGTTCCATGGCTTTTTCAAAAGCCAAATTGATGAGCCGGACAATCGTTGTGTTCTTTCAGATATGGGATTTCGCGCGTCAAAAGAAAACATCCCTGAAAAGGGATCGAGGGTAGAGGGGAGGGGGGTCACCGAAACTCTATTTTCTCCAGCTCTCTTCCCATTGGGAAAACAAAAACAAAGTTTTCCAGCGGGCGACTTGCGTGTTTCCCATTTTTCGGCAACTGGACAAAAACCTGATCACTCCGATAGTGCTGGATAGCGTTCAAACCACAGCCAGAATTGGTAACAGAAACCAGTCGCTGCTATCAGCTAGGAAAATTGCATACTCCTAGGCCGAGCTCAACTAGTAGGAAATATTCAACTCGTAGCAGTCAGCTTTTGAAAGGCTCGAAGCGTAGAGTGCATAAGCTTAGGCCGAACTCTTTCACTAGTCTAGAAAGGCGAATTAGGGGCAGCAAGTCAAGGATTCGACGAATTCCAACCCCCCCCGCTTAGGCGGTGCCTCAGCAAACGGGGCTCTGAGGACCGAAAAGGGGCGGTATAACCCCCATCGATTGGAAGTTTAGGAGAAATCTGTGACCAGCGAGGGAACATCTGTTGCGGGACGTTGGTAGACCGATGGACCAGGCAAACCCCTTCGCAAAAAGCTCAGCGATGACCAGATCGCCAACGCTGCAGGCTCAGCATAATGTTGAGCAGCAGCCAAAATAAGCAGAGGCAATCACGTCCCTGAAGGACGCAATTGCGAAAATAGACCTTGCCGTGAATGGCCTCTCCCTTTTGTTTAAGGACCAAAGGGTCATCAAACAGCCGATGCGCGATCTTCTAACAGAGCTGGTAGAACTGCATAAAAGCGCCACGCAAACTACACCGAGAGCCAAAAAACGAGTCAACAAGGGGTGGGAAAAAAAGGACAGTAGGGACACCAAAAAGGGCAAGGGAGCCAGAAGCAGGCCAAAAAACTACGCCACCAATGAAGAGGGAATACCGTGAACGGCTACAAAGGAAGCGATGCGAAGATTCCCTGCAAATAGCAGACAGAAACCCTGAGGGAAAGGCAAAAAGGCAGCACAGGGTCAAATCAGACGCCATCGTGGTCGCAAGAGTCGGGGAGATAACCTACGCGGAACTTCTCAAGGCCGTGAAAGGAGACTCCACGCTGAAACATGTCAGTGGGGACGTACAGACCATCCAAAAGACGGCCAAGGGAGATCTCCTGCTGCAACTGAAGAAGTCTCCAGCCCACAGCGCGGAGGAGGTTGAAAAGGCTGTCGAAAATGCTCTCGGGGCTAAAGCAGTTGTAAGGGCCCTGACCGAGCAAACTAGACTCGAGGTCATGGACTTAGATGAAGTCACAACCAAGGAGGAGATAGTGGAGGCTCTAAATAGTAAGCTAGGCGAGACCCTTATTTCCGAGGAGGCCGTTAAATCTCTGAGAGCCACTAGAAACAGTCTGCAGATAGCCACACTATTGCTGCCAACACCCACAGCGAAGAAGCTGGTAAACTTGGGGAAAATAATTGGATGGGTGATCTGCCCAAGTGTGGTGGAAAAAAACACGAGGCCAGAAGCTGCAATAGGGAGCCACATTGGCTACTCTGCGCAGAAAAAAGTTCTCCCAACGGACCACGCGTCTGGGAGCTTTTAATGCCCAGCGTACATCGAGGCGGTCAAAACACAACTAAGATGTTAAGGGTCATGCAGCCTTAACCTTAACCACTGCAGGGTGGCCTAGGACCTTCTCACCCAAACAATTTCCGAGCTCAAAATAGACTTGGCAATTCTGAGTGAACCCTACAAAGCAATTAGATCCAACACGTGGGTCTCGGATCAATTGGAAAAATCAGCAATATGGGCGTGTGGGCAACCGGCCCTACATCTAGCTGGCGTGAAAGCATCAAAAGGTAAAAGGCTAGCTGCTATGGCTCCAAAGGATAATTACACATCTAGGAGCTCCTAAAAAACAGTGATTGGCCGTGAATATGCAGAATCAGCATACTTCAGGGGACTTTGTTTTTTTTTGCAATTATAAGTAAAATGAAAAAAAAAAAAAAAAACCTAACACCTAATCTTGCCCGCCCTTTGCAGAATGTTTAAAAACACATGCATTTCTATAAATATAAGAATTTTATGAGCAGCTTTCAGATGACAATGTGTAACTGATCTGGAGCCCTAAAACAAGAAATTAAATTCGAATCTAATTGAGGTTTCAATGTACATTTGTAATTTGAATTGCATTTTAGAAATAAATGTGTTTTCTTTTTGACTGACATCCAACATTTAGTTTTAATTTTAATTTTTTATATCACAGGAACCAATTAAATTTTTATATCTGTTAACCTTGAATCCGAAAGTGAAAAAGACAAAGTCCTACATCGTCGGGATAAAAAGTCAAATAAATTAAAATAATTAAAGTAAATCACGTTTAAAATCGGTGTGTAAAACACTGCTTTCAAAAGCGCTTTTCATATTTGTGATTTCATTTAATTTTTGGTGTACGGTTTCCCGATATAAGCACTGAATCACTGCAAGCTGATGTAATTGGGTGCCATTATCCGTGAATGGCAGCGTTCAGCAGAACAATATGATCACTTATCACTGATGGATTTCCATCGATAGTTGTGCTGAACGCGCATGATCAGTGATCATGATATCAAAATTCTTGCATCATGACCACTGATCAGGGAGTAAAAAAAAAGTGCGCTCCCTTTTCTTGATACATGATGGATTGCTATCTATGATCGAAAATCGATAAGAATAAACAGGAGAAGAGGAATGTAAACAAATGCAAAAAAGGGGTGTTTTCAGCCTACGCACGACAGAAGTGAAACACACGAGCAAGCGCATTCTATTTTTAGATTTTTACTTTCTCAACTTTGTGCGAGCGCGCTGAGAGCGAAGTGTTCCTCTCTTCGAAGAAGACAGGGGAATATACAATTTTCGTGACGGTCATGAATCGGTTTTACTCCGTCCCCGAAAATCTATAACGTGCCTAAAGAAGTTTCACTTCAAAAATTATGAAAAGCCATTGAAAAGCAACTTTATGTAAAATCTTTTGATATTTTAAAAAAATTGTTCAAATTTGATGTGGGCACGAATGCAGTGTGCATTGCTTTTACTACAGCGGTGGACTAAATCGATATAACAACCTGTATTTTTAAAAAAGTCCAAAATTAGTTCCAGCCTTTAATACCTCTCAGACTAATTAAATTAACATTTCAGAATGTCCCGTTAAGTTTTGCGTAATGAAAGCAACTTAAACGATCCTCCAATAGTTTTAGAAACTTGTTTTTCAAGCAGAAGAGTGTAAAATACTGCTTTATTTAAGGGGAGGTTCTAGTCCAGAGGCCCGAAAATGTGCGTAATTTCATGATTTTTTTAGATAGTACACACTTATTTTTTTAAAAAAACTTTTATGGCATTTTTTTGTCTATATTTTAAAAAGATTATAAACAATTTTTTATAGTAAAAAAAAAAAAAATGGCGGCTCCAGACCTCAATGACGGCGGTCCTGTGCGGCGGTGGACAGTGTACGCGGGGCGCTCTACAGCCCTGCCAAGTGATCGGAAACGAAAAAACTAAAAAGAATCTTAAAGTAGATGAAATTTGGGGGCCTTCTCGGTTTCCGATTTTTAAAAAACCCTTTTAAAAAGAAATGGTGATTTTTTTAGAAAAAACAACCTTTTTTGCCCCGTTTTTTTTGTTTTCACGTTAAAAAAAATACTAAAAAATTACAAAAAAAAAAAAAAAAAAAAAACGCTTTGAGAAGGCCCCCTAAATTGAATAAGCTTTAATTAGAGCCTTCAAACGTCGAAATCGGTTTAGCCGTTGAAGCGGTATCGCGCCCCGCGCGCAAAAAAAAGGTGTTTCGAGAAAAACTCGTTTAAAGTTTGACAAAGACCTGTTTTTCGGCCGACAGGTCCTCTCGTCTATAGGCTATAACTCGTAAAATCAATTAGATAGGGGAATATCCTTTTGCCTACACATTTTTAGGACCATAAAGATAAAAATAAAGCAATAAAAAAAAAAAAAATTTTTGGTCGCTTGTGACTAGAACCTCCCCTTAAGGGGGACATCTGAGTAACTGGAAAAAAAACGGATTTTCTGGAATTTTGTTTGGCCAAATGAAAAAGCCAATCGAAAATTTGTAAAGTAGGTTTTATAATATTAAATGCGAGGTCCAAAATAAATTTTTTTCGAATAAATCGAAAACAAAATGGCGGCTGTGCAGCATTTGTTCCTAAATTTTTGATCTAGAACAAAAAATCAAGTTTGGTTAGTTTCTATACATCAACAGCTATCGACACACGTAGGATTTTTGCGATATATTGATTTTTTGCAAAATGCTGAGTGATTGAAAAAAAAGTTAAAATTTTCACGAATAAAAAACGTCACAAAATTGTTGATAAAAAAAAGTAAGCAATACAAAAAAATCCTACGTGTGTCGATAGATAAAGGTATTTTGAATATACTGTCAAAATTTCAGATCGATCGGTTAAGATTTGTTCGAGTTATGTGTCCGGCAGTCTCAAAAAAAGTGGTTTCTAAAAAAACGCGTTTAAACACATACGGGGGTGCCACAGAAACCGTCGACGGTTTTGGGGAGTAATTTTTCGGAAATTCGGAAAAAAATCGTCGGTGCTACAGAAACCGTCTCGAACTTGTTGTTGGGACTAACGATTCGGAAAAAAGACAGGGCTGACTTCTTATTTTTATTTGTCATTTATTTGCTATTTTTCAATAAATTCAAGCCAAGTTTTACTTATTTTTGCAAGACAATACCAATAACTAAAAAAAACTCTACACATTAATCGTAACGAACAAAATAGTTCAACATTTTAAAATGACCGCCAACCTAAACAACAGAAGCCATCCCTGTATTTAGATGGCTTCTTACGAGAGGCCGCTACATAAAATCAGTCCCCCAGAGCGAATCCTTTTGCGAAACCGGCGTTTTCTATTATAAAAATCAAGAGCACGGTGGCTTGCTTTGATTTCCTATGCTTTCCCCTAAAACTAAACAACATTTAGGCAATAATATTTAAAATTTGTTGAATTCACTTGCATTTTTATACAATTTGTCTTCTTCTTCGTCGTTTTTTAAGTTTTTTACCCAAGCCGATATTTTTGGCTACACGCGGTCACACTTAACTGCAATGCAACGATTTGTTTTATTAATTTCACAAGAACTACAACTTATTTTCACTTGAAATTTTGACACGCTATAGTTATAGTTATAAACAATAGTATAGCGTACCATAACAATAATAACAATCATATTTCAAATATAAAAATTACTCCGAAATTTGGCATTTTCTATTTGGAGCAAGTTGGCATTTTGGTTTCTCGGGTGGAATTTGGCCGGAATCACACAAGCAATTTTTGAGGTGACGGTTTTTGGAGATTTATTAATTTAAAATATAAAAAGATCAAAACATAAAAAATGTTGTATGCAGATAGCACATACAATTCATAAACGTTGTTTTAAAAAATTTTCATTATTTATAAAAAGGTGCAAGTATGCTTATTTTATAAAACTGTCGTTTAAAACATGGGGGAAATGATAGAGTTTTCTGTGGCACCGACGGTTTTGCCTTGGGTTGGAACTTGGGCGGACTACGGGAGGAACGGTTTCTGTGGCACCCCCGATAAGGTGCCCTGGATATACCTGTGAGGCATCGCCGCAGAATGGAAAATTTTGACACTTATACACTTTTGCCGGACTCTATCTTATGGTATATTATTTTTATGACTCTAAAAAATTTTTTAAGCGAAACAATTTTTTTAGATTTTTTCAAAATTTTACTCAGATGTCCCCCCTTAAACAATTTTAAAACAACTTAAATTGTTTGTTTCTTGGCCCGGGCCATAACAATACTGAAAGGTTTCCAGCCGATTTGCAAAAATGTATCATTAGCTTTCAGCTAGAAACTGGGAAATTTCTGGCACGGAAAAACCCTCCCAGAAATGTATGGTGGCCTGTGGAAGTAGGGCATAATGCTATAAAGTTGGATACGAATATTATATAATATATACCGGGGTGCCACAGAAACCGTCGACGGTTTTGGGGAGGGATTTTTCGGAAATTCGGTAAAAAATCGTCGGTGCTACAGAAACCGTCTCGAACTTGTTGTTGGGACTAACGATTCGGAAAAAATACAGGGCTGACTTCTTATTTTTATTTGGCATTTATTTGCTATTTTTCAATAAATTCAAGCCAAGTTTTACTTTTTTTTGCAAGACAATACCAATAACTAAAAAAAACTCTACACATAAATCGTAACGAACAAAATAGTTCAACATTTTAAAATGACCGCCAACCTAAACAACAGAAGCCATCCCTGTATTACATGGCTTCTTACGAGAGGCCGCTACATAAAATCAGTCCCCCAGAGCGAATCCTTTTGCGAAAGCGGCGTTTTCTAATATAAAAATCAAGAGCAGGGTGGCTCGCTTTGATTTCCTATGCTTTCCCCTAAAACTAAACAACATTTAGGCAATAACATTTAAAATTAGTTGAATTCACTTGCATTTTTATACAATTTGTCTTCTTCTTCGTCGTTTTTTAAGTTTTTTACCCAAGCCGATATTTTTGGCTACACGCGGTCACACTTAACTGCAATGCAACGATTTGTTTTATTAATTTCACAAGAACTACAACTTATTTTCACACAAGCAATTTTTGAGGTGACGGTTTTTGGAGATTTATTAATTTAAAATATAAAAAGATCAAAACATAAAAAATGTTGTATGCAGATAGCATATACAATTCATTAACGTTGTTTTAAAAAAATTGTCATTATTTATAAAAAGGTGCAAGTATGCTTATTTTACAAAACTGTCGTTTAAAACACGGGGGAAATGATAGAGTTTTCTGTGGCACCGACGGTTTTGCCTTGGGTTGGAACTTGGGCGGACTTCGGGAGGAACGGTTTCTGTGGCACCCCCGATAATGTTGGTTTTTCAAATAAGCGATGATAGCGCCACTGCAATAAAACAACGAACTGTATAGGCTGTTGTTGGCTTTTTTGTCTGCCTGCGCAGTGGCTTATTCCGTTATGTCTTCATCCCATCGCTGTTCTAAATTATGAACTTTTTACTCCATTAAGAGTTACTTAAAATTAAGTGTTAAATATGTCAACAAATATGTATGTGAGACTAGGTGCCCTTTTGTTTGTAGTTTTTTAAGTTTATTGAATAGTATTATAGGTTCAGTGGTTTAAGTGAATGCAATACTGACTTGATTAACAAAGGTTTAAGGGGGAAGACCACCTTGAGTGGTTGAAAAGTAGGGTATTTTTGAAATTTTTTGCCTTTAAAGCCTAGTACTCAGATCGACGAAATGAGTTCGAAATCAGTGAGAGAGAGCGAGAAGCCAATAACATAAAAACACTTTTCGAGGGTGTTGTTCGACAGGCGGTACTCAGATGATAGAAAAAAAATACTAGAAACATAGTTTGGCAACTAATCGCGTTGCCAACTAACTCTTTCAGTATTTCGAGAACGAAAGGGAGAGCAGATAGAACTATTTAATAAACAGGTCGTTCTACGTTATTGCCCTCTCACTCTCTCTCATAAAGAGGGTTTAACAAAATTTCAATAGATGGCGCGAAATTCGACTGAACAACGAAATGTATGCAAAGTATTATTTATTTTATTATTTACATAAAATACGAAAATGTGCGCTTACATAAGTAAAATATTTCTTTAAAATTCATTTAAAAACGGCGGTTTAATTCAGTTCTTAAAAAAAAATCCTTTAATTCCTGCACCTGGTGCTTGATCACCAGCTTGGGAAACAGCCGTTAAGCCTGAAATTTCTTCATAGTGTGATCCGAGTCGGCCGGCTTGAGATCCACCGTAGGTGGATAAGTTATAAGTTCACTTTTGCAGGACTCTAGTGGGTGAGCATGGCGTAGGAGGCTGTTAGCCCATCATTGGTGCAGCTCGCAGGTTAGACCGCCAGTCGAGTGCTTCTCGACGACGGCAGGGAACAAAAGTCCCGTTTGTTATCCGGCAGTTGGACAAGAAGTCCATCTCCGTGTAGTCCACTCGCCTTGCAATGATGTGCCCCATTCGTTCCTTGTTGAGGGTAACTGCATGCTCCTTCGAATTTTTGGCCGCCTTCTCCTTGCGAGCTTCAGCCTCGGCTTGAGTTGAGAAGGTTTCATCGTTGCGTTATAATTTTCACAACTTATTTAAAATTTGGTTGTCAACAAAATGAATACAGCATATACAGCCCGCGAACGGAAATCTGTGCGACCGCAGTACTTCCTCAAAGAAATTGCCGATGAATTTTCTAAAAAAAAATCATACTCCGAGAAAAAGGAAAAGAATGGCCTCTTTTCGACATTGAAACTGTTCGTCGATCTGAGTACTAGGCTTAAAATCCAAATTTTAAAATATCAAAAACCCCTTCCAGTATTTCGTTGCAGAATTTCATTTCCAAAAAATTGTGAGTGACTGTGAGCGTGATATGTCCCACCAGTTTAAAAAATGTCGTTTCGAGATAAACGCGATTTAAGTTCCGTTGCTCGTTCGGCGCGCCGGCAAACTTTTTTGAATTTCATCTCGTTAAGTTGTTTAAATGTCTCTGGCTAACTGGGGATGCATACTACACTAAAGTACACATCCCCCTTAATTCGTATTGTATTTGGATCGCTTCGTTTTCTTGTAGTTTAAGTACTTAACCGTCGTTTCTCGTTCGCGTGGTTTTGATGCACGTCTTTTCTGCTTCGCATCTTGTTTTGAGTTCCTTCTCCTTCTCTCCTCGCGAATATCTCTCTGCCTTCGTACTCTCTTAAGTGTGGTGAGCTAGGGTGAAGGCCCATTCTCACAAATATAAACAAATATTAACTATTAAATAAATTGTTATTATTTAAACTTTTTTTTTTTAGCGAGCACTTCAAGATATAATGCATGTCCAGATGGAAGCTCGAAGACAAACCGATCAGATTGCTGTGAAAATGGAAAATACAATGCCGGGGCTTTGTTTATTTTGCCAACCAATAATATGTTGTTCTACAAAGGGATCGCCGAACTGCAGTGCAACATTTATCAATAAAACAAAACGACTAGCCTGAATAACCTGATTTAAAACATTTTAACTTTAAAAAATATACTCAATTGTACCACTTTTCTATTGGTTTATCCTGGATTGACCGTGATTATTTTATTATTCTTTGCCGAAACAAAAGAATTATCAGAACTAATATTACACTTTATTGACGTGAATTTCATTTATTACATTTGAGATAGTAGCGTAATATATACAGTAAATCAATAACGCGTTTATAACATATTTGTATACTAAAATAAATTTTAAAAACTTAGTTTCATAGAAAGCACTTTGTAAGGGTAATGACAAACCAGAATTGCACACATCCCTGAAATTAAAATTACAAATGGAGCATTATAAATGTATGTATAACTAAATAACAAAGTACAAAATAAACATGTTGGAGTATTATATTATTGTTGTTATTTGTAAATAATTAAAATTGGCTATATAAGAATATCTGAAACTTGATTTACACAATGTATCCTAATCTATTATTAATAAATTATAATATTACATACGATATTTTGCTAGTAGAGAAAATAGTTGATTTCTTAGCTGGTAAATAGAAGTTCCAATTTTAAATGAAGGTCTTGGGTGTTTTCACAGGTGCACTTTTTTTTGATAAGGGTAAACTCATTTAAC
Organism: Drosophila oshimai; assembly: GCA_018150695.1. Lineage (NCBI taxonomy): Eukaryota > Metazoa > Arthropoda > Insecta > Diptera > Drosophilidae > Drosophila > Drosophila oshimai. The sequence goes on along the minus strand of JAECWM010000301.1, from coordinate 151,910 downwards.
AAAGACAATATGGTTATTTTAATTATATTCAAGCATTTAAATGAAGTGAAGAAGTAGCACCTGTTGAACTGCGTAGCAGACTGCGACACAAAATATAAATTATGCCGCTAAAATAAGGAAAAATACAGCCATTTGACAAAAAAATAGTTATCTTTAAAAATTGCATTTCAATTTAGAAATTCAACTCTTTTTATTTTAAAAACCTAAAATTGTACTATTGCATTTGGTAGCCTTTTAATCTCCAATCTTATGACAATTAAGCATACATATGTTATGGGCACATCATTTAAGTAAGATATATTAATTCAATGTTCTTAGTCTGGAATCAGTTATAGAATCAATTAATAAAAACAAGTTTGCACTCATGAGAGTTTTTAATGACAGCGAGCAAGATAGAAATTATGTGAATGCGCTGCAAACTTATTAGGGCTTTCTAGCCGAGCAGCTGCCGAAAATTGATCTTAAAGTTTCAAAAAGAGTATTTTAAATGTTGTGAACGTTGCAAATATCTTTCTGACCGTACAAACGTCGAGATTTCGGAAACTATAAAAGCTAGAACCATCAAGATTGTTTCAAAACCTGACCATGCGCCTTTTAACGCCCACATACCCCGAAACACTGTGGTGCCCACATTTTTATTGCGGAAAAAAGGGGCCTTTATAAATTTTGGGTGTATTGGCACAGGAAGCTAAAAATTTGAAAATCTGACCAGTTTTAAGAAATGTGTATACAAGTGCGTTAACAATTTATTGCGCTTGAAAGCACGCAACTATGAGCACGGCTATGAGTATCTGAAATCTAATTGTCGGGAAACCCGACTATAGCGTTCTTTCTTGTTTTTTAATATATCGGTGCTAGTTATTTAGCTTAAGTGATTACTTTAAATAATAATAACTCAGGGATAACAAAAATTAAAACGCGATTAGAAGAGAAGGTTCTGTTTTATTATTCTTAACTAAAGGTTTCAAATTCAAAGGTTGTATTTATCGAAATAGATGTGCCGACCCTCACTCCTTTTAAACCTTGTTTTGAATAACTTCCTGTCCTCCAAATTTAACAAGCGAACATTTTTGGAAAGCCTGAATAAGTCCCGGTACAATCGAAATTTTTCTTCTTAGCAAAACGTACAAGGAGATTAAAAATGTAGTGGAAAACAGTAAGACAATGATATAAAAATCTTAAAACTATCAAAAGAATGCAAAGAATCGAGGTAATCGAGGTGGTAAATCGACTGTTTCAGATAATAGGCGTATTGCGCGCTGTAGGAAGATAAAGCCGTTAAAATCGTCTTAAATTATAAAAAATGGTTTGAATCTGTCGATTAGCTATAATCTAGTTTAAATAAAATCTCAGTAAGGATTATAGCTTACTATAGATTATAGATTATAGGAATACTATAAGTTGCACTTCTGTCGTGCTAAATTTTAGGCAATTTTAACGGCTTTATCTTCCTCTAACGCGCAATACACCCATCATCTCAAATAGTCGATTTTCGCCCACAACCTCGATTTTCTACATTCTTTTGATAGTTTTTAGCATTCAATATCTGTGTAGGATTTATTCATTGAACTATATTTTCAATCTCGTTATACGTTTTGTCTTGATTTCTTTGGGTGACTATAAGGATTAAAAAAAATTAAACCAATGTCCAAAAATAATGTTTATCAATACGATTAATATAATCTTATTTATAATTTTGTGCACTTTTTTTTTATTTTTATAAGCTTGCTCCAATGAACTTTTGATGGGTGCTTGTGTAAAATCATGAAGATCAAGAAAACGAGTTTTGAATGTAACGGTTTTTCGGTTTTATAATGCTTACATTCCTGGCTTTTCAAAAAGGTCTCGCTTGTTAAATTTGGAAGACTGGAAGCGTTTAAAAAAGGGTTTAAAGAAGTGAGGGCCGGCCCTGCAATTTCGATGAACACAGCTGTATGTAATATGTTATCAATTACAGAAAGTGAAGAGGTGGCCAAAAAATTAGTTAATTTGTTGAGATCAAAACATGAAAAATAAATATGGTGACGTTGACTTCACTAAGTGAGTAATAAATGTATAGATTTATATTTTAGATGTAAGTGTACTCTTTTTAGAGTAAATGACTTAAATTGCTTTATAATGTGCGCGAGAGGGTGTGGCCAAAAATGTAAATAAACTTAATCTGCGTGTGCAATCCCAATTTTCTTGCTCTTATCGTTCCCAAGATATCCGATACGAACAGCCAGACAAAGGAACGACTTGGTAGATCGACAATATTGAATTCTTTCACGGGTTTCTTATAAAACCAACAACCCTATTTTCTCCCCATTCTTAGCGACGTCGGTTTCTGGATGGATCTGCAGATGCGCAAACTGAATATCAACCGCTGGGAGTGTTCGGAACGCAATAATAAGAATAAGAATTTTTTTCCGGAGAATAAAATTTGGTCTAATTGTGCATCAACGTGTTTTTGCATACCTCTTCGAGTTTAACGCAGAACAGGGCAAAGAAGCCTAGTCCTTCGCAGGATGCAACCGATACACATTTGAGTCGAACAGTTTCCGCATGTACATTGTACATTATCATGAGAAAAAGACATCTTCCTTAGTAGCAGGAAACACTAGAGCACGATCAATAAATGCTGATCATGAATGATTATATTTGTCGAAAACGCCGCCTTCCACCTGTTACCTTCTTTTCGATCCCTGGCAAATAGTCAACAATGTCTTACTTTGGATAACAAAAATATACACTTGTAAAACGCAATATAGCTTATTTTTCTTTCGTTACTTTAAAAACAAGTAGTTTGCAGTGTTCCAATTGTACTTCCAGTACTAATTCCAGGAAAGAATTCAATGGAAAAAATTCAAAGATGTTTACGCCACCGTTTTTTTTTTTGGCAAACAGCTGTTTTTATAATGGGAAAGCTTGAAAGAGTTTAAGACTCAATAGCATACTGTTTCTCCGTTATGGAGAGAAAATTTGTCCTGGAGTCATTTGATTACGTTATTTTCAAAATATTACCACGAACGTGATTATTCTAAGTTATGCCTATAACGACGAAGCCGCGCGCTGTTTTCTATTTTGGGTTCACCCGGTGGTGGCGAAATGTTGCATTTAGGTTGTAGCTCAGCGCAATATTCACCCGTTGGTATATTTTTTGATTCTTCACTTGGAACTGAAACTAATTGAGTCCCAATATTTCTAGTTATTTCCGAGTGCATGAGAGTTCCTTGGTCATCCAGATCTCCTAACATGGTATTGGGAATGCCACGAGTCCTTTAAAAATATAGTAATGTTATTAAAAATTCATTTTTACTGTAAATTGGCAACACCTACCTGCTTGAAGTTCGCGATCGGGGTCTTTGGAATTTTAAGTGCAGTTGAGTTGGGTCTGTTACATATTTTCCTTCAGTAGATTCTCTCCGACGACGTAAACCTGAATTAATGAAACACATCAGTTTACTCGGCTGGTGTAACAGCCAGTTCCGTGATTTGCATTGAAAGAACTTAGGTATAGAACAACTTAACTTGACAACTTAAGAGCTTAAAACGACGCTAAAGTCGGGGCTTCGACATCAGATACCCAATTCTTTTTATTTTTCCAAAAAAAAATTCTGTTAAAGAAGGGGAGAGTGGGGTGATATCGACATGATTTATTTTAGGCCCTTTTTAGAGACGGAAGTGGATCCTTGTTATACTTTTGTTTATGTCCTTTGATTTTATAAACACTATGCTTTAAAAAGTCATTATCCATTTTTAATAAAAGTACCATGCCGATTTTTGAAAAACAAGTTACTGAGCAAATCAAAGTGGTTAAATTTTTCACCACCCCTGAGGCAGCTTCGCCACCCATCGAAAAGTTGAACCAAGAGATGGTAAAAGGTTAAAGACTATTGTATTTTTATAATTAATTTGTAACAACCAAAAAGCATATATTTTTTTGGTAAACTGTTGGTTAAAAAATCATTTATTTGTTATTTATTATTTTTATTATTCTTTTTCATATATGTCAAAAATGTTTTATTTGTCCTTTTTTATCTTTTAAACATTAATTTCTTCAGCTGAAAATTGAAAAAAATATTACTTTTGCAAAGTCAGGACTAATTGGTCCTACACATTGAGTTATAAGTTATACCATAAACTAATTGTTTTTACCGAAATAAAACGCGATGATTAAAATTACTGCCAAATCGATGTACTATATTGCTTTTTGCGTTATACAAAATTACCTCGTTTTTTTTAATGACACGTATTGGTGCACGAGAACTTTCCTTAAGCACTGATACTTATTTTTAAACGAAAAAAAATGCATTTTGAATTATAGCTAAATTATCATGGCCCTCTTTTCTATTAAACGTTGGTGGTTGTTTCATACAGACAAGGCGGACTTACACAAAAAAATTATATTTTTGCAACTCACGGGATCTTAGATAAAGGGGGTGGTAGGAATGCCTCGGGTGCGAGATCACACAACTCTCCCCTATGAAATTGTTTTTGGGAAGACTCTTTTTCACAAATACACAATACACAAATATCCTTTCACTCTAGGAGTAACGGAAACCAATTTTTGCAATGAACGTATTCAAAACTCAACAAAACCCTACCTTTCCTTTATTCAAATTTAAAATACAGTTTAATTTTTGAGTTTAGATCAATTTTTGATGATCACACTAAACTAGGCGATTCCTGAAACTGACTTAGAAAAGCTTTACCTTTGGTTTGTATTACCATAACCCCTGGCAACAATTTTAAATTCTAAAAATTGTAACGAGACCGGTTTCAAGGCTTATTTCGTTTTTGTTTTGCTTTGATTTCACTGGAAAACAGAAAACGGAAAACTTTATTATGGTAATATAGGCTTTTCGAAATTATACTCCATTAGTTCCCTATTTCCAATATAATAAAATCTCTATTTTATTTCTTTTGTTAAGGGGAGGTTCTAGTCCAGAGGCCTGTAAATGTGCGTAATTTCATGATTTTTTTTAGAGAGTACACACGTATTTTTTTTAAAAAACTTTTGTGGCATTTTTTTGTCTATATTTTAAAAAGATTATAAAATTTTTTTTTTTGTAAAAATAAAACAAAATGGCGGCTCCAGCCCTCAATGACGGCGGTCGTGTGCGGCGGTGGACAGTGTGCGCGGGGCGCTCTACAGCCCTGCCAAGTGATCGGAAACGAAAAAACCAAAAAAATCTTAAAGTAGATGAAATTTGGGGGCCTTCCCGGTTTCCGATTTTTAAAAAAACCCTTTTTAAAAAAAAATGGAGAACCTTTTAGAAAAAACAACCTTTTTTGGCTTGTTTTAAAAAAAAAAAAAAAAAAAAAAAACCTTTGAGAAGGTCCCCTAAATTGAATAAGCTTTAGTTAGAGCCGCCAAACGTCGAAATCGGTGTAGCCGTTGAAGCGGAATCACGCCCGCGCGCAAAAAAAAGGTGTTTCGAGAAAAACGCGTTTAAAGTTTGACGAAGACCTGTTTTTCGGCCGACGCGCTCTCTCGTCTATAGGCTATAACTCGTAAAATCAATTAGTTAGGAAAAAATCCTTTTGCCTACACATTTTTAGGACCATAAAGATGAAAATAAAGCAATAAAAAAAATTTTTTTTTTTGACTAGAACCTCCCCTTAAGCTATGAATGGTTAATGAACAAGAATGGTTATGCAATTAATTAATTAATTAATTAATGACCTTTCAGAAGCACAAAGTCTGATGACTACTCTTCTTTGATTTTGTAGCTGATTTGCCTTCTACAGTAATGTAGAACTGAAAGCACGTCAGTTTTTGTTTTCAAGAAAGGACGCTATCGGGGGTGCCACAGAAACCGTTCCTCCCGAAGTCCGCCCAAGTTCCAACCCAAGTCAAAACCGTCGGTGCCACAGAAAACTCTATCATTTCCCCCATGTTTTAAACGACAGTTTTATAAAATAAGCATACTTGCACCTTTTTATAAATAATGAAAAATTTTTTAAAACAACTTTAATGAATTGCATGTGCTATCTGCATACAACATTTTTTATGTTTTGATCTTTTTATATTTTAAATTAATAAATCTCCAAAAACCGTCACCTCAAAAATTGCTTGTTTGATTCCGGCCAAATTCCACCCGAGAAACCAAAATGCCAACTTGCTCCAAATATAAAATGCCAAATTTCGGAGTAATTTTCATATTTGAAATATGATTGTTATTATTGTTATGGTACGCTATACTATTGTTTATAACTATAACTATAGCGTGTCAAAATTTCAAGTGAAAATAAGTTGTAGTTCTTGTGAAATTAATAAAACAAATCGTTGCATTGCAGTTAAGTGTGACCGCGTGTGGCAAAAAATACCGGCTTGAGTAAAAACCTTAAAAAACGACGAAGAAGAAGACAAATTGTATAAAAATGCAAGTGAATTCAACTAATTTTAAATGTTATTGCCTAAATGTTGTTTAGTTTTAGGGGAAAGCATAGGAAATCAAAGCGAGCCACCCTGCTCTTGATTTTTATATTAGAAAACGCCGCTTTCGCAAAAGGATTCGCTCTGGGGGACTGATTTTATGTAGCGGCCTCTCGTAAGAAGCCATGTAATACAGGGATGGCTTCTGTTGTTTAGGTTGGCGGTCATTTTAAAATGTTGAACTATTTTGTTCGTTACGATTTATGTGTAGAGTTTTTTTAGTTATTGGTATTGTCTTGCAAAAAAAGTAAAACTTGGCTTGAATTTATTGAAAAATAGCAAATAAATGCCAAATAAAAATAAGAAGTCAGCCCTGTCTTTTTCCGAATCGTTAGTCCCAACAACAAGTTCGAGACGGTTTCTGTAGCACCGACGATTTTTTCCGAATTTCCGAAAATTACTCCCCAAAACCGTCGACGGTTTCTGTGGCACCCCGTATAGTTGGGTTTCCCGACTACCAGAATCTCGTAAATTGCCCTCTTTGAAAAATAAAAATATTGGCTGCTTTCAAGCGCAATATCTGTGCATATATTTTCAATAAAAACAACATTTATTTAGGCCACTTTTCTCTAGGATTAAAAATGTGGACACCACAGAGTTTCGCGGTTTATGGGCGTTTAAAGGGGCGTGGTCGCGTTTTGTAACAAACTTGGGGTGGTACAGAAGTCTGTGGGCAAAGTTTGGTGGCTCAAGATCTTCTGGTTCCTGAGATCTCGACGCTCGTACCGAAAGACGGACGGACGGACAGACAAACATTAGCAACGTTCACAATGTTCACTTTTACTTTACGAGTAACAAGAATAAAAATGACAATTTGTAAACAGATCTTTAAAATTGTTTCTTTGAATTTTCTTAAAATCAGGAAGACGTACTAAATTTGTCACACGAAACATACATCAACGTTCTAAAGCTTTTCTAAGCTTTTATGGATTTCTAAGATGTTTGTATTATCCTCCCTTCCCTTTCCCCTTCCATTCCAATTCCTTTTATATATTTTATTTATTCTATTCTTCTAAATCGGACATTGTTGTTAATGGAATTAGCTTACTTTATAAATAAGACAAACCTGGCGTAAGGTCCTTTATATTAGGAGGATTTTCTAAAGCATTGCAGTATATGTTTTTGCGAGCAGGTTGAATATCCCTTACGGAGTTTGGCGTGTCTATTTTTATGTTTTGAGGGATTTTAAGTGGTGCTCCAATGGACTCATATGTCTTAGATGCATTTATTGTAGTATCAGCACCCGCCCACGATGCACACTTTGATTGGCGCACTGGTATTTTGCTGGGATTCGTTAGTGGCAGTTCACATCCCGAATCAGTTTCCACGCAACCTACAGTGCTGCAATGACTATATGGAGACTGAAAACCACCTGCATAGATGTAAGCTTGATCATTCATTGCGTTGCATATTTCACTATCTCCATTCATCTTGAGTTTATTGACATCGACAGTTTGTGAGCTAAAACAGTTACCTTCGATAGGCGCTTCGGTAGTGTCTTTGTGGATAGGTGTCGTACAATTATTGATTGTGTTCGTTGGGGAAGCTATCAGTGCAGCTGTTGCTTCTATTTCATCACAGTTAGTAAGCGCTTTATCAGAAAGGTCATGGGGTTGATTTGCGGTTGGATTATTTTTAGCCAATGCATCATAGTAAATAGAATCATCTAGATGAGAGGTTTCTAAACAAACAAGAGAAAAATAGTCAGTTATAGCAAGAAGATAATTAAATGATTATGTCGTTACCTTTGGGAATGACACGAATTTCCAGACGCCCACTTATACAACCGTTGTTTTCCTGGCTGGCTGCGCTTAAACCTAAATTGCTTCTCTGGCAAGACGTTGTCTGTACACGCCAGGGTTTACTGGCGTCCTCGGCCGGCATAGCAATAGAACAAGCCATTGGTTGGTCGTCAAAAATATCCGGTACTGAAACATTGGGTAAGCTGCTTCGATGTTTTAATTTAGTTTGACTTCCATTTGATATATTTAGCTGAAACGTATTATCCTTTTCAAAAGACGAAGGTAGAACATTCCGTGAAACGACGGAAGCGGTAGGCTTAGATTTGGGCAAAGGAGTGATTTCCGAATAGGTTTCTCGGACACAAACATTCCTCGCTATATCCATGCGATACACCTAAAATTTTAAATCAAATATAAATTCACATTTGTAATTCTTGCAATAAAACACGTAACAAAATGTTTTGTTCGTCGACTCAAGAAGTATTTCACTTTAACATAGTTTTTTCTAAAGTCGTAAGATACTTAAAATGTCTTCCAGAAATATATAAAGATGTAAAAACATAACATAACTAATATATTATTTATAAATATATATTATTGCTCGAGGGCGTTCGAAGGTTTGAAATAATTTAATTAGCTTACTGTGTCATCAAATGCGGCTTGTTGCACAGCCGGTGGTTCCAAGTTTTTACGTAATACATTACCCATTGCAGGCTCAGACCAGCAGTGTGGTATAGAGATTCTTAACGCTTCATAGTTTTCAATTCCAGTTATGTTCAGCGTGTATCTAAGGCGGGAGAAACAAAAACGTTGCAATATTAATAGACCTATGCACACTTTCAAAAATCTAAACTTATAAAATACATTATTTCAATTACCGTCATCAACACCATACCAAACGACAAGGCACAGGAAATACTTTTCTAAGGTTTCTTTTATATAGTATGTGCACCCTATAAAACTGCGATCTCAAAGAACTCTCCAGATTTCATAAAGCATAGAAATAATCTTCACTTAATATCTTATCGATGTACTTTCTGCTGGTGAAATGTATCCGAGAGACGTGTAGTGCTCTTTCCAATGAGTACTGGAATACTTGAACTACTCTTAAGGGGGTCTTCTCATTAAAACCCGTTTTTTGGACCCTTTTTGAAAAAATTCTTATTTGAAAACGCAAAGAATAATTGAAACCTTTTTTTATTTATTGTATTACAAAAGGTTCAAAGTAAATAAACAAAATTTTTTGCCTCGATACGAGGGCTGTTCAATAAGTAATGAGACTTCAAAGTTGGTGGTGGAAAAAAAAGGTGTCGTCACGGCGGCCACGATTCCGGGTCTCCGGAGCGTGGGAAGAAAAAAAAAATAAACGGGGTTATAATCAGTATAGATGTAATTCTCGACCATAATTTTGTAATTTTTTTTACAAAAAAAATTGCAATTTCGGGCTTTTTTTTTTAGTTTAGTGTAAAACAAAAATTGTACAAAATTTTTTAAAATTATGGTCTTCATTCACCCGAGAATGGTGACAATTCTGCGTCGATTCAACTTTGTTTAGGTTTAGAAAATATTTTGGTAACAAGGGGCCTCTCGAAAGTGTTGATTGCATGCAGACGTTTTATATTTCGTTTTAATCAGTTTCGGCAATTTTAAAGTACAAAAAAAAGGGTCCCCTGGGATTTTTTCATTTGAAAATTACTTTTCCGATTATTTTAAACTTGACACACATTTTCTTCATAAACATAAGTTAACACCCAGAATGCTAAATACTCAACCAAAGTAAGAGTATCGCCACACGCGCAGAAATCTAAACAACAACAAATAGATTACGAGCGTGAGTAAGGCATAAGCATCGATTGCTCAACACATAAGGTTACTGGTCGGAACGTTTCCCACTATGTCCCCAATAGAGTTCAGCAGCCACGTGCGCTGAGCTTGCACTTCCCACGCTTTAACGCTGGGTGATTGAACCCAACAGCGAGTGCATTTGGCAACATTTATTTATATCCAATTATTTTTGGCTGTGGAAAAGTTAAAGCCACAAAAAGGTTCTTTAAAAGACGTTCTAGGAGAAACTTTTTCAATGATATATTTGCCAAAAGTATCGGATAAAAAATGACTAAATCTTAACAAGGCTTAACTAGGTTTAGTTTATCCAGGCTTAAAGTATTATTAACAAGATCCCTTTTAATTTTATTAAATTTCATAAATTTCTTTTGGCCAAAATGTGAAATTTCTGGCCCACAGTGCAATGGGCGAAGCACCGACCCACAGTTTGCTACCGTCCAGGCAATGAAGGGCCTACGCTCAAAATGGTGTTATGACGTTACATTGTTGGCTCATTAATTGGAGCAATATTTTTTCGCCTTATACGATTTTCCCTTAGAGTGAGCGGGACAGAAATAGACAGCTCTAGTGAGCAATTAATGGAGAAAATTGAACGCAAAAATAAGGACCATAAAAAAATACTAACAATGTTCTATTATTTTTATGGGCGGGAAAAATCGTATCTAAAAAGTCAATTTTGGTCATAAATTAAAGGCGTGAAAAAATGGACGAGAAATCATAGGAAAATTTAGTTTTGATTTCGGGTGTTTTAACACTTTAGCGGCCAATATGATTTTGGAAAAAAAAGGAAAAGCAAAACAGAAAAAGGTAGACTGCTTGGCGGCTTGTTTCGTGATTGGCTTGTGGCGCCTTCTTTGCTTATAAAACCTATTATGACCAAGCCTTTTTAGGGAAAAATTGTTATCAATCGTCATATATATCATATTGATCGGCCATTTTTTCTGAAGTCGGACGTGTTTTTTAATCTCTTCCACGTATTTCTGCTCCGCGTTGATAATATTGTGAACATTTATCTACTGTTTGGATTTTTGAGTTTAATTTAACAATGCCGTTCTAAGCCGAAAACCGAAGTCGCATATGACAGTTTTATTGTTGATTTGTTTTAATAAATTCAATTCAACGAAAAGTGCAAGCAAAGACATTGCCAGACTATTTTGATGTTGTTTGGCCCTGTTTGTCGCTCTCTGCCACTCTCCGCCGATCTCTCCCGTTTTCTGCCGCTGTCTACCGCTCTCCGTTACATCGCTCATCCACTTGTCGCAAAGTAGCGGAACTTCTTGCGCTTGCACTAGCCACCTGCACCTGCTCTCTTTTCGTCTCTGCTGTGCTTATCTCATCGCCGCTGGATCTGCTGCTTGCTGTGATTGCGCTGCTCTTCGCTACTTGCTCTCTTATCTATCGCTCTTAGTTTGGTCTGTACTCTGCCCACACAGTGGTTGCACTAGCTGCCGAAATAAGTTTGAGGTGCTCTGCTAAGAAATGCGATTTCGGTGGCACCGAATCATGTAAACATACCTATTGTGTTGGCTTTGCGGTAACAGCTCGCATGTTAAGTGTGGTGGTGGTGGCCATAATGGTCGTATAGCCGATCTTATATCCAAAAAATCTGGATTCACCTGGGCTTGAATCTGAAATGCGCTCCTTTATGAGAGACGCGGAATGGTTTCCAGAGGGTTCGGAAACAGTTCGCTGCCTTCAGTGTAGAATTCCTTTCGGTTGAGTCGCGGTTTCTTAAGTTGAAACTGCTAAGTGAATCACCAACAGAAACCAACGTGGCGTCTAACTCCACCATTACGCCCGTTGCCATAACTGCCACGCATCCACCTCAACCCACTGTGCCTGGACCTACATTTAATCGGATGGATCATACTGAACCTGCCGATGGTTTAACTGAACCAGCTGCTGCCCTCCACGTTGAACCCATCTCAAGTAATGCTCCAAAAACAGTAGCTCCTGTTCCTCCTGCTGCTGCTTATTCTTCGGCTAGCGTACGGCGACAAACTGGCGTTTTTTCTGGTACAGTCTGACGTTGCTGCAAGTACCTCTGCCTCTGCCCTTCTGGATCCACCCCTTATGGGAGTACCGCCTCCCTTACGGTCTTCTAGATCACAAATAAGGGCTGTCAGTCCTCGCAGAGCTATTTTCGTGTCCCGTCTCGTTCCTGATGCTACGCCCGATGCCGTCAAAAACGTTTATGCTCTAAACTCAAATTTACTCCCGATAATTTTATACATTTTTCTCCAAAGCCTTAAAAACAAATTTTTTTAACTTTGAAGCTCAAAATATAGAAAACGGTGCGGAATTTCGAAAAACTGTTAAAAGTGTTTTAAGGTACCTACTGTCCTAAGCTACACATTTTTATAGGTTTTGTTCAAATCCAGAAAATGAGTAGGTTCATTTGACATGGCCAGGCGCGCAAAATTTCTTCTTTTAACATATTTCTTTCAGCTTATCTATTATCTCCAGCTCTTGAACCTACATTATGGCCTGAACTATAGTTCACGAATTTTTGCAAAAAGATTCTAACCCGAGTTTCAAAATTACCGATCCTAAAAACTAAATAGCATTTTCTCCATCCACTACCAAAACGTACGCAGTCTTTTGGTTTAACTTTGTCAAATTCATACTAACAGTGCCGCCTTTGACTTTGAAGCAATCGCTTTAATCGAAACCTGGCTTAATTGTTCCGTCTCCGACGATCGCTTTAACCGAAACCTGGCTTAATTGTTCCGTCTCCGACCATTACATTTTTATTCATAAGTTTACCACTTATAGAAGGGATCGTCCTTCTTTTGCGGGTGGGGTCCTTATTGCAGTTAAAAACGATTTCTCCTCTGAGTTGTTTTCCTACGTGCAGTGAAAGTCCGCGTCGGTGCTGCTTTTATTTTCCTGACTTGCTCGTGCATCCCTCCTTGTTCCGATATTAACGTTTACTCAAGCCACCTTTCATTCATTTAACTTGTGATGTCAGCCTTAGGTTGCGCCGACAGCCTCGTTGTAATGGGTGACTTTAACCTTCCACTCGTTTCATGGATTCCTTGCAATGATTCAAACTTTCTTCGCTTGCAACTGTGTCGAGAGCTAAGCCGTTATCTCTTCCGGAAGATCCTTATCACCCAACCCTATCTATTTCTGTTGAGTTTTCTAGCCCAAGTTCCGATTCACTGCACTGCGTGCCCTACAAAATGTTTTAGAAAAACAGATTTTAACGGTCTTAATTTGCACCTTTCGGGGATCGACTGGTCATTTTTATATACATTCAGAATATTAATTCTGCCGTTCCTGCTTTCTACGTTTCTATTCTCTCCGCCCTGGATACATTTGTCTCTAGCATTAAAAATGTGGACACCACAGAGTTTCGCGGTTTGTGGGCGGTAAAAGGGGCATGGTCAGGTTTTGAAACAATCTTGATCTGCGCTTTGTTTCTAGAAGTCAGTGCGCAAAATTTGGTGGTTCTAGCTTTTACAGTTCCCGAGATCTCGACGTTTGTACGGACGGACGGACGAACAGACAGACATTTGCTCGTGTAGAGTATTTGCTTACTCTTCGAGTATCGCAAATAAAAATTGTCCAATTTAATGGATAACACAAGCTTTTGGGCCGAAATGTATCGGACTACGCCGGGAAAATAAATGTCGTAATTATGAAGTGCCTGCAGTATGCCTAAACAAGATAGGATCCAAACAGACCTACATAAATTCAGCTGCTGAAGAGGCCATGATTGACGAACTTGATAAGTTTTCAAAAATACTTGAATGACACTTCGCAACAATTTGAGGTCAATGGAAAAAAAATTGGTGCGACTATATAGGTCTAATAAATCAGTGTGCTAAACACGACCTCGCCATCACCCTCAGTTTTCGAGAAAAATCACCGCGAAGTGTAAAAAGACGGTGTTTTAGAGATACTTTGACTCAATGTAACGGCCAAACTGAATTTTACTGTCTGCACATATGATCATTTTGCTATATTGCAACTATTTGGCTAGATATCCTCATACCCAACAATATTAATTGATAGCTTTTTTTCCCAATTTTTCAGATATTTTTAGCTACAGCACAGCAGCACTTATTTAAATGCGCTCCTCTCTAAGTCTCTTTTCAGAGTCTTTCTTTTCTTCCCTCTTTTCCAGGGTGGGTTTTGTTATAAAATGAGCTGTGCCATGGTGCAACTATACAAGGTGATCTCGTCGTCAGAGCTGTTTTTTTTTGAGGACGTTATTAGTGCCAGTCTGTATCGACCTATCCCTTTCTATCGCTTGAGAGAGACAGAGAGGTAAACATACTCAACGTCCTCGGCAGAGCACTTGAGAGTGGAGTTCGTGTTTGCGGCCGATCGTCGGTTGCATGGTGAAACCATGGTGAAACTATATAAGTTGGTCTCGTCGCGAGAGCTGCCCTCTTTTGAGGACGTTATTTGTGTCAGTCAAACGTTGTCGAAAGAGGTTGTGTAGCGCATTTTTCTTCGTCATCTTTTTCTTTCTTGAAATACTATTTCCATCTCTTTCTAGCGCTTGTCTCTGTGAGAGCGGAGAGAGAGTGCTAAAAAAAAAATACGTTCTCGGCAGAGCTGACCACCACCTTTTATAGTTTCACCATGGTCAGTGGTTTTTATTTGGCTATTCTCTCGCTCCGCCCTCGCTCAAAACGCTCTACCCGGTTCTCTCATAACCGATTATCGTCGTTTTTGTTCATGTAAACTTCAATGTTTTCAAAGGTCAATTTAGCTTTTTTAAGACCTGAAGAGTTGGAAACACTGTTGCTGAGGCCGGAGGTGGGCGAGCCGTTTGCCGGGCAAGCCAGCGGAAAAGGCATCCTCGTATACACAATTGGCATGGTCCTCGAGAAGGTCATAGCATTGAGGCTGAATGACGCTCTGGAGGGCGCCGAGGGACTATCATCCACCAACTCGGTTTCAGTAAAGAAAGTTCGACACTGGATGCGATAGCCAGAGTAACCAATAATGCTGCGGAAGACATGGCATTTACCAAGTAAAAGAGCGTCACAAAAAAGTACTGTCTTGTAGTCACAACTAGACATATACGCTGCCGAGCCACGCCGCCGAGTCACGCCGCCGCCGCCGATTTTTTCCCTTTTCTCAAAACTGAAACTACTTTAGTCAAGAAAAGACTGTTAATTTTTTTTTAATTTGTATTCAATAGTTTACGCAGTTTTAAACTGAAAGTCACTAAAGCCTTGAAAAGACTGGAAACTGAAACTAATCAAGTCAAGAAAATACTGTAAGATGTTTTAATTTTAATTTAATGTGCTATTTCGCGAAGAAAATATATTTTACTTAATAATAAAAGGAATACAAAAAAAAATCAATTTACTAAATTTAGAACTCTACGCCGCCGCCGAAGCTGAAGCCATCGGCGTAAACCTCTAGTCAAAACTGACCATTGAGGTCCTTTAACATCCCCGTCTACTCGCTGTTCACAGTGCACATCTACCTCAGCAAGAACGAGCTGGTCATAGATACATCGGCGTGTCTTAGAACATACAAGGTCACAGCCAAGGTTCCGCAAGGCTCTGTATTTAGGCCTTTGTTTTGGAACACAATGTATGACGGTGGTCTCAAGCTTCCACTGCCGAACAACACCAATGTAGTTGGCTTCGCCGACGACGTGGCGTTGGTAGTGGTGTCCAAAGAACTGGCTGCTGCGGCTGAAAAAAAACCGCAGTCTAAGCAATAGAGTGGCGGCCCTGGAACTGGCCCCTCGTAAAACGGAAGCTGTTCTGATAACGAGCAGGAAACTGGTGGAGTAATTCTTATTTATTAATAAGAACTTCAACTTATAATTTAATGAAGAAATATTTTGCGGAATAAGGTAATTATTATAAATACAGATTAGATTGAACAACAACATTAACAACTTTCAACTTCAATTTTGCCTTTTTTTCTGCTTTTCAACTTCTTTATACGACGACTTTTGTTCTGCTACGACTTCTTTTACGACTTCCTTCTTGTGTTCTCTTCTCTCGACTTCTTCTCCTCGGCGCTGCTAACTTGTTCCTTTTAGATATGGCAACATTTGCTATGGGTGGGAAGTACTGAATAATGGCTTTGTTCACTTGTGAGGTGATCATAAAGGTGCCACCTTACACTCGACCA
This sequence comes from Drosophila oshimai, assembly GCA_018150695.1. Classification (NCBI taxonomy): domain Eukaryota; kingdom Metazoa; phylum Arthropoda; class Insecta; order Diptera; family Drosophilidae; genus Drosophila; species Drosophila oshimai. The sequence goes on along the minus strand of JAECWM010000301.1, from coordinate 135,788 downwards.
TCCTACTCATCATCTGACCCAGATGATCCTCCAGCATCCTTGTCTTCGTCAAAGTAACGCCACAATGTAATCGAATCAGCAGAGGTTGACGTCTAATTCGGACCCGGACTTTTAACAGACTTTTGAACGTCATATCTTCCGTTTCGCTTTATTTTGGTGACTTCGTAGGGTTCAATATATTTGTTAGATAACTTCTTCATTTACGATTTAAGTGACTCGTGAAGCCCCTGAGTCTGCTAGTTAAATGCCGCGGTGATCTTTCCTCTTTTTTTTATCTTAAAGTGTGCATACGGCTTTTGCCTAAGAATCTTTGCAATTGCTGTTAAAAACTTATTTTTTTCTGGGCTCTCCGAATTTGTGACTGAATTTCTGATGTCACTATCATAACTGGGAAACGACTGAAACTATCCACATGCTTCATTCTAGTGCCAGCACGATGTTCTATGAAAGTGCCTTGCTTCTTGTTGACGCCACATAGGCGCCTTCTTTTAACCCTCAAAGGTCACACCTTCGCTGTGGAACACGACGGTCACACTGGGTGTATTTCACCCATATGACTTTGCCCGTTAATAACTTCACTTGTAACTGTCCGATTTTGAAAAATTTTTTTCCAACATGGAGAATTCTTTTAAGAATAAAATGGTATAGGCTGTCAAGTTATAAATTTCATTTTTCATATATTAATTCGTAAAAACTTATTGGTTTTTATTAAAAAGTCACTTTTTTTCAAAAATAGTTATTAAAATGAAAAATGGGATCAGTCCACGTAAGAAGCTATTTTTTTAAGAGTTCAGGGTGCCAACTTTAAAATTTTAATAGCAGTTTGAGCGTACTCTCCAAAAAGTATATTTTTTCAGTCATTTGAAAATAGGCCAATTTACATGTAAAGTGTAGTATAGAATAACGCATTTCCGGGCTCAAATTTTTTGTTGTCATGTCATACTTTCCTTCTTCTTATTATAATTATCTTATATAAAACATATATAATTATAAAATATAAATTTTTGAAAATATTACATATTTACAAGTAATTATTCATGATTTTTTTATATTTATTTTGTAGAACAAAGGTCACACTGCGTGAAATTCACCCAGAGAGCAACTTGTGATGTCTCCCCCACAATGAATTGGCGTGCGCTTAGAGGTGGCGCATAAGTTTTTTCCCCCCTACTCCCAAGCCCCCATCTCTTTCCATTTTCGAATGCCGGACCGTCGAAAAATCGCGCTGGGTGAAACCCAGTGTGACCTTTAAGGGTTAAGAAGCATTGTCGAGCGGCAGGTTTTCCAGATGTCCCAACTCGCTTGCTCGCATTGCCGGGATTATCCCCGCTTTCCCACATTCCGGCGGGGAGTAACGGCATTTTCGCTCCTCCCTATCTTCCCATCTTTCCGCTCCTCCTCGATTTATATTTATTTCCATGGGGCGAGGGAACGCCTCCACCTACGATTTCTACCACAACTTGTGCCGGGACTCGAGCAAGCCACCCCACTCCTTCACTTCTTTTTGGCCAGTACTACCTGGCTTGCCACGTTATAGCACAATTTAAGAATAATAATACTGATGAGCCATTCATTTATTTACTTCCTAACAAATTCTTGCTCAGGGATCGACAAGCGACTTAGACTTTCACGAAAAAAATGTCCTTCGGTCTAGCCTGGGCATTTTTAAAAGTTACTTATCGGCTTGTAGCTGTTTATCATCTCCTTTAAAGAGAGAGCATATGGGCTAATCCTGCGTTGCGGACGTTACATTTGTACGCAAATTTGATTGTTAGAATTGACACAGCTGCCGTTGACGTGGGTATATTTTCATGAAATTTTTGCCATATGCAGTTTCTTAAGTGCACTTTTAAACTTATTTAAAAACAATAGGTTAACTGTTTTTGAAAGAAAGTTATGCTTGCTCAAAGTTCCGTCGCGGACGTTACAAAAAATGGAAGTAAAATTTGAGGTTTGTGTGCATTTCCACATTTATTAGCGAATTAACCAAAAGTATTAACCGAAGTTAACCATAAAAAGAAGATAACTAATAATGAAGTAAAATGTATGACCATATCAATGCAGCTTAAAAAAGAAAGATAACTAGTTCCGTTAATAAAAATAATCTTAATTTAAATTTGTTGCTGACGTTACGTTGCGGACGTTACACTTCTTCCATCAAGCTAAATAAGGTTATTATCTATACTTTTAGCCACGATTTGATAGTTTTTTTGACTTGAGAAAATAGTTCAACATGTAAACGACACTTTGTGAACAAAATGTTATCATAAATTGTCATTCTAATAGGAGAATATGACAAATGAAAACAGGTCTAAAAAGCAGAAAAAAATACAAAAAAAATAAGAAAGAACGCTATAGTCGGGTTTCCCGACTATAATATTTGCGATACTCATTGCCCTCTTTAAAAAAACAACTAGCTTGCCCTCTTCAAAATAGTGTAGCCTACTTTCAGGCTCAATCAATTTTTAACGCCCGCTTCAAAAAAATGGTTAGCCTACTATCGGGCGCAATAAAAATTTTGAACGCCTTGTATATACAATTTCTTAAAAATGGCCCGATTTTCAAATTTAGATATTTGGGTAGATATTTTTAGTACAAACAACATTTGTAAGGGTCACTTTTCTCTAGCATTATAAATGTGGACACCACAGAGTTTTTTCCGGTTTGTGGGCGTAAAAAGGGGCGTGGTGATCTGCGCCTTGCTTATAGAAGTCTGTGTGCAAAATTTGGTGGTTCTAGCTCTTTTAGTTCCCGAGATCTCGACGTTTGTACGGACGGACAGACAGACGGACGGACAGACAGACATTTCAACGTTTACAGTATTTGCTTACTCTTCGAGTATCGCAAATAAAAAAATACTTTTTGCTAATATGAACTAGTTGAACCAAAAAAAATATTTAATCTTGTTGTCCATCGCTTAGACAAGTTTAGTTCCTATGATTTAGGAAAAAAAATTGGCAAAAAACCATATAGAAATATGTTTTTTTTAGCCTTTTTTCGTTTTTCGGGCTGGTTTCAAAATTCTCGGATTAGCCCATATCTGAGACTGACGTTTACATAAATTTAATTTATAAATTTATCGTAAAACATTAAAAAAAAATATTTGAAAATTCTAGCCAAACTGTCGTTCCCAACAGCTATACGAAACATTTACAAAAGTTTCAGCCATAAATAATGTAGTAAAAAAAAAAATACAATGTTTAAATTATTTCAAACACATTTTTTTTTGCGATACTCGAAGAGTAAGCAAATACTGTAAACGATCAAATGTCTGTCTGTCCGTCCGTCCGTACGAGCTCCTAGATCTCGGGAACCATAAGAGCTAGAGCCACCAAATTTTGCACACAGACTTCTATATACCCCACGTAGATCAAGTTTGTTTCAAACCCCGACCACGCCCCTTTTTACGCCCACAAACCGCAAAACTCTGTGGTGTCCACATTTTTAATGCTAGAGAAAAGTGGCCTAATTAAATGTTATTTGTATTGAAAATATCTACCCAAATATCTAAAAATTTTGAAAATCTGGTAATTTTCAAAACTTGTGTATACAAGTGCCTTAAAAATTGATTGTGCCTAAAAGCAGGCTACACTCTTTTAAAGAGGGCTAGTGACTCTACCGTTTTTTCTAGTTTTGTTTTTTTTTAAGAGGGCAATGAGTATAGCAAATTTTATAGTCGGGACTATAGCGTTCTTTCTTGTTTTTAATTTAAAACATCGTTAAATTTGGCTGATTTTTTTGATAAAAATGTGATTTGCTTTAAATATACCACGACGTACCCACGGCAATGCGAGAAATACCTTTTGAAATAAGTTATTTAAACTGTTATCAAGTCCCCTACGGGAGCGGGTTCTGCGCGGCTCTCTTAATTTTTTGTTTATGAAGTTTCAATGTAAGGACTTGAGCATGCTCAAAATCCAGTTAAATCTGTTAAAAATTGTCCAGACATTTACTGTATTAATACGTAGCTTATTTCATGCAATCATTTCATGAAATGGGGAAAGAAGTGTGTGTATAAACACCATTTCATTTCATGTAGGCTCTGCTAATTTGATTACACGTATTCGTCTCCATCGTACAAATATAGTTATAAATAGTATGCAAAACTTTTGAACTTTTGGTAGCTAAAATACATAAAAGTAAAATATATTGCATACTTTTGAATCTTTTTTTAAAAGTTTATTTTAAGAGCTAAACATTAAAAATTCGATAATACAAACAAAAAAATTGTTTGATTTTTTATGTTGAAAAAATGTTATCTTAGCTAAGCAAGAATATTGAGAGGTTGATAAATCTTTTTATGTTTTTTTTTTAAGTTTTGTTTTTTAAGAACAAAATGGTTTAATTTTATATTCCTAGCTACGCAGGGGATAAAATGCCAATTCAAATCGACTTCTTAGTCTAATTATTTACAGACTGTCCTTCGACTCCACTCAGTGCTGCTATTTTTCGAATCTGGAGAACCTATTCGTGAAAACTTTCCAACGTACGTCTTTTACGGTTTCTTAGCAACTTAGGAATTTCTGCACTACTTAGTTCATTACCCAGTTCTTCGATCAAAACATCACACAAATCTTCATATTTTGAACCTTCAACTGTTTCCAAAAACAATTTAGCTGTGCCACTCAATTTGTTCCTTAGGGACAAAGACTTCAATCGGAACACTGTTTTTATTTGCCAAAACTTCACATTTTTCTGCAATCATTATTCTCGTTACTCGTAGAGTAAAAGAGAATACTGTGAACGTTGAAAATGTCTGTCTGTCCGTCCGTCTCTCTGTATTAAGCTAAAGATCTCGGGAACTATAAAAGCTAGAACCACCAAATTTTAAACACAGACTTCTATAAGCAAAGCGCAGGTCAAGTTTGTTTCAAAACCTGACCACACCCCTTGTAACGCCCACAAACCGCTAAACTCTGTTATGCCCACATTTTTAGTGCTAGAGAAAAGTGTCCTCAATGAATGTTGTTTGTATTGAAAATATCTACACAGATATAAAGTTTTTAGCATCGGGTCAATTTTAGTTAGTGTGTTAACAAGTGCGCTCGAAAGCAGGCAATTTTTTTGTTTAAAGAGGGGTAAGTTGGCCGAGCGCCCTTTTTGAAAAGGCTCTAAAGCTCAGTGGTGACATCTACACTTATTTTTGTCGAGTTTTAGGGTGTGCTTTTACCGACGTAATTTGGATTATTTATGTGTTGCGGTTTGCCCAGGAGCACACTTTTTCTCTTTTCGACGCCGGTAAGTAAATTATTCATGTTATTTTTCCTAATATTTTTTACAAACAATTATCGTCTGATTCCCGAAAACGTGGTACCGCTGGAAAGGGTATTCAAAACCCTACAAAATAGTGTGACTTTTTCCGGGGTAACCTAACTTTTGTGTTTACGAATCGTAATTTTTTCGAAAAAAAAATCCATTAGGGTAGGTTAGTTTGATTTATTTTTATATGATTTAATTATATTTATTATATTATATTACTATATTTTGTATATTATTTTTTAATTTCTTTGATTTTATTTTAAATAATTTTTTAAGCGTTTTTTGATATACAAATATTTTATTTTCTGATTGATTTGAGCAGAAAATAAGGACGTACAAACGAAAGTCAGTCCCTGGGGTAAGTTACCGGTTTTTCCTGTCGCAGTTTAATGTTAACTTTTTCCTTGATTGTTTTTTGTTCATAAAAAAATTCACAGATGTGCTCAAGGGTTCTACCTTTTAATGACAGCACAAACCGTTTCCGAAAAAGTTTGACCACAATCATTAAAAAAATTCTTAAGTCTAACTAGCCAACATGCCGCGGTCTCCCCTATTCTATATAAAATATTAAATAGCCACTTTAAAACGCATATTTGTCACATCTAAAACTTTGAAGAAAATAACATGTTCGTCGGGTTTTCAACTATCAGATAACCTTTAAAAATTGCTTTAAAAAAAATCTTGCTGCATACTATTATACTTTCTTAAAACTGGATAGATTTTAGTTTTTGCAATGACAAAATACCATTGATTCCAACTTTTTTTAATTCTCAAATGGTCAACTTATGCAATTATGGTAATAAAAATGACTCTGAATGCCTAGTCTTAATTATAAGAAACAAAATAGCGAAAAAAATGGTTCTACTTTAAAACTAAGTAGCTTTTGTATATATGCACCATATAAATATAGCTTATTGGGACTTACCTCTTCGGCTTGTCTTTTCCTTCGATTATGGGATAAGTTGATTTGCGTGTATCAGCGACGACATTTTTGAAGAATGGTTCGCCTTCATTAAGAGGCAATGAAATATCCAGTTTAATCAATTTCTCCAAAAGGGGTTGCGACTGCGAGGCGAAATGTACGTGGTATACTTATCATGTATTTATTTCAAAGTGTTAATACATCATGGAATCAATTGGCAATGGCTTATGGTTACATTACAAACTGTATGCCCATGATATAAATTATTAGTTTTAATATGTTTATAAAAAATGGTTAAAAAAGTTGGGAAGTTAATTTCGACTACAGGAAGACATTTTAAGCATTTTAAGATTTCTTTTAGTATGGATTTTACCTGTGGCTCTCTGTTCCATTCATTATCAGTAGTGTCCTCTGAGTCATCGAACTGACTTTTCCATTGAGACGCCAACGTAAGAGCTCCGCCTTTGGTTACCTGTTGCAATGCTGAGACATTTTCGTCGTCTATTAAAGCAAATTGGGTGACTGAATGATCACCAGCAACGCTGCTTCTGGCTGTGTTGCTTCCAGTACCAACCCCTCCTCCTCCACCTGTTGCCCCGCTATTGATCCGTTGAATAGAATTGGTGCTTGGTCCAGAGGAAGATAGCCGTAAATTGGTAGATGTCGCCGAACGGCGGTTTACTGGCGGTATGACAGGCATTCCAAATATTTGACCATGCTGGTTGATGGCAAATTTTGAAGACGATGAGTTTCCTGTGGGACCAGTATTGGTGCTGGTTAAAAACTGAGCACTTTGTTCATGTGCCATCGTTATCTCAGAGCTTTGTGGGTTATGGCCTCCACTCGCAGTCAGATCATGTACACTCCTTGGAGGCGCAGTAAGTACACGGAGACGCCCAAAGGTTGATCTTTGTTCATCCAATACCCGCTTTATTTCAGAGCTTTTCTCGTTTGTTGTTGCCCCAGGTTTCTGTAAATGCTTATCAGCGGAACACGGCGAATTTAGATTTTTCAACTGCGACTTCTGGAGCTGATCGATCGCACAAAGGGAAGCTTTAGCACTCTCCGTGGCAGTTGCATCAACAAATATACTTTTATCAGCAACATCAACAACATTTTCGGACTCTGCATTTGGTTTCGTTGACAAAAACTTTGTGGGTGCTCTATCTTCTGATTGTGGGTACTGTAAATTACTTACTTATAATAACAATCACAACGGACGTATTTTAAGTACTTACCGAATTTCCATAGACCGGTGCAGAATTGTTTTGATTTGTCGTGGAAAACGATCCAGCTCCACTGTGGGGCTGTGAGCTCTTTGTATGAACTACTGACTGTGGTACTATTACCTGTACGTCATGACTTGGTGACTTGATTGGTGCACTTTGAACATTTTGCATTGCCACGTGGGTGTTTGTTGCTAATGTCGGCTGCTGCTGGCCCAACCCCTTTGCCGTAGTACCATGTTGTACGTTGGCTTCGCTTGTGCCCTTAGATTGTGGGGCTAGTGAGGTCGCATTGCAGTTTTTATCAACCTTTAAAAAAGAAAGGAACGGTTTGAAACTTTATAATGTTCGTATTTTTAAAAGAAATTTGTGCCATATTATATCTTATTATTGCACTAACCTTTTCCTTTATATGTAAGGGCTCGGTCGCTGTGATATGAGCGGTTTCAATATCAACTCGTTTTCGCACCTAAAAAAAAGTTCACAAGCTAAATAAATGGAATTTTTTTTTTATATTTTTTTTTTTTTTTTTTTCGGGCGTAGTCCCACGGCCCACATACCCGCCCAACCGACCGCGGGGCGCAGCCGTGTATCGTACGGCACGATTCGCGAGAGGATAGACGCGAGTTATGAAAATATAGGCAAAAGTCCGAGGAAAAAAGTAGGATCTAATTTTGTGCTAACGATATTAGTATAAGTCGTTTTAAGAGCGGCAGAGAGTCAGAATTTGAGATTATAGGATAAAGTTTATTATAGTCAGAACATAATACTCTGAAAGGCTCATGCAAGTCATAGTTAGATCTACGATGGTTTAATATTAAGGGTATATAATTTCCAGTTAATCTACTTGGCACAGAAAAGTTAAGCCGACCAACCAAGTCGGCACTGTCAATATCACCACGAATAAATAAAAATAGTACCATGCATCGTTCTACGGTTAGCTAGGGAGGGTAAATTAATTAAAATATGTAGTAGATAATCTGATTTAGAAGATTTTGATGGGTTCTATTTATGCAAGGTCAATAATACCAATAATATCAATCTTTATTTTAAGCAAAGCATAAGATAATTGTACTGTGCTTCTTCCCTACTCAATTTAAAGAGCTACAACTGATCCACTGGACAAGAAGTATCCTTATTATATAGGACAGACTCCGTGAGAAGAGAAGAAAGGCCAAATTCGGCAAGCCAAAGTTTATATACCCTTGTAGAAAGAGAATACAGTAGTCCTATTTTGATAAGCTATAGTGATCAACCTTTAATTGTGTAAAAGCCAATTTTTCGCAAAAAAATTATATTTGTAGAAATGTTATGTTGATAGATTTTACAATAATCGAAAAACGGTGACACTTGAAGTAATCGATTTGTATGGCAGCTGTAAGATATAGTCATTAAATCCCAGATATTTTCAAACTTGATCTGCTTGGACATACGAAAAGATGATTGGGAAAGTTATATATTGATAGGTCTTACAAAATTCAAACATGTAGATGCCAGCTGTGGGATATAGTCATCCGATCGTCAAGATTTCTCGACTTGCTTGAACATAAAAAAACTTGGCAGAAAAAGTTTAAAGTTCGGGGTTTGAACCCCGAAATCCCCTTCTCTGGATCCGCGCCTGTCAAGCTTGCGCCACCGGTCGCAGGCAGCGACGACGCAAGGGCACAAAGTATACTTGAAGGTACCACGGTGAAAGTGGGGCGACGTTACCAGATAGGATTATTGTGCTGCCACAGAACTATGGCGTACAAGCGGTTGGTCACCGTCGAGAAGAAGATGAAGCGCAACGAGCAGTTTGCGCATGATAACACCAGGATCATCAAAGAATACGAATCTAAAGGATACGCTCGTCGTTTAGAGCCTAACGAGGTCGCTGTGGAAAGCGAAAGGCTATGATTTGCCTCATTTTGGAGTCAAAAACCCGAACAAGCCTGGAAAGATTCGGTTGGTTTTCGACGCTGCAGCAAAGGTTGGAGGAACATCATTGAACTCGGTGCTGAACAAGGGGCCGCAGCATTACAGGCCCTTGCCAGTTGTTCTTTTTCATTTGAGAGAAGGAGCCGTCGAAGTTTGTGGGGAGATGTTCCATCAAGTTTTGATCCGTCCCGAGGACAGATATTCTCAACGCTTCCTGTGGAGAGATTTCAACGACGACAGGGATCCTGATGTCTACGAAATGAACGTAATGACCTTTTGAGCAACCTGCGCACATTACGTAAAGACTGTGAATGCCAACAAGTTTAGGCATTCGGATCCGAGAGCAGTCAAGGCCATCATGGATTGTCATTATGTGGATGACTATTATGCCAGTTTTCAGCCAGCTCACCCGTTGTGGAGACAGCCTTGGGTCCACCTGGACGAACCGAGTGCGTCGTATGGGGTGAGTCTGAACAGAAAGTTGTGAGAATGTGTTGGCAAGCAGCCACGGATGACTTCAGATTCAATGTGAAGTATCATCGAGTTTCGAGCTGCGTTTTGAACCGAATCCCTACCAAGAGGGAGTATTTGAGCTTGGATATGTCTACGTTCGATCCCCTATGATTTTTTTGCTGCCTCATGATAACAGCAATGTTATTGCTACGAGAGATTTGGAGGCAGAAAATCCAGTGGGATGAACCTGAGGAAATCAACAGAGCCTTTGTGAATTGGCGCAAAGAGATTGACGCCGTGGGACAGTTCCGATGTCCTCGCCATTATTTTGGGCGTGGATTTGTACGGGAAACAGAGCTGCACGTCTTCGTGGATGCAAGTCAATCAGCATTTGCAGCCGTGGCCTATTGGAGGGTCACTAATGAGGACGACGACGTGCTGGTAACCTTGCGCCCCGATGCGAACAATGTCGATCCCACGGCTAGAGCTGCAGGCAGCAGTTCTTGGTACGAGACTGGTGGATACTGTGAGGAAGGAACACAGTGTAGCCATCAAGGATATTGTTTTATGGACGGACTCCAAGACAGTGCTGTGATGGATCGGCAGTTTGTGGGCATTCGTGTTGCGGAAATCTTGTATTCAACGAGGGTATCCCAAAGAAGATGGGTGCCAACAGCCGACAATGCGGCATACCATGCAACGCGTTCGCAATGCCACGTGGACCTCGCTTACGTTGGCTAGGCAAACCGGCGTTTTTGAGGCAGCCAGCAAGCAGCTGGCCGCGACCTGAATCCGGAGTGAAACGAGATCCGGAGATTAATGACGACGAAGAAATGCCAAGTGAGTTTGCGTTGGTTGCGGCAAACGACTCTTTTATTTTCTTTCAGAGGTTCTCGAGCTACAGTCGGCTACTCAGGACCACAGCCTGGGTCCTTAGGTTCACGCGCAGATGCCGTGGACAGAGAAGCAAGCTCGAGGTGTACGGACTCACTGCAGTAGAGTGTGAGTCAGCGGAGAACTTGTTGGTCAGACAGGCTCAAAGAGGGGCGTTTCCCGACGAGATGCGGTCGACAAAAGACAGCGAAAGAGTCGCCAACGGGAGCGATATTCGGGGGCTGATGCCGTACATTGATGAGCGTGGAATCCTGCGAGCTTACGGCAGAATTGATACCGCATTGTGTATGCCGTACAGTGCGAGGAGGCCAATAATTCTATCACACCGACACGGTCTTACGGAGACGATTGAGTATCATTACCACGCCAAGATAAAGCATAAAAATGTGGATGCTACGATTACAGAGATCCGGACGAGCTTCTGGGGCACGAAGCTAAGACGAGTTCTACGGAAGGTGATCTCTGGATGCAACGTATGCAAGTTGCAAAGAGCGCGGCCGATGCCACCGATAATGGGTTCCCTGCCGGGGGATCGCTTGGAGGCCAATGGATGGCCGTTCAAGAATACTGGACTGGATTATTTTGGGCCACTAATGGTGACACGGTCTTCGCCTGCGATCCAGCCTTGCCCCAAAGAGAATGGCGCAAGGGAATCATCGAGGAGGTCTACCCTGGAGTGGATGGAGTTATCACACGAGCTAAAGTGCGACAGCGACCTATCCAGGATTATAATGCGTCCTGTCTTCAAACTTGCTGTTTTGGATTTGAGTGAAGCGGTTGTTTACGGGGTCGGGGATATCGTCGGACGATAGTTTATCCGATAGGCCTTAATTATAGATCTAGTATTTATCGAGAATAATGAATGGATTCTTGGACCGGACGATGGACGGTCATATTTTAGCGGCCACTTGTAAGGCCATATTTTTTAAGCTTCCGTTCTATTGTTGCGTGTCTAGGATTTAAGGAGGACATACTGCGGTAAGCGAGGTTTTGGAAAATAATGTGTAATGTTAAATTTAAGGTTACATTTTTCCAGAATAAAACGGCTGATAGTTGCTCTATAATTAACAACGGCAGGCGGCCAGAGTACTTTATTGGGGCTTACCACCTTCTAGCGGAGTGGCTATCAGCCGTTAAAGGCAACTCCGCTGGAGCCACCGCCAATAACTTTTCTTAGCTTGTTATGTAACCGTTGAAAATTTAGAATTTTTGTGAAAGCCTGCTTTTCGAAATTTTTTACTGGGGGTAAAAAAAAGGTTTTAATGCAAAATTTATCTACAAACAAAACTAATAATACCTGCAAAAAAATGTTTTCAAAAATCTCTTTTCTTATATTTTGTATGATTTTTTGGATCAGAAAAACTTTGTATGGAATCGGCTAATTTTCCTTTTTTGTTTTTTTTTTTGTTTGTAAAAAAAATGTTGCATCAAAACATTTTTTTTTTTGCACTGAAGCAGCAGTATATTCCTTAACATTGTAGTCCTTCAGCTCTTTAAGTCTGATACCCTGTTTTGTTAAAAGTTTATTCAGAATTCAAATAAGAAAACAAATTAAAAAAAATTAAAAACAATTCATGTTTGACATTTATTTAGCATTTAAAAATAGCATACTAAATAAATGGTTTTAATTTATAGAAATAAACAAACAAAGATCGCTAGAAAATATAACAAATTCTTTGACTAACTTTCTATTTCAGTTAACTTTTTCGCTCAGTGTAAAACGTATCAGCTTGAAACTTTCCCAATCGCATTTTTTTATGTGTTTATTTATATGTAAATGATGGAATACAGAGTAAAAAATAACTGCAAGTCACTACAGCCCTAGTGCTTTGCAAACAAACTTATTTGACTGTAGGGAAGACTCAACAAAGTCAGCTAAGGCAAAAACAAAACAATAAAAAAAGCACCAAAATGATGAAATAAAAAGAAGTTAAAGTTGTTACCTAAAAAAAATTTAATAGTTTTAAAAAACTAAAAAACGCTTTCCGGGTTAATAGATATCGATAAATTATCGGTAAAAAAAACAAGTTGGCAGGCCTGCATGCAAACCAAAAAGTGTTACGCCGCCAGCCAGCCAGCCAGCCAGCCACAAGTGAAACTAATATAAAGCGTTTAAAAATTAAACCAAGTTTTAAAATTTTAAAATAAACCTTTTTTTTTACCAATATGCTTATATAAATCTGGCCTAGAGCTAGGTTTTAAAAATTATATTTTGAGAAAACAAGTTCAAAGTTAATGTTTACTTCTTTTTTGTACGTACAGTTCTAAATGTCTAATATATAATGTTTAATTTTGCGATATAGACAATCATGCAAAAAATAGGAAGCATGGTATTGGCTTTCATAAACTCGTTACTCTAATTTGGGCTAATTTGGGCTCTAATTTGAAACCTAGGTATTAAGGTATATTAAATTAAGGAGATTTGGTTAAAGTCTTACGTAATCAGTGCCGCTTGCGTTAGATGCTGCCACAGTCATTTGTGTTATATTCCCGTGCATGAAATCGTTTTTAACAGGAACTGATGGATTGCCTGTTGTCGTACTTATGTTGCCTATCGCCGCAGAATCCACTTTTTCCCAGTCGTATGGATCAGACTCCTTGACGCCGCGCCTTTTCATACATCGTTCGAATAAACCAATCAGCATCTATCAACGTTAAAAAGTAGTTTTAAGTATTATTTTAAAGAGTTCTGTGGTTTGGATTATCTTTTTGAGTTACCGCATAGTCCGGTCGGTCTGCATAGGTTAGAGATTGAATATGCTCTAAAAATTGCTTTAAATCTGACGGCAAGTGCTTTAAAAGTATTCTGTGATCATACTTTTCCTTTGTTAATCCAACTTGTTCCTTATCTTTTATTTTACGCCATGGCAGTTGCCCGTTAACAAACTCGACGAGCATATAGAATAGTGACCACAAATCGTCGTGGCGTCCCATTTCCCTATTGCGATGTGCATTAATGGAAGCATAGCGAACTGTGCCGCGAAAACCAGCTGCAGCTCTTGGACACCTCACCTCGCCGGTGCCAGTGGTATACTGACGCGCCAAGCCAAAGTCTAGCATATAGACGCGTCGACAATTATAAGGCAAACGACCCACAGAAAAGTTGCTCTAGAACGAAAATTGCAATTATTTCATAGTTTCTCAGGGGTCTATTGTTTTTCAAAACACTGAATTTCAAAGAATTTTTAGTTAAAAAAACAAAACAAATTTTAAAACTATTACCGGTTTAATATCACGGTGAAGAAATCCCACAGAATGTATAGATTCAATGGCCTTGAGAATTTGTAAGCCTAACCTAAGTGTTGTACTAAGAGAAAATGCACCTCGCGGCTGTGCACGACGGAGCTCAGCTAAATTTTTTCCTTGAAGCTGCATCACCACGTAATTAAATCGATCATTTCGTCCGCATCCGATGAAACGACATACGTGCTCCTTCCCCTGTAATTTTTTAAGTACGGCCACTTCCATTTTCAGCACCTGTTTGGGCTGGCGGGCGGATTCTACTTTAAGTGCGACCTGCTCACGCGTAATCAGGTCTTGTCCCTCGTAAATCTCTCCAAAACCGCCGCCACCGATTTTACGCACGACCTGTACATAATGGAAATGATAGTGTTAGTGAAAAATGCTGAAGTTGTATAAAGCACTTGTAGCCAGCCGCAGGCGCAGTCAAAATAATAACACAAATCATCAGTTTACTGTTTCAAGAATTTACGCTTGTCAAAGTTTGTAGAATAGTAATGGATTTGCTCTTGCTAATTAAAGTTATTGTGAACTTTCAATTTTTCTGACATACAATAATATAAGTCCCAGCGACTGCAAATGCTACAATTTTCAAACACTGTTTTTTTTTATCGCAAACACTTCCCATGTACAAAAGAAATATTTCGATTTATCGATTTGTAACATGTTATGAAAGTTCGAAAGTCGCTGTTAGCGCTCCATTTTGCCTGGCGCTTAGCAAAAAGTTAAGGACGCCGTCACCCTTTTTTTTGTGTTTTAAAATATAAAAGACTTTTTTATTGCAAATTAAAATAAAACTATTTAGTCTTTAAAGAGTAATTTCCTATCGATTTGCAATACTTTATTGCAACGATTTCCGAAAAACATACCTATCAGTCACTGGGACACTCCAAATGTCCCAGGTCAATAAATTTGGAAATGAAATTAAAGAAAAATAATTATATTTTTATTCACATATATGGCTTTTTTTTCTTTCTTTAATTAACCTTTCAGTTTTTACTTTGTTCGAATGAGATCATTCGTTTTTCATTTTATTGTAGCCTATTGCCTGATTTGTGTAAATGCATGTTTGTATAGGGTCAGGCCATGTCAACTGTACCTCCTCATTTTATGGATTTGAACAATACCTATGAAAATGTGTAGCTTAGGACAGTACCTCAAAACACTTTAAATAGTTTTTCGAAATTCTGCACCGTTTTCGATATTTTGAGCTTCAAAGTTAATAAAATTTGTTTTTAAGGCTTTGGAGAAAATGTATAACGAACGGTTTGACATTTATCGAAAAAGTTTTTTTTTAATGTAAGAAAATCGTTTTGTCTCAAAAAAAAAAAAATATTTAAAAAAATTTAATTTGGAATTTAACGTAATTTTTTACAACAACTGTTTAAACAAATTGGTTTTCAAAAGTGTTTTAGGGCAGTTTTTGCTTCAAAACTTTCGCACAATTATCGTCGAACTTGCTTTTTTAAAAGTCCTGCCCGTTTTTTTCATACAAATGCTCGCAAGCAGCGCTGACGTCGTGGTTGACGCCGGCAGCGCAGTCGGCGCGATCGCCAATTGTATGACGTCAACGACGATGCTTGCGAGCATTTGTATATCAGTCACTGGGACAAAGCACTATGTTGAAACATTAACCTTAATAACCATTTTCCAATTGACTTTTTTCTCTTTCTAGCTAGTTAGAAAATGAGTAAACAAAAAATGTACTCGAAACTAACAATTTTTGAGGTTAATACTACGGTTGATACATCAGATTTTGCTTAGCTGATCAGTCACTGGGACAGTTACCTTGCTTCTATTAAAGCAAACACTTTTTTCAGCTAATTAAATTAAAACAGCAGGAGGTGTTATTCTCCAATTAAATTAACATCTAACGGCAAGTAAAGTAATAATACACTATAAAGTTTATTTTTAATGTAAATATAAATGTCTTCGGTTTTTTTGAATGTTTTATAAAATTGTTTTTTACATATTTAGTGGGAGACCTAAGGAAAACACAACATTTATGAAATTAAACAACAATATATTTTATAAAAATAAATAAAAACGTGTATAGTAAACAGCTATACATATGTTGAATATATGTATGAGCTATATGTGGAATATTAAATGTTTTCCCTTCAGGCAGAAATGCCAACATTCTTAAAAAAAAAACTGATTAAGTTGATAAAGTAAGTCATTAATTTGTTTGTCAAGCATTAACTTCTTTATTTTAGTCATCAAAGTGTATTTTAATGGTAAAAATGCATCGTCAAACTGAACTTAAAAAAATAAAAATAATTACTTTATTTATTAACGACAAAAAAATGTAAGCACAATTTTCAAAGAAAAGTACCAAGTACCATAAGTTTGACTTGGGTGTCTCTAAACTTGAAAACACCACTGGCTTTGTCGGCAAGCTTGCTAGGATGTAAGCTGCATTTAGTGCTAAAGGATAGCCCGAAACAGCCTGAAGCTCTATGAATTGTTGCTCATTAATATAAAGCGCGTTTAAACTTTAAACTTACGCGTCAAAAATACATTTTTTATAGGGACGGCGCACCGTTACATTGGCAAAGTATACTAGGGCTTTAAACAAAACCCTGAATATTCCGTTATTGGAATGATTAGCTCTTAGGTTGGATATTAATTCAATGGAGGATCTATGGAGGTTGGCTTTAACGAAAATTGTTGGAGCTACCAAACCACATTGATTGTCTTATGAGGAGTTAGTAAAAGCTGACATACCCGGATAAAAATGTACATTAAACTTACATAACCAGGGCACATAGGTCGAATTTCAACATTTAGGGCGAGAAAAGTCCTTTTTTGAAAGTTTGTCAATGCAATTTCCTAGAAGTGCGCCCCTGCGAGCCAGCCAAAACTTGATCTACGAGCAAGCTACATACATCAATCGATGTAGGCATTTCTAAAAATACAACTTTTTAAAGTGGTGCTGTTTGGTCTTTTAAGTTAAAAAAAAACTAATAGGTAGTGAAAATAATACCTTTCCAAGTTCGTCCAAGCAATTTTTCAATCAGTTATTGATTAGCCTAGCTAGCCTTAAAAAAATCAAAGTTCACTTTGCTCCACTTTGCGAGAAAATCAGTTTTGTGAATAAGTAAGTAAAATGTTATTTCAATATAATTTTAAGCAAAAAGTTTCTTTCGGGATGAAAAAAGTAAAATTGGTGCACTTGGTGAACTCAAATCTAAAATCCGTTTGACTTTAGTTGACTTTAGTTAGTTCTATGAACTAATTCGTTCGCAAATCTTGAATCAGAATAGTTAAAATATCAAATATGCATATTATATCGGGTTTACTACAATAAGAAAAAATAAAATAATTTTGTCGCCCTAAATGTTTAAAATCGACCTATGTGCAGCGTCGCGATTAATTTCATTAGTTCAAACTCAAGAAGGAGGAATTAATGGCCTCCTTCTCCCAACAGTAATAAAAATATTATTTTTTAAGATTAAAAAATTTTTTTGCACAAAGATATTACAATGAAGAAAATCTTTTTTTATTTTTGTAAAACACCTAGTGGTTTAATTTTTTATATGTTATGTTTTCCTAAGTTCGCCTTGTAAATATGCAAATAAAAAACAAAAAAGAAAAAAAAAAAAATTTATAAATACATCAAAAACTAACTTTGCACGAACCAAAAACTGAAACAGTCTGAAAAAACTAAACATATGAGGTTATCATACAATTTTAAACGCACGATTCATCATAAATGTTTCAAATTATTATTTATTACCTCTAAATATTTTTGGAGTATTTTTAAAGAATTTATTACAAAAAAGGATTAAAATAAGGTCACAGCCAAAATAAACCAGGCAACCAAACGTAAAAAATTATAGCAATTAAAAAAATTTTAATATGCAGAATGATCTTTTTTATGTTTATTTGCCTGGTTCATTTTTTCTGTGACCTTGTTTTTTGTTTGTTTTTTTTTTAAATAAATTTATGATAATATTTTAAAAATATAAAGAGTTAATAAATAATAATTAAAAAAATTTATGATGAATCGTGCGTAGAAAATTGAATGATAATCTCATTAGATTAGTTTTGACAGACTGCTTAAGGGGGAATATACACCTAGAAAAGTAAAAAAAATCGATTTTTTTATTTTTGTGTTTTCTTGACGCTTGATGTCTTAGGAATGTCTAGTGAGTTTGGAGCAAAAATTCGAAAAAAATTCACATCTCTGCGCAAGCGTCTTGCTGGCGCTCGGCGACTCGCTCAACTTTCAATCGCTTTTTTCTCGAAACCATGTTTCCCAAATCGGTGACCACGATAACTCGAAAACCACTGTTCCGATCAACTTGAATTTTTTTGTGTCTATTTTATACATAATTATCTACTTTTTGCCGTAGGGGGTTTTTTTTAGAAGCCTAAATTCTGATTAATCGACAAAATAAGAAGGATTTTTGGTCTAAAAACTGCTACTCTAAGTTTAAAAAGTCGTAAATTTGTCAAAAAAAATTATTTCGAAAAACCCTTACGACAAAAAGTAGATAATAGTCTAAATTTTATTATTCTTTTTCATTTTTGTCATTCTGATGATTACAGATGAAATGAGAGTGGTCACCGCAAAGGATTTCATTTTTGCGTCAGTTGAAAGAGGACGCGTGTACTCAACTAATAATGTAAATAAAAATCTCTAAAAAGTTAGACGTGTTCAGAAAAGTAAGCGCTTTCATTTAGTGAAAAAATCTATCCAACAATGCGTATTGGTTTTCTAGAAAAAATTCATGAAAATATCATTTTTTTCTGCGCTCCTAGGTGTATATTCCCCCTTAAGTTTTTGGTAGTTAGTGGTTCGCTTTGGCTTTAAGCCACTGTACTTTTCTGAGGTAAGTAATGAATTTTAACTATTCTTTAACTGTTTTACTATAACTTTTATTGTCTCCATTGATGATGCTGATGGTGTACTTTTTGGGTTTCTGCTAGATTTCTAAATTACGGACCATCACCAAAAACCGCGAAAAATTTTCCTCGATAGACCGCGATATTGGAATAAATTTACTTGAAAAAAATTCTTGGCGGTCGGCTAAGGTTTCGTAGTAATAAAAATTTATAGGTATGAGGTTTTTTTTTTTTTTTTAATTTTTTTTTTTTTTAAATGAATATTGCAAATCTGATAGTTGGGAAACCCGACTATATCGTTCCTTCTTGTTAATATTTGATTTCTAAAAATGTGGTTTGATCGCATATGTGTACACTTCATTTGAAACACACCTTCCAACGCTCTTTTACTACATGCCCCGGCTGCAATAAATCTTCTGAAGTCATTTTGCAAGGTTCCTTCTCCTTAGGGCCTACCACGATTCTGGCCTTTTCGGCGGCAGCCACCAGAGTTTTGGGAGGATCAGGGGCAGGCGTGATTGACGATGGCACTTTAAAGGTCACGCGACTGCGAACTCCTAGACGGTTGTGTTTAGCTGGCAAAGTAGCCGACCGCTGCAATACATTTGGATATCGGTGCTCCTCTACTGCCTCTGTGTCTGCAGCACTCGTCCCTGAGTTTATATGTTGAAGAAGACGAGATTGCAGGATAGCACCAGCGAGTGGCGGTGGTTTTGATGGCGGTGGTGGATGAAACCTCAACAGATTCTTCTTACATTCACGGTTAGGACTTATATATTGATCCTGATTAGATGGGGGCTGGCATATTTGATGAGTATCATCGGGCGCAGATGCATTTTCGTCGTTTCTGAATAATAATAGAGAATCCCAAAGTTAAAAATTATTTAAACATGCGTCTATTTTAACGTCAATTAAAAGTAAACTTACGCGACCCATCTTTTAGACCAATTGCATGTAAAAACAATTATTTATAATATGTAATATCGAACATTTTGAATAGCCAGTAGGCAAATTAAACACACAATAATAATCAACATTTTTAAATTTAAACCAAAACAAAACACAAACACTGACCACAGCGATGCGAGCTTTCCTAACAGTGCTGCCGATAAAATAAAGCTAGAAATACTAAAACAGTTCGCACCAGAAATAATCGATTAAAAATCACGCTTTGTTTAGTGCGCGGTTTGAAAAAAAAAAAATTAACTTTGGAAACCAAAAATTCGTGTTGCGCCCGCAGCATTCAATTTAAATAACTATTCGTCTTTACAATAAAATAGAGTTTGTTGTCCCACAGCATTTAGAAACATTGGATGACTTGGATACAAATGAAACAAGTGCGAAACATGCAGCTAAAATATTAAAATTGACGTTGAGACCAATAAGGAAATAATACTTTCATCGATTATTAAAACTATCACCTAAGACTTAAGATTCAGATGTTGGCGAATATCTAGCCTGGCTTCGTAAAAATACACCGTAATCCGAACATTCAATAGGAAAAGGATCTTTCAGCTCCTATCGCTTGGGTAGATCTTCCGGAAAACCACCTATTGGAAGACTACCTATTCGATTGTCGTCGATTGTTGAATTTGCAACGGGGCACTTTCGAATTCGAATATATACCTCGAAATATGAAATACCTTTTTTTTTATTTTTTTTTAGGTCAAGGTTTAGGGGTCGCTACCAAGGTTTGAATTTTAAGGGTCTCCATACAAAAAAAAAAAAAAGTTCGATTTTTATTATTTTATTTTCATAAATAATTTCAGAATCTGAATACAAAACGTTGACTAAATTGTGAAGTCGATCCGAATAACAGTTTCGGAGATAAAGACCCTTGAATGTGCGCGAAAAAGTTCAAATGCACTGCTTATCAAAATTACATGCAAAACATAACATTCAAGGGACTGTATCTCCGAAACTACGTAACGCCTCGTAAATACTGTAGAAAACAAGAAAGAACGCTATAGTCGGGTTTCCCGACTATAAGATTTGCGATACTCATTTGCCCTCATTAAAAAAACAAAACGAGAAAAAACGATAGAGTCGCCACCTATGGAGCTACATTATCTACATTTGTAAATTTTACATTCACAAACACGTGTATGTAAAATATGTATGTAGACTAGATTTAAGGCATAGCTAAATGTTCTATAACTTCTTTATTATTTATTAGAGCATAAAATGGTTCGAAATATAGTAAGACAGTGCACATATCATTGTATTTCTTTTAAAACCGCAAAGATTGCACAAAAAATAAGAGTGCCACAGATTTTCGCGGTTTGGGGGCGGTAAAAGAGGCGTGGTCAAGTTTTGAAACAAACTTAATCTGCGTTTTGTTTTTAGAAGTCTGTGTGCAAAATTTGGTGGTTCTAGCTTTTATAGTTCCCGAGATCTCGACGTTTGTACGGACGGACGGACGGACGGACAGACAGACATTTGATCGTTTACAGTATTTGCTTACTCTTCGAGTATCGCAAATAAATACGGTTTAAGCAACTTTGCAACCTTCTAGAATATTGGACGCTGGATATTTCCTCCCCTCTCTTCCCCACAAACTTGCACAACTTAGGATGAATATTTGACGTAAGTACAATACTTCAGGTCATTAAAACCGAGAAATTGGTTTGGCCCAAGATTAATTGTTTTTGATTTTGAAACAATTTTACCTGCAGACTGCTAATTCGGAACCGAAAATATTCATAACAAACTAACTTTGAGAAAACTGTGGTCAAAGTACCTATCAAACATTTTCTGGGACTCTTTAAAACCGAATGAAATATTTTTCCTTCATAGCCCACATCTGGAATTCAGCTGCATAAAAACATCGAACATAGGAAAAAAAAGCAGATATTTTTTCAAGTTGCAAAACATCGACGAATTGTTACATCAATCGCTCTTGCTTCCAGCTCTATACAATCTGCAGTAGGGTAGTGTAATTATCGGACGTAGAAGGTGGCGTAGCCAAATAGGGCCTAAAGAAACCGCATTCCGAACAGGAATCCGAAAAGGATCTGTTGGCACTTATTGCTTGGGTAGATTTTCCGGGAATCTGATAGCGCCATTCCCCTGTCACATTATTTTAATGTACATTGGAGCTGCAAAACCATCGATGGTTAAAACGATATTATCGATGGTTAAGTTGTACCATCACTTCGAGACTGACGCGCTAAAAAGTTGTAAGTATTTTGTGAAAAAAAATGTTTATATATTGTATTTATTTTGTAGTTTTCAATTAGTTAAGTTTCAAATTGGTGGTTCGTCTATTTGAAAGTATGAAGAGGAGAAAATATTGTTTTATTTTAAATAAACTAAAATATAAATATAATAATATGAATAGTTTAAAAAAACTAAAAAAAACGCTTTATAGTAAATCCAACCAAAAAGTAAAAAAATAATGTTTAAAATGTTTAACGATAAAATTGATAGATTCCCTGTCGGAACAACGGGCCGGCAGAGTTGATGGTGTTTAAAGCGTTGGGATGCAATAAATCTACGTGCTGGAATATAACTCGCACTATATTGATGCACTAAATCTCCATGATGGAATACAACTCCCACCATATAGATACACTAAATTTACATGCAGGTTTATAATTTCTACTATGTCAATGCACTAAATCTGCATTTTAGAGTACACGTAGCAAGAAATTATCTTCATTTGGCATCCCAACGCTTTAAACACCATCAACTCTGCCGGCCCGTTGTTCCGACAGGGAATCTATCAATTTTATCGTTAAACATTTTAAACATTATTTTTTTACTTTTTGGTTGGATTTACTATAAAGCGTTTTTTTTAGGTTTTTTAAAAAACTATTCATATTATTTTATACTTTTTAGTTTTAATTAGGTAGGTAGGTACTGATAAAAATTGCTTGTTTAAGATAATTTTCAAATTATTATTTATACGGAAAACTTAAAGCTATTCCGCACATGGACTTATTCGCAGAGATCATTTTGCATTAGTGTGTAAACAACCACCAAAGATGACTTCTCTCGCTTGTTCAAAATTTACTCTCTCTTACTCTCATTTGAAATTTTGCTGACTGCGTTTTGGGCAGCGCTGCCGTCGCTGCGAGAGAGAGCGAGAGTAATGCTTAGTGGTGTAACGCAGCCAGATAGCCACAAGTGAAACTTATATAAAGCTTTTAAAAATGTGGTGTCGTGTTATCAATAGCGGACATTGCTGAAACTACACACGTTGCTGTCGCCATCTATCTTTGGCTGCGAAAGCTTTCAAAAGCTTAGTGGAGTTACGCAGCCAGATAGCCAGCCAGCCACAAGTGAAACTTATATAAAGCGTTTAAAAAAAACAAGTTGGCAGGCCTGCATGCAAACCAAAAAGTGTTAAACAGCCAGCCAACAGAAACTTCTAGAAAAACTTTCAAGAAGGATCTACAAAATACTATGCGAACGCACAAAGGGACATGTTCTAGAATTTTATTAAGCGTTCTAAAAAATTCTAGAGTGTTCTAAAGTGTTCTATATGTATATCGTATGCTTAGTGGTGTTACGCAGCCAGATAGTCAGATAGCCACAAGTGAAACTAATATAAAGCGTTTAAAATATACAATTTGTTCCTTTTCTAAATCTTTAAACTTTAGTTATATTTCAAATAGTTTATTTTAAAAATGTGGTGTCGTGTTATCAATAGCGGACATTGCTGGAACTACACACGTTGCTGTCGCCATCTATCTTTGGCTGCGAAAGCTTTCAAGAGCTTAGTGGAGTTACGCAGCCAGATAGCCAGCCAGCCAGCCAGCCAGCCACAAGTGAAACTAATATAAAGCGTTTAATAAAAAAATACAATTTGTTCTTTTTCTAAATCTTTAAAGTTTAGTTATATTTCAAATAGTTTATTTTAAAAATGTGGTGTCGTGTTTTCAATAGCGGACATTGCTGGAACTACACACGTTGCTGTCGCCATCTATCTTTGGCTGCGAAAGCTTCCAAGAGCTTAGTGTTGTTACGCAGCCAGATAGCCAGCCACAAGTGAAACTAATATAAAGCGTTTAAACAAATACAATTTGTTCTTTTTCTAAATCTTTAAACTTTAGTTATATTTAAAATAGTTTATTTTAAAAATGTGGTGTCGTGTTATCAATAGCGGACATTGCTGAAACTACACACGTTGCTGTCGCCATCTATCTTTGGCTGCGAAAGCTTTCAAGAGCTTAGTGGAGTTACGCAGCCAGATAGCCAGATAGCCAGCCAGCCAGCCAGCCAGCCAGCCACAAGTGAAACTTATATAAAGCGTTTAAAAAAAATAGTGCCTTTGCAGCATGTGAGTTCGTAGTTGCTGGGCGTTTTGCTTTGAATTGCACTTGAGTGAAAATGGATGGCAATTTTATCTTGCCGGGCGGCTGAAAAGTTTCAAAATATCAATCCCAAAACTATAGTATTTGTCCAGAAGTTGAACAAGACACATTTTTTTAAAAAGTGCGGCAAATGCTAGTTGTTGTAGAGATTGCACTTTAAAAGTTATTGATAGGAATAGCTATTTATTGGTATTTTTGAGGGGCCGGGTCGGGGCGAATGACTCCTATACACATTTGTTTTGACTGCCACATATTTTTGTAACAGGAGACCCCGTTTAAAAATGGTGCAATAGAGCCGCGGGAAAAATCGATTCTCAGTGCGTCGATTCTTTTCGATTTTTTAGGAAAAAGAAAATCATTATAAATATTTTCAGAATCTGAATAAAATGTTACTTTTGATAAGCAGTGCAATTGAACTTTTCGCGCACATTCAAGGGCCTTTATCTCCGAAACTGTTATTCGGATCGACTTCACATTATAGTCAACGTTTTGTATTCAGATTCTGAAATTATTTATGAAAATAAAAAAATAAAAATAGAATTTTTTTTTTTTTTTTTTTATGGAGACCCTTAAAATTCAAACCTTGGTAGCGACCCCTAAACCTTGACCTAAAAAAAAATAAAAAAAAGGTATTTCATATTTCGAGGTATATATTCGAATTCGAAAGTGCCCCGTTGCAAATTCCAAAATCGTCCAAATAAGGACCACCCTAGTGTGCACATATTTATTGAGAGCATAAACGTTACATACAACTTAAGTCCGGTTAACATTCCAAAATGTTCAAGCATAGAAATAAAAAAACAAGAACTACATTTTCAAGTCTCTACACTTATAGAAACATTTTTCTACATTTAAGAAAACCGCCGTAAAAAAAATATTGCCCTTAATCTCAGCCATTCGCCACAAATTCAAAGCAACGCACCCTAAATTCAAGCAACGCAACAAACATTTTTGTTTCCTTAAATTAAGGGGGTTTTTCAAGTGTTATTGATTTTTTTTTAATTTTGATTTAAATATGTTCTTAATTTAAGAAAAAATTTCCTAAGAACCAAAGCGGAATCAACTCGATTTAAGTTTTTTTGTTCTTAAATTTTTGTTCTCATATTTTGAGAACATTCAACTCAATTAGAGAATTTTTGTGCTTACACGGTTTTTAAGCACGAATATTATCAGTTCGAGCGCAATGTTCTTGATTTTTTTTTCTGTCTAATTAAGAGTTTAACCATGAAATAAGATAAAATAAATGATGAATCTTTTCTTATATAGGGCGGACGATACTTCGATTCTTTCAAAACAAATTCGATGTTTTCCCGAATTCAAAAGAAACAATAGTATCGATTTTTCGCAGCTCTATGGTGAAACTACATGTCAGTCGTAAAGCCTAGTACTCAGATCGACGAACAGGTTCGATGTCGAAAAAAGGCCATTCCTTTTTATTTTTCTCGGAGTATGACCTTTTTTTTTTAGAAAATTCATTGGCAATTTCTTTGAGCAAGTACTGCGGTCACACCGATTTCGTTGGCGGGCTGTATATGCTGTATTCGGTTTGTTGACAACCAACGATGACACCTTCTCAACTTAAGCCGAGGCTGAAGCTCGAAAGGAGGAGGAGGCCAAAAATTTGAAGGAGCATGCAGTTACACTCAACAAGGAACGAATGGGGCACATCATTGCAAGGCGAGTGGACTACACGGAGATGGACTTCTTGTCCAACTGCCGGATAACAAACGGGACTTTTGTTCCCTGCCGTCGTCGAGAAGCACTCTATTGGCGGGCTAACCTGCGAGCTGCACCAATGATGGGCTAACAGCCTCCTACGCCATGCTCACCCACTAGAGTCCTGCAAAAGTGAACTTATAACTTATCCACCTACGGTGGATCTCAAACCGGGCGACTCGATTCACACTATGAAGAAATTTTAGGCTAAACGGCTGTTTCCCAAGCTGGGTGCAGGATTTCAAGGCTTTTTGTTTCAAGGACTGAATTAAACCGCTGTTTTATGTAAATAATAAAACAAATTATAATTTGCATACATTTCGTTGTTCAGTCGAATTTCGCGCGATCTTTTGAAATTTTGCTAAACCCTCTTTTAGAAACTAAGTTTCTAGTACTTTTTTCTATCATCTGAGTACTGCCTGTCGAACAGCACCCTCGAAAAGTGTTTTTATGTTATTGCCCTCTCGCTCTCTCTCACTGATTTCGAACTCATTTCGTCATTTTGTGGCCAAAAGGACGCCAAGATCATCAACCTCAGTTATTCTATACAAAGATTTCTCACTCAGCGTGTACGTAGCAAAAATTGGATTTACGCGACAAAAATTCATCAGCTTGCATTTAGAACCGTTTAAATTTAGTAAATTATGACAGCACCAGTTATGAAAGTTATTTATATCGAATCTTAAATCAGAATGGCTGGATCGGATTGTAAATAGGAATTTATTTTGTGTAGTGTTTTTGAAACAAAATATGGAGCTTCCTATAATTGCTTTGTTTACTTTACTGATTAGTTGATTTCGCAAAAGCACGTCTTAAATTAAACATTTGGTACAATTTATTCTAAAAAAAAAATAGTAAATTAAAACTGTTGTTTGTTTGTAAAAATTTTTCTGCAAGCCAGGAGCAAATGTTTAACAGCATGTGTTTCTTTTGCCTATACGGTATTTGATGCACCTACGATTTCATCATTTCCCTGTTACAAACGAGCATTGTCCATTTTACACGGAAGATACCGCTTTCTTAAAAATGCAAAAAAAAAAAAAAAGTTCTTGTTGCTACTTTTGTCAATTGTTGCGGGTTTGGAACCAGTCTTAAGAGGCCTTTGGGGTATTTGGGCCTATATCGATTTATTATATTGTAATAAAACGTCTTGATTTATCCACATATATTTTTCTGAATGTGGGCTGTAAAATCGTTTAACTATTATAAATAACAAGAAAGAACGCTATAGTCGGGTTTCCCGACTATAAGATTGCGATACTCATTGCCCTCTTAAAAAAAAAAAAACAAGAAAAAAGGCTAGAGTCGCTAGCCCTCTTACAAAAAAGTGTAGCCTGCTTTTAGGCACAATAAATTTAGATATGTAGATATTTTCAATACGAACAACATTTATTTAGGTCACTTTTCTCTAGCATTAAAAATGTGGGGCGTAAAAAGGGGCGTGGTCGGGGTTTGAAACAAACTTGATCTACGTGGGGTATATAGAAGTCTGTGTGCAAAATTTGGTGGCTCTAGCTCTTATGGTTCCCGAGATCTAGGAGCTCGTACGGACGGACGGACGGACGGACGGACGGACAGACAGACATTTGATCGTTTACAGTATTTGCTTACTCTTCGAGTATCGCAAATAAAAATAAATTGTGTAATAAAGTACATAGTTTTTTGAAGAGTTCCACTATTCATTTTTATATAAAAATCATTGCATTGGGAGTCATAGGAACGTAGCTCATAGAAACAACCCTAATTTTTATTAAAGCGCACAACTCAAGGCAACAAAATTTAATTATTGAATTTTTTGGTGATTTTAACTCGCCGTGTTGGAGTCACTCTTTTACTGTCAAAACTAAAAGATCTCATTTTTCGTTTTTGGTGGAAAAATGGATGCGTAATTTTAAATAACAAAATTCTTTCCATTTTGCACCTCTCAAGTATCCCCCTTAGCATTTTGTTGATGTTCAAACTTAGCTTATTTGTGAAAAAATTGTACATACCAAGCGAGGGTGGATGTTAACATATACATCATGTACGTACGCACGTTTGTATTATTGTTCCAGCAAAGATATTTTTTAAACACTTCCTTCTATATTCCGAAGAATATGATGTCCACAATTTAAAAACCGTTTCACCTAAGGCGTTCTTTAAATGGTTGCGTATTTCAGGAATTGGACAAACATGTCCTTTGTTTTCAGTGACCTTTGATTTTAGGCACTAAACACCAACCACAAACAATTTATTAAAAATATAATTTGTTTGCCATTGTACATTTAAGCATTTTCACGGAAATAAAGAACATGTATCGATTAGTAAGCTTCTGTGAGCTTTTCAATCCAAGTAAAGTTCCCCCTTTTAATTGAACTGAAAGCCAGCTGACACAAAACAAGCTTTTACTTTCCAACCGAGGATTGCGCATGCTCGTGCTCCCATTGAAAAAGTTAGGACCTATTCGATTTTGCCTCCTATTATCGAATAATGAATTTACAATTGATTACATATATCGGTGGATTACTATTTGTTTAAATAATTCAGATGGATACGTACCTGAGATACTCTTGTAAATGCATGTTGGCTGCTATTTCGTTTGTATCTTAATTTGGTTATTGTGGAAAGTTTGGTTGCATTTATTTTAGCTTTGTATATTTTTTTACTTTGTTTGTCGTCAGTCCGCCAAAGTTGCCAGAATAAAATGTATTTTCTGCGTCTGTATGTTTACACATTTAAAAGTATTTATATATGGGGCATTCCACGCAAAATCGGCCACCAAAATTTGGTTTTTCCAAAAAACTTTTTTTCGTTACAGCAGCCAAAAATATTAGATACGTATTTTTCGTTTGAATGTATTACGCGGAGTTTTCGAAAAAAATTTTTGAAGTTTCACTAATTTAAAAAAGTTGACATTTTCAATCGCTTTTTACTCCAATATGGAATGAAGTTACAAAAATTTACCCCAAATATGAAATTTTCGCCTTTCTGAGCAGTTTTGACAAAAATATACGAAAATTCAATTTTCGAATTTTTCGACCAAAAAAAGTAAATTTTGAAAAAAATTGAAAATTTTCAAATTTGGACATGATTTTTTTGAACTTGTGAAACAGCGCTCGCTGCGTAAGTAAACAAGGAGAAGGGAGAATAAGAAGAAGAAACACGTTTTTTTGCGTGCTCAAATCGGTCAGCGAGCACGCAAGAAAACGCTCCAAACGCTGTTTTTCGAAAACTACGCGTAATACATTCAAACGAAAAAATACGTATCTAATATTTTTGGCTGCTGTAACGAAAAAAAAAGTTTTTTGGAAAAACAAATTTTGGTGGCCGATTTTGCGTGGAATGCCCCATATGTACATATGTACATACATACATATGCACTTAGTCATACAGTATAGTATACTGAAAATTATTCGCTTGCTTGCAATGAATGAAATATTTTTTAATGGTCGATATACAAGCTAAACAAATCACAAGGATTAGGTCTTTCCGTTGATTATTTTTTTTTTGAGAATTTGTTTTATTTTGATTTTGGACGGTCAAAAAAATAGCACTGCCTGAACAAAAGTCTAAATATTTATTTTTCTAAAAGCTTTTTGTTCGAAAAAAAAATTTTGCAACTGTATTGATAATATAAATTAGCAAATATTGGTAGTTTTTTGTTTATCCCCCATCTGTCAAAAGTGTCAAAGAACGGGCCAGTGTTAAATTTGCAAAGTTGTACTTCTCTACGTTTGCATATCTGCTAAGGATCTGTCCAAGGCGTAAAGTTTTGTTATGGTTTTCGTTTAAATAATTCCTTCCTAAAATGGGACCACTAATTTTAGTTCGGGTTTACGTTCCGGCACTGGTTTTCGTTCCAGGATTTTTTTTAACTACTCCTTTTCCGGTTTTTTAGTATTTTAGGGACTTTAATCCTGTTAAAAGTCGCACAGTAACGCCATATTGACCTCAACACGTGGTAGTAAAGTTTCTTAAAACTTATTCCCTAAAATGTACCGATCCACAACGCACTATCAGAACGTCGCGACATCTTCACTGTGTTTAACAGTATTATGGGTACATGTCAGCTAGATATCGGCGGTTAATCATCATCTAATAAAATCTTAAGACCGTCCCTTAACATACAGCACAATTTTAGTACTTTCTGTCCACAAAAAAATTGACTGGTGGCTCCAGATACATTTTTGACAAGCTCCTGGGGTTCCTAAGGTGCTTAATTATTTTAAACGCCACTTTTTTTGGGAATTTTATCCCCCAGTCCGTTTCCTTGCAACCTGGGACACAAAAATTGATTGATTTCATAGGGCAACACTAAAAAAAACCCACGAATCATTTGCACTTTTCCATTACATTTGGGTTCTCCAGACTTTAAGTCCCATACAAAATAATGTTCCATCTCCTATAGGTTGCGCGGTATACCAACGAACAGAAAAGTAGCATGTTGGACGACAATTTGAGTTATGTTGCCTATGCCAAAGAAGTAATCGTGATATTTTTGATACTGAACAAAGAATTTCCCCGGCTTGAACTTTTGACCATGCCGTTGGAGTAAGACGTCAAAGTTGAAATCTCCAGTATAAGTCAAGTTTTTGTCACATTCAACGGCCTTTTAAAAATATACCTAAAAGAGAAAAAATTAATTTTACCTAGAATCTGCATTGACTTTTAAAAAACTGGGAGAAAATATAGTAGAAGAAAAAGTAAAAAAAATTTACTTTTTTTGCTATAAGAATTCCATTAAAATATTATCATGAATAGACACAAAAACCAAAGTTGAAGCAAACATAGGGCTACAGGTTCAAGAAGAAAATAAAAATTTCTATCATTTCGACATCTTATTCCAACGGCATGGACAAATGTTTAAGCCGGGGATAATTTTTGTTCAATGAAGTGGTATTTTAAGTGTATAATCCAGCTAAAAAAATCACGGTATCTTTTTTGGCATAGGCAACATAATTCAAAATGTCGTCCAACAAGTTCGTTCGTCGCTATACCGCGGAACCTATGTAATTTTGTATGGGACTTGAACTCAGGAGAACCAAAATGTTGTGGATAAGTGCAAATGATCCGTGGATTTTTCAAAAAGTTAGATTTTATTGCCCTGTGTTATTATCACATTATGCCATTCCATTAGCTCCTAGCCGGCAAAAAGGGTTCCTTCTAGATTGATGGTATGATGATTCCCCACCGTATTTGGTGTAACTAAGGCTCTTTGACCGTGAGATTCGAATTTATTCTTTAAATTATTGACATTTCAAATTACTTTATTAGAGCTGTAAAGTTTTTTTTTATATTTCGGGCAAGAATCATTTTGTCTATCAAACACCTTTTCTAAGGGGATTAATGTTCTTAACGACTCATTACGCCACCAAAATCGAGCAAAAAATATTTACCTGCATTGCACATAAATAAAATCCCGGAAGATTAAGCTTTTACTGTATAAAATAATGTTAAGAACTAAGCAGTGCTATTATTTTGACTGCATAAAACCAGGAAGTAAAAGTCCAGACTTATTTTTTTTTCACTAAAAAATTGCACCAAATGTGCCCTAGGAGAACATAAATAAGAAAAAACTGATTGATCGATTTTCAGTGCTATTATTTTGACCGCAACTGTTACTCAATTTGTTTGATCTAAAATTTGTATATTAAATAAATATAAGTTTCAAAACTAAATTTTAAAGATTATATTTATAGAATAGTTTACAGATATTTTAATGTTATTATGTTCACGCATATAAGCATATATGTACATATGTATATTTAATTGTATAGACTCAACAGTATCACTGAATATGTATATCACTGCATCTCGCGTATATGAATTTATTTATGATTTCGTTTATTTACGTGAAGTAGGTAAGCATGTGAAACTGTGTTTCTATTTTTAATCTCTGATTCAACAATAGAGGAAAGAGTTCAACTCAAACTTCGGAAAAACATCACCGCGGTGTTCACGTGATTCGGCCCGATACATACACATGTACATTTACTCAATGTACCAAAAGTATTTTTGAAATAATCACTTTTTTATTCTTATTTAAATTTAAGCTTCGGTATTTACTAAATTTTGTAAAAAGACATTTTTTTAAAGTCTTTTCACATTTCGTTTCTATTTAACAAAAATGTGTCTGTGCGAATTCTTTAAAATACCAGAGGAAAGCTTTCACTTTAAAAACCGAAGATTTCTTACTGAATCTTTTGGCGTTTCTGTGCATCATAAACGTACATATGTACATACATACACACATGCATATACAAACATATAAATAAACATATTCCTTTATGTGTGTATAGATACATACATAGGTGCATAACATAAACAAGAACGAAAATCTATCTTTAGTCGGTCAAATCTTGCAACTATTCGAGACGATCAGCCCGACAAAAGGGTTACATAATTGCTTATTGAACGATATATTTGACGAATATTAAAAATTGTCAAAACTTGGTGGTATAATTCATTATGATTACAAGCAAATACAAAATTAAAATTAAAATACATACAATTAAACTATTGCTCTTTAAAGGAATAAATAGGCCAGGTTAGTCAGAAAAACATGCTCACTGATCAACAACGGAGAACGTTTCTCTGGTGCATGTTTAAAATGCACTTTGCGGCTAGGATTTGTCTATAGCGTCGTGATTAGCCTCAACAATAACTATTTCACCTGTGATAAAGAGGATCTTTTACAGATGGTCAACGCGTTTGAGCCACAATTACAACATTGCACACCACATCGAATTTAAAAAATTCTTGCAAAAAGTTAAACACTAATATAATTCAAAAAACAGTCTGTGAAAGATAAAATTTTAAGGTATTGAGTAATAACAAATTTTTTAAACACAAAAAAAAAACATCAGTTTATGTGGAAAACATCCAACACTAGTTGAAATTTTTAAAAATTTAATTCGACTTTGACAAATTACGAGGGTGGATCGATAAGTTAGTGACTTTTTGAATAAATACAATTTTTTTTTGGCATATACATAAATATTTTATTTTTCTACATAATTACCTTTTTGCTCGATAAATTTAGTCTAAGGTTTTTCTAATTTTTTTCCTATACACGCAAATACACGCTTGTTTCGGTAATGAGTTCTTTATTCGACTCAAGTCTCTTACCGCTAAGCCATTTCTTAAGGGTTTGAAAACAGAAAATAGCCGCAGGGGCTACATTTGGAAAACAGGTTGGATGCGGCAGTTATTGGCACCTCAATTCATTTATTTTCACCCTTGTTGGCATAGGCCTTGCACGGTGCATATTTTGATGAAACAGCGGTTTCTTCTTTACCATATATGCCCGTTCTTTCTTGGTAGCACGGTCTAGGCGATACAGCAATGTTGTATAATATTCGCTGTTGATCGTTTTATTTTTCTTCAGGTAGTCTATGTACAAAATCCCACAAGCATCTCATTACACGGACGCCATAACCTTACCCGCCCGTATTTGGGCTTTGTGCCGCTTTCAGCGGTTGCCACCGACACAGAAGACTGAAGAAGAGGGAAGATTTGCTGGCTGAACCAACTGTTGTCCCAGTTGCTATTCCCCGGCGTCCGTCTACTCGTCCATATCCTGCACCTTTAACTCTTGCGGCATTGGCTCCATGTTTATTATTTGCGATACTCGAAGAGAAAGCAAATACTGTAAATGTTGAACATGTCTGTCTGTCCGTCCGTCCGTCCGTCCGTACGAACGTCGAGATCTCGGGAACCATAAGAGCTAGAGCCACAAAATTTTGCACACAGACTTTTATATACCCCACGTAGATCAAGTTTGTTTCAAAACCCGACCACGCCCCTTATAACGCCCACAAACCGAAAGTCTGTGGGGTCCAAATTTTTAATGCTAGAGAAAAGAGGCCTTAATAAATGTTGTTTGTATTAAAAACATTTACACAGATATCTAAAAACTTTAAAAATCTGGCCAGTTTCAAGAAATGGTGTGTGAGGGATAGCGCCTATGGAGTTATTTATTATATATATTTTCTATGTAACTGTCTTTAAAATAACTGTTTTTGAGATTATTTATTTAAAATTATTCTGATCAAATAGTATTGTAATTCACGTGACTAGCACATTAATATATAAGTTTAACTTGTAGTGCTAGGAAGATAAATAAATAAACAAACAGCAGTTTTTTCTTGTTTTTTATTTGCGATACTCGAAGAGTAAGCAAATACTGTAAACGATCAAATGTCTGTCTGTCCGTCCGTCCGTCCGTCCGTCCGTCCGTCCGTCCGTCCGTCCGTCCGTCCGTCTGTCTGTCCGCACAAACATCGAGATCTCGGGAACTATTAGAGCTAGAACCACCAAATTTTGCACACAGACTTCTATGAGCAAGGCGCAGATCAAGTTTGTTTCAAAACCTGACCACGCCCCTTTTTACGCCCACAAACCGGAAGTCTGTGGGGTCCAAATTTTTAATGCTAGAGAAAAGAGGCCTTAATAAATGTTGTTTGTATTAAAAACATTTACACAGATATCTAAAAACTTTAAAAATCTGGCCAGTTTCAAGAAATGGTGTGTGAGGGATAGCGCCTATGGAGTTATTTATTATATATATTTTCTATGTAACTGTCTTTAAAATAACTGTTTTTGAGATTATTTATTTAAAATTATTCTGATCAAATAGTATTGTAATTCACGTGACTAGCACATTAATATATAAGTTTAACTTGTAGTGCTAGGAAGATAAATAAATAAACAAACAGCAGTTTTTTCTTGTTTTTTATTTGCGATACTCGAAGAGTAAGCAAATACTGTAAACGATCAAATGTCTGACTGTCCGTCCGTCCGTCCGTCCGTCTGTCTGTCCGCACAAACATCGAGATCTCGGGAACTATTAGAGCTAGAACCACCAAATTTTGCACACAGACTTCTATGAGCAAGGCGCAGATCAAGTTTGTTTCAAAACCTGACCACGCCCCTTTTTACGCCCACAAACCGGAAAAAACTCTGTGGTGTCCACATATTTAATGCTAGAGAAAAGTGGCCCTTACAAATGTTGTTCGTGTTGAAAATATCTACCCAAATATCTAAAAATTTTGAAAATCTGACCATTTTCAAGAAATTGTGTATACAACTGCGTTGAAAATTTTTATTGCGCTCAAAAGTAGGCAAAACAATTTTTTTTTAAGAGAGGGCGCTTAAAACTGATTGCGCATGAAAGTAGGCTACACATTATTGAAGAGGGCTAGCTAACTGTTTTTAAAGAGGGCAATGAGTATCGCAAATTTTATAGTCGGGAAACCCGACTATAGCGTTCTTTCTTGTTTTATTTTTGAATCGAGTTATTCTCAAAGCTTATGTTCTGCAGGGCTGAATCACATGAAATCTCTTATTTTCAGCAGGACCTGATATGGTTCCAAAATGCATTCTAAACAAGAAAGAACGCTATTGGACGGTATCCCGACTATAAGATTTGCGATACTCACTGCCCTCTTTAAAAAAACAAAACAAGAAAAAACAATAGAGTCGCCAGCCTTCTTTTCAAGCGCAATAAATTGTTAACGCTTTAGGTCTTATGGTTCCCGAGATCTCGACGTTCGTACGCAGGGACGGACGAACATACGGACGAACAAATAAATGCCTTTAAAAATAAATAGTTGTCGCTCGAACTAACATCCGATTATAGTATTTAACACCATGAGAGACCATTTAAACTTAAATTTATTTTGGGTACCAACGAGCCAACTTGGTTCCCTAACAAAACCCAAGTCAGTTTACTCCATGTACCCGAAAAGATTTAGCGCGCAGCACAATAAAATATCGGTTTATTTTATTATATTTAAAAATTACATTTATATTATATTTACATTGCAATGTATTGCATTGTATTTCTTATACATTTATGTTACATTATATTATATTATTTACTAAATTTACACTACCTACTGTGCCTCCCTTAAACTAACTAATACACCACTGTGATGGTTATATGTTTTTTTTTTATTTATTTTTTTTTTCGCGTCATGTCAAACATCGAACCGAACCGGACGTGTTTTTAATAGCTCCGAAGAAAATCAAGTATTCACCTAGTATCTTGGGCCGAAACATCGAAATCTCCGGTGTAAAATTTGAACAATCTCTAGTTCTCACTGTGAACATTGTGAATTTGCATCGTTACTGCCCGTGCAAAACTTTAAAACGATTTAAAACAACCTAAAAACACAAATCACTCTGCATTTGTTTTGTTTTTGTACGTCGAACCCGGCACCTGCATTTGTGTGTGCGAATCGAACCTCGGTTTACCGCCTTCTCCCAACAACCAACGCACCTCTACATAATCACTTCCCCTACACTTACGCTGTAACCATGGCTTCGACTGTGGCTCCCTCCAACAAGCGTCTGCGCAGCAACAACAACAACTCCAACGGGATCACCAACGAGCGTATGTCCGATGCGCCGTCACCTCAGCTGCTAGAGATGCTCAACTTGCGTCTCCAAGAGCAAACCCAAAAAATCACTGGCCTTGTCCAAGACGCGGAGCAGCGTGTTCTCGGAGGCCTTTTGACTCGTTTGGATGGAATCGCAGCTGATTTAAAGCTGGTGGGAGAGCGGGTCGCGAGCGTGGAGGCTGAGGTGGCCGTGATACGATCCGACAGAGACAAGGCGAACGAGCGCGTTAACATTCTGGATGCGAAAGTCTGCGAACTGTTCACGAAACGCGAAAGTCTGCGAACTGTTCACTTTGAAAGAGAGAGTAAACGAAATATAAGCCAAACTTACATCTCAGCAAATGGCAACTCAGGCCTGCGAATTGCGCATGCATGGAATTCCTTTCTTAGAGGGTGAAAATCTTAAAATCCTCTGCAACAAACTCTGCTTTTCGCTGCAGCTCACTCCACCGCCGAAATTTACTGAAATTTTTCGGGCCAGGAAAACTCAAAGGTCTTCTGTGGACCCGGTGGTCATTATAAAAATGGAAAACTACCACGAAAAAATCACCCTGCTACGCTGCATCGGAGCTTACCGGCG
Organism: Drosophila oshimai; assembly: GCA_018150695.1. Taxonomy (NCBI): domain Eukaryota; kingdom Metazoa; phylum Arthropoda; class Insecta; order Diptera; family Drosophilidae; genus Drosophila; species Drosophila oshimai. Next base: position 99,030 of record JAECWM010000301.1, on the reverse strand, counting down.
AACTTTGAAACAACAACTTAGCTTACAGCTGATGGGGTTCGATTCACAAGCCGCTCTTTATATAAATGAGCAGCTGTTAAGAGAGCACTACATTATATTTAAAGAGGCCATGAAGATTAAAAAGCATAATATTTTGTCAGCAGTATTCACTCGCAGAGGCCTTGTCCATGTCCGCTGCGGTGATAATATGTTATACCGCATCGAGCGCATGGATGAGCTTTCAGCGCTCTCTCGTGATCTCGGTGTACATACACAAACCGCTCTCGCTCTTCCCCGCTCTTCATCGTCTACATCGCCTACAACTTCTGCTGCTTCTGGATCGCATGAATGAGCTGGCGCTCTTAATAGTGAGAGCTTTCGCCCCTAAAATTTTATCTTTATTTTTATTTTTATATTTATCTGTAGTTTCTATGCCTTTATTTTTAATCATTGTTAATTGTCAAAAGTCTGCAACTATCTCTTTGTCTCTTAAAGTCCTCATTTTTACTAGAGCGCGCTTCCCAGTAGGTCTTCAATATGTTCGACCAGACTGAAATTGGTAGTTCCATAGCTGCGAATTTAATTAGAATTTTAGCTAAGCACAAAAAGGGTATTAAGGTCGTCCATATTAATGCACAGAGTCACATGAAGAAAATTGATGAATTTAGATATTTGTTTGTTCAGTCTAATGTTGATGTTATTTGCGTGTCTGAAACTTGGTTCTTGTCCGACTTTAGTGATTTGTCTATCGCGTGTGATGATTATGATGTTTATCGTGCAGATCGTTTTAGTCATGCTGGTGGTGTCGCTATTTATGTAAACAAAAAATTGAATTGTACTGTTAAATATAAGCACCCAATCGAAAGTCAAATTGAATATTTATTTTTAGAACTTTCAGGCAAAGATCTTTCTGCGAAAGCATTGATTGGATGCATCTACCGGCCGAATCGTCATATTGACTATGCTTCCGTGTTAAATGTTTTATGTGAAATATCTGTTGACTATACTGACGTAATTATTACTGGCGACCTGAGTAGCAATATCCTAAGGGAAAGACATTTGCTCGATAGTTTCGAATCTATTGGCTTGTCGTCCGTTAACTTACAAACTCCGACACATTTTACTAATACCTGTGATACACTTCTTGACCTTTTCTTTGTTAATGTCCCTAGTAAGATTTTATTGTATGACCAAGTCTCTGTACCAGTTTTCTCTAAGCATGACCTTATCTTTCTGACGTATGATTTGACCTTAGCTTGTTAATCTGACACCTTTGAATTTAGGGACTATAAAAATGTTAACTACACCGAACTTGAAGTCGAATATAACAACTGTGATTGGACGTCCATATATATGTCTCCCAATATCGAGCATCAATTGAATATCTTCAACAGTAACATTCTTTACCTATACAACAAATGTGTATCAATCAGGCAAAAGACTATCATTCCAAAGCAAAATCCCTGGTTTAACCATAACATTAAAAAAAGCATAGCAATCCGTGACGCATCCTACAATAAGTGGAAGCGGTACAAAACTGAATTTTTTAGATCACAATACACTCGGGCGCGTGATAATGTTAGGCAGATCATCAGATCAGCAAAGTTTGACTTTTACGGGTCCAAATTTCAAAATCTAACTATTAAAAAAACATGGCGTGAGCTTAAAAATTTTGGCGTTGGTAAAAGCAAGCAGCTGACCCAACACCCAGTGGACGTCAACGACCTGAACAGGAAGTTTGTGCAATTCGATGTACCTGAAGCTACATGCAACAAGTACCTGAATGCCTTACCAAACTGTGATAATAGATTTAGTTTTATGTGTGTTAGTCAATGTGATGTTCTTGAATGTTTACCTAAGGTAAAATCAAACGCTGAAGGCCTAGATGGCATCAGCCCAAAATTTGTTAAATTGCTGTTACCCCTAATCCTCACCCATATAACACACATTATGAATACCGCAATAACCACATCCACCTTTCCCTCCGCATGGAAGTACGCGAAAATTATCCCTATCCCGAAAAGTAAAACCGAGTTCAGACCCATATCCCTTCTCCCTTATTTGTCAAAAATATTTGAAAACATACTTGCGGCACAGATACAACCTTTTTTGGACAACAATTCTATGCTTAGTGAAAAACAATCTGGTTTTAGAAAAAAGAGGAGTTGTATAAGTGCCATAACCGATGTAGTTGAGGACATTCGATCGAAGCTAGATTTAAACTGGATCACGTTTTTGACTCTACTCGATCACAGCAAGGCCTTTGACACCGTTAACCACAGGATTCTATGTACCAAGCTGAAAAACCTTTTTAGTTTTTCGGACTCTGCAGTCACGCTTTTGAGGTCGTACCTAACAGGTAGACAACAAGCAGTCGTGTCAGGGTCGAGTACTTCTTGCTTTGTTTCGGTGACTAGAGGTGTTCCCCAAGGATCTGTGTTAGGGCCTTTATTGTTTTCTATATATGTTAATGACTTACCTAATGTTCTGTCCCCTTTTGATGTCCATTTATACGCTGATGATGTGCAGTTCTATGTTAGTAAGCCTCTATGTCAAGTTAATGATTGTATTAGTATGTGTAATACCCTGCTTTTCAAAATTAATAACTGGGCCATTGAAAACGGACTATGTCTGAACCCAATAAAAGCAAATGTTTAGTAATTCACAAAAAATCCTTTAACACAACACAGCTCCCTAATTTAATAATTGGTAATAGCCCTATCCAATATGAAGTTTCTGCAGGTAACCTGGGTATCACCTTTAACAATACATTAACTTGGAGTAAACATGTTTCCAAAGCAGCTGGGCGAACATACGGGCTTCTGAGACAGCTTTCAACTTCTCAGTCGTTCTTGCCTACCCAGCTACGAATGCTAGTAGCCAAAACCATTCTAGTTCCCACCTTGTTTTACGGTGTTGAGATTTTTGGGCACTGCAATACTCATGATACGCAAAAATTAACTGTTGCTTGTAATTCTATCGTCCGTTACGTGTTTAATCTCCGTCGTACTGACCACACTTCCCATCTAATCAACAATATTCTTGACCTTAGCCTTAGTCAGTGGATTGACCTTAAGACCTTAATTTATTTTCAAAAAATTGTGTGTACCCGTGAACCATCCTACTTGTTTCAAAAACTTTTTCCAGCTCAATCGCAAAGAACACTAAACTTTATTACGCCTAGATACAAAACTTTGTGCTTAAGGAGGCAATTCTTTATAAATGCTATTCGCCTATGGAACAATCTACCTCATGCCCTCAAAACCATCAGTAGCGCGTCTCAGTTTATCTCTAAAGTCAAAGACTTTTTGAGTTCTTAAAGATAGTTGCAACTTAACTTAACCTTCTTTTTTTTTTCTTTATTTTATTTTAAATCAAAAATGTCATGTTCCCAAAATAAAAACTTGTTTGTAATTGTAAACTCAATTTTGTTAATATTTAAGTAGTACATTTAAGTTATTTATTTTATTTAAAAATCTTTACTAAAGCCGTTGTGACTAACGCAATAAATATAAGTCTTTACTTGTAGCGTTAGGATATAAATAAATAAATGAAATGAAATGAAAGTCCCACGGCCCACTTACCCGCCCATCCAACCGGGGGTCGCAGCCGTGTATCGTACGGCACGATTCGCGAGAAGACGCGAGTTATGAAAATATAGGCAAAAGTCCGAGGAAAAAAAAAGGATCTAATTTTGTGCTAACGAAGTTAGTAAAAGTCGTTTTAAGAGCGGCAGAGAGTCAGAATTTGAGATTATAGGATAAAGTCTATTATAGTCAGAACATAATACTCTAAAAGGCTTATGCAAGTCATAGTTAGATCTACAATGGTTTAATATTAAGGGTATATAATTTCTAGTTAATCTACTTGGCACAGAAAAGCTAAGCCGACCTACCAAGTCGGCGCTGTCAATATCACTGTCAATTATAAATAAAAATATTACCAAGCATCGTTTTACGGTTAGCTAGGGAGGGTAAATTAATTAAAAGTAATCTGCTAGAATAAGGAGGTAAGTAAAGGTTTGCATCCCAGTTGAGGCGCCGTAAAGCGCGTAGTGGCCCTACCATCTGTTATATTTGAAAACGCCCAATCAATATGCGTATTGCTATTGGTAGTGGACGAATCCAATCCTAACAAAGAACTGCAACCTTTGAATTTACTAGGAACTCGAAAATTCTTATACAGCAGCCCGAGATGGAGTGAAGGCTTAAATTGAAATCCCCTAACACTACGCAATTACTATTTAAAAATGAGTGCCGTTGAAATAAATTCTTAAACTCATTTTCAAACTTTACCAACGGATATGTCGGACCCTTATAAATTACAAGAATTCCTAAAGATCTGTACTTAAAGATAGCAAACTCGAATACAGCAGAGGCTAAGTTTTAAGAATTAGCATAAAAGCGACCACCTGTGCAAAGACTAATATTCTCAAGAAGCTTGTTTCGAATGAATATGAGAATGCCTCGTTTTGGCCGACCTCCGCTAGCAACTGACTGGCAATCTAATCGAACTGCTGTGGTAAAACCGGGAATATCGTACGCTTCACTTGAGTATGTGGAAGCCTCAACGAAGCACAAAATTGAAGATTTAAGTATTAGCTGATCGGAACATACATCGCTAATATGGCAGTGCAGGCTTTCCGTATTGTGAAAAAATATATGAAAATTTGAATTTTTTATTAAACAACCAAAGTGAGTATTTAATAACTTAGCGGAGCTCTATTTCTGAAGGTGAATTTTGATCACATCTTGGGGGGACAAACTGTCCAAATATAAAAAGGCCTGCCTCACTTGTGGCTCTTCTACAGGCTACATACACTGCATCTCTTCGCATCCTAGGATTAGTATGTACCACTACTTTACTGTATGAAGCGCCTTGACTTTTGTGAATAGTTATAGCTTCTGCGGGTACTAGTGGAAACTGCTTTCGGTCAATAGTAAATTGTCGGCGAGCACTAATTTGAAATTTTTTTATAATTTTATGAACCGGGGTCCATGAAGCTTCTTTGCGATGCCTGCATTTGGCTCTTGCACTAACTCCTACGCTTTCATCTGAAAATAGTATCCAAAAAGTATCGGGAGTGTTGGTTGCATTAAATCCTATTTGTTTAAGAACACCTGAGGCTCCGTTTACAAGACCATCTGATGCATCTACATTGACCGTCATCATATATTTTGCACTAGTTTTTAAAATCAACGATTTACATAAACCTTGTGTATCAGAAGTTTTTAAATCCCTAACTCCACCTAGATTTATGAACCCATTATCTATGGTGTTTAGTCCAGCTTTAACTGAGTATACAGCTTTCGATATGTGCTGCTCAGTGGGAATCGAGTTAAGTTTATCTATATTGTACCGATCTGTTTCATTATTACTGGAGAAAAGGTGAATTGCGTCATTTGAAACTTGACTTGCATCGAAAATTCGGGTTCTAAGAAGAATAATATCTTCGGACGTCATTTGGCCGGATGCCATGTTATTGAGTGCGACTGCAAACGGTTGGTCATCTCGCTGTCGCATTATCTCTGTGAGTTCAAAAAACCTAAAAGGACTCCAGAGGTATGATTCAAATATAGCACTGTATGGATTATGCGATGATGACGTACTTTGAAAATCCCAGTGATCACATACTGGTCGAAGTTGTCTAAGATCGCCGAACACGATCACTAAAATTCCTCCAAAGGGAGTTTCAAAGTTACAAAAAATTTGCGTAAGGCGAGAGTCTAAACGGGAAAACATTCTTGCCCCGACCATAGAAATTACGTCAATTATAAGAACTTTAAGATCAATTAATCTTGAAGTATGGTATTTAACAAATCAGGGCTTAAATTTCTTAATGCGGACCCAGCCTGATTTACAGGAAGAGAAAACATGGAATGAAGAGTAGAGTGTATCGAAAATCAACTTTTTTTGATTTTCGATGACGGCTAGTGCGGATATGTTGTAGAACCATGTCAAATGAAACCACAAAAAAGAAAAAATTTCAGCTCGAAAGGACATTATTTACTATCCCCACAACGTCCTTGAAATTTTGAAATTTTCATGGAAACTCGATTTTTTTTTTTTTTGCGATGACGCTGGGTGCGGAAAAGTTCAAAAACAACGTCAATGAAAGCACGAACAAGTTTCAGCCCGAAAGGATAATATTAGCTATCCCCGCAACGTCCTTGAAATTTCGAAATTTTCATGAAAACTCGAAAGGATAATATTTACTATCCCCGCAACGTCCTTGAACGTCCTCGACTGTCCTCAAACGTCATTCGAACGTCATTCGAAATTTCAAGCGTTACCTAAAACGTATGTTAAGAACAGTTTTTGCTCTAAATTAAGAGATCTAACTAAAGTGGCTAAGTTTTCAAGGGAAATAATTGTTGTTGTGTGTTGTTTTCCGGATCTACATCTTGCACATCGTTTTGTAAGTTTAAAACATTAAGTTGAGAGGATATTTCTGGGATTCCTAAGGCCCTAAACTCCTCATCCTCATCCTCAGACTCCATGGCCCTTCTGAGAGTGTCTTCTAAACTACCTATTGCGTTATACCTTTGATAATTGTGCCTTATTTGTTACTGGGTCAGTTCTTATAAGACGGGCCTTTTCTGTAAACTGTAAGTTTAAAGCTTCTTCTTCACTAATATTAGCCCTATCTACGTTGCGCTTGAGCAATACAAGAAGCTCTGGCCATCTAGTTTCAGCTGCCAATAAAGTTATAAAAAACGTAGGCAGGCCGATTTGACGAATCAATGCCGACGTGCAGATATCCCTTAGGATTCTGTATCCCTCATCATGGCAAATTAAATTGCCCATGAAATCTTCATTAAGAACGTTGGAAACTGTGACAGCGCTGGAGGCACTCCGCTTACGTAAGCAGGTTGAAATATTATTTCGAATTTTGATGAGCTCTAATTTCTTATAGTTGAAGAACAATTTATCAGTTCTACAACCTCTCCTATCCACATTCCTAAGTTCAGATCTAACTATGGTTGTATAACTTTCTGAAGATGGTCTTTTGACGCCAGCATAAATGCTTGGGAACGCCAGTTCTTCAGAGTCAACATCAAGAATCATGTCGAGGGGTCTTTGGCCTTCGCCTGGAGCTATAATGATTCTTGGCATACCTACTATGTGCGCCTGGTTATTTTCAAGCAAAGTTTCTTGTCCTCCAGGATTAAGCTCTTCGGCTTCAACATTTTCATCTAAATTGGGCGCCTCCATATTATGTCATCCTGCTGGATAGCTAATACGGCTGAGACAGCTTGAGATGCTACGAAAGGAACAGTGTCAGATGTGAAAGCAGAAATCCATTGTTCGTTCACTGACACATTGTGTTTTCTATAAAGGTCGGTATTTACTAAAAATCGAAATCATGGCCATATTCCATTCTATGTTAAAGGTGGAGCTGAATGAGCTCAGCCTCATTGAAAGCTCGTGGAAGGGACGTCACGATATTGCTTACTGGAATAGGGACATTAACTACAGCTCCTTTAATAGCACTCTGACGCTCATGTCCTATTGACTTAATAATCATAAATGGAAGGCGAGGAGAGATCAGGCGTTCCTCTAAGCGAGTGAGATTTTTCAAGGAAACAGGCAACTCTGGTAAATCTAGGCCATTTGAAATGGCACCCTTAGGCTTTCTACCAGATTTTATGTTGCTGTGTCAAGTTTTGCAAAACTTATAATTACCGTCAGGGGGAGGAAACTGGCTTGCAAACTGGTCCTAAATCGAACCTAAACTCGCAATTTTCTTCTAAATAAGCTCGGGAAAGCTTACTTATTTTTTGGGAAACCACAAACCCTTACAACAAAGGCAAATCTGATCGGGACCAAGGTTTATATTCCTTTTCAATAGTTCTATCTGAGCTTCTAACCCAATAAGTCTAGGTCTTATTCTTCTTTCTTCCTCCTGGCGGTTTGCTGCTTCCCTACTGCCACTAAGGCTCAAAACCTGACTAACCCTTTGACTAATATTTCTGTTGGCATCCACTCCTGCTCTCCGAGCAGCAACACGTGCGCTTCTGTGAGCTAGTGTGTCTCGCGCCTGCGCTTTAAGCCGGCGATCCCTGATTCTTCTTGCCTCAGATCTCCTAAGCCTATCCTGTTCTCTAGATAACAAGCGGTCCTGAGAAGCACGAGTCACTCGCTGTCTCCTACGATAATCAGAATTTCGAACCTGCTTGGATGCACGAACGGCAGGGTTCGATCGAAGTCTCCTACGATATTCGGAATTTGGAACCTGCTCGGATGCACGAACGGAAGGGTCCGATCGCCGTGTCTTTTGACCCACGGTGTTAAGTGCCTGTTGCCGCTGCCTATATCTTGTATTATATTGACGCCTAGTCAAATGCTGCTGACTGTTTATAGGCTGTTCAGCACCCCTTACTTCTGAATTTGCCTTATGCTCGCGAAGCCTTTCTCTTTCATTCTCTGCATCTACATTTTGCCTAATTATCCTATTTCTCTTCCTCCTGGCCCTAGCCAGCTGAGAAGCAGTAGATCTATTCAAAGGGGCATTATGGAAAATATTAATTAGGAACACGGCACGAAAATCTGAGAAATTTTAGAAACTGAAATAAATATGAAAATAACACAAATTTTAAAAGAACCTATTACAGATTTCACATATATACATATATCACTTGGTGAAATTTATAAATAGAAAAAATAAAGTAAAGAAAAATAAAATCTTACCAGAAACAAAAGCGTTAAAATTCAGATATACCTAATTGAAATTAAAATATATAAATTCAAAAAAATCTTTATAAACCCTCTTAAGAGTTTTTATATTTGTCAGAATCACAATAGTTTAGAATTTTCACTTCACTTTACTGCACTTTGAAACCTACTGACGAAAAACAGGTTGGCACAAAATTCTAGGACAAAACTCGGAAACAATTTATTGTGAAACAAATATATAAATTCAAAAAAGTCTTTATAAAGACTCTTAAGAGTTTTATTACTTATCACAATCACAATAGCATAAAATTTCGTGCTATACCACTTCACTTTATTTCAGTTTAAAAACTCCCGACGATAAACAGGTTAACACGAAATTCTAAAACGAAACTCAAAAAAAATATATATTTTGAAATAAATATATTATATATAAACTCAAAGAAGTCTTTAACAAGACTCTTAAGGATTGTTATATTTATCACAGTCACAATAATTTAGAATTTCGTGCTGTATCACTCCACAATACTTCACTTTTTTATGAGAGCCGACTACCAGCGATTAGTGTTCCAGCACTGTATGAGTACGTTAAAAAACGCGCACAACTTAGTCACTTCACTTCACACAAAAAAAGACTTACTGTGCGCACTTGTGTCCAATTTAAAGACCTATTATGAGCTGCCCCTACATTTGGTCATGTTGCGGAAAATCCCAAAACGTTGAGGAAGAGCCATAAAAATTGCAACCCTTTTTTAAACGCTTAAAAACTACCTAGTGTTCAGGTTCAAACAAGTGTTTCATGAGCAGTAGAGTGTTTCGAAAATCAATTTTTTTTATTTTCGTCGACGGCGGGTGCGGAAAAGTTGTAAAACCATGTCAAATGAAAGCACATAAAATTTCAGCCCGAAAGGATAACGTTTACTATTGCCACATCGTCCTTGAAATTTTGAAATTTTCATAAAAACTCGATTTTTTTTTTTCAATGACGCTGGGTGCGGAAAAGTTGTAAAACAGTGTCAAATGAAAGCACAAAACAGTTTCAGCAAAAAAGGATACTATTTACTATCCCCGCAACGTCCTTGAAATTTTGAAATTTTCATGAAAACTAGAAAGGATAAAATTTCCTATTCCCGCAACTTAAAATTCAAACCTTGGTAGCGACCCCTAAACCTTGACCTAAAAAAATAAAAAAAAAGGTATTTCATATTTCGAGGTATAAGGTGCTGCCCACAACTATACGACACCCCAAAAACTTTTGTTTCAGCCCTCGCCAAAATCCAGTTTGTCACGGTGAGAGAAAATTTTAAATGCAGATGGAAAGAACAAAGTGTAATGTGTAAAAATGAGTCATCATTCCCGGAGATATCCTCTCCTGGAAGATGAGCCGTTGGATTTTCCAAAAATGCTCACTTTTTTGCCTTTTCGCTTCTGTATCATAACTATACGACACTTTTGCAATTTTTTTTTTTGTCTCCCACGGATGTCGGACAACAAAATTTTGTTTACAGAAGTGTAAATAAATATATCCGTATAATGGCCTGCAACCTGCCCACCACTGACCCTAAACAACAAAGAAATCCCCCGTGTCGACGAAGTCACATACCTGGGCATCCACTTAGACAGGCGGCTTACCTGGAGAAAGCACATTGAAACAAAGAAGATTTCCCTAAAACTCAAGGCCAACAGTTTCCACTGGCTCATCAATTCCCGCTCACCCCTGCCACTGGAACTCAAAGTACTTATTTACAACTCTTGTTTAAAGCCAACCTGGATGTACGGGTCCGAACTCTGGGGAAACGTAAGCAGTAGCAACATAGAAATCATCCAACGAGTACAATCGAAGATACTTCGAACAATAACTGGGGCCCCCTGGTATATTCGCAACGCAAATATCCATACGGACCTGGATATTAAACCCGTTAAAGAAGAAATTGATAGTAAAGTTTCGAAGTACGAAGCTAGACTGTCACTACACCCAAACCAACTAGCCAGGCAGCTCAGGCGGCTCAGTAACCACTCCCGGTTACAGCGCAACGACCGTCCACTCCTGCCCAACTTAGGGCCATTAACCAATTAACAATTATAATATAGTATAGGTTAAGATTTGAACACTTATTGTAAGTCTCTTCTAGAGAAGATTCAATAAATAAATAAAACGTACAAAAAAAAAAAAAAAAAAAAAAAAAGTGTAAATACATGTGTTAAGAGTAATTTAAGATTTAATTCTACAACCTTGTGTCTATGCATTTTTTTATATCCGACTTTTTTTTTTTTTTTTTTTTTTAAGCCTATTATGTACCGCGACCAAAAGAGATCTATTGTACAGGCAAATAGAGAATGGATGGTTCCCTAAATGTTTAGGCTCTTTATATAATTGAGCACTAAGTTGGGCCTTATGTTCCAAATTCTAAATGGTGGCACACATATGTTGCCAAGGTGTTGCAGTCGTCTGTTGAAAAGTGCAGGGCATTCGCAGAGGACATGTTCAGATGTCTCTTGCTCCTCTTCACAAAATCTACAGACGTCCGTGTCGGCTAGTCTCAGTTTCTTAAGATGATACCTGAGCTTGCAGTGACCCGTGAGGTATCCTGTGAGGATACGTAGGTCTCCCTATTTAGTTCTAGGAGTTTTAGGGACTTGTTTTTGTCCGGAATGAGGAATCTTTTTGCCTGTCTTTGGCCTACGCTGTTTGTCCAGTGTTTTTCTATTTCCCTCTTTTCCCAAATTCTAATCTCCTCCATAGTGTGTCCTTTTGAGAGTCCACAGAAGGGTTCAGGGCCGATGAATGGCATGCTTGCCCCAGTTTTGGCAAGATCATCGGCCATTTCATTTCCTGCATGTCCCTCATGACCCGGCACCCACCATAACTTGACGGTGTTATGGGTTCCGAGTTCATTGAGAAGCTGGAAACAGTCCTCGACTAGCCTAGATGCGATTGAGTATGATTTCAAAGCTCGAAGAGCTGCTTGGCTGTCGGACAGTATGTAAATCTGTGCCCCTCGCATGTTCCTGCGAAGACATTCTCTGGCACAGATTTCAATGGCGTGTACTTCCGCTTGGAAGATGGTGGGATGTTTTCCCATAGGTATGGATCTTTTGAGCCGTGGCCCGTAGATTCCTGCACCCGTGCTACCATCTTCCAATTTGGATCCATCAGTGTACCAGATTTGAGAACCGTTTGGTACACTGGGTGTTTCTGTTCTCCAGATATCTCTGTCGTGGATTTCCACGTTGAAGTTTCTGTCGAACTGAACGAGTTGTTCCTGTGTGTCGGAAAGGTTTAAGGTTGGGCTGTTTCTTTGAGAACTGAGTATCTCTAGGTGCCCCGTAAGATCTCCAGATTTGAAGCTGTATATCTTGTTGAGGCGAATAGCTCCAAGGTAAGCTTCCCTTCTAATTAAGATGGGAAGTGGCGATACGCCGGTGATAATCCCTAACGCGTCGGTCGGACAAGTGCGCATGGCTCCTGTTATACCGACACATATTAGGCGCTGTAGTTTGCTTAGTTCTCTGACTGCAGTTCTCTGAGAGACCTTAGGCCACCAAGCGATGGCTGCATACGTGAGTATGGGTTTTATGACAGTAGAGAAAGACCAGTACACCATCTTGGGATTCAGACCCCAAGTCTTGCCAAAAAGCCTGTTACAAGCAAAGTGTGCTCTTGTGGCTTTATTTATGGCGTAGTGTAGGTGAGGGTTCCACGTCAGCTTGGAGTCAAAGATGACTCCAAGATATTTGGCTTCAGTGGAGAATTCTAAAGTGGTTCCTATCAGAGTTGGTCTTTCTAGATTTAGACATCTTTTCCTCGTGAATGGAACTACTATAGTTTTCGTTGGGTTTAAACTGAGTCCTTTGTCAAGACACCAGTTGTATGTAATGTTTAGGGCACTTTGCATTCGTTCACTGATTGTGGATTCATGCGAGCCCGAGATGCAGATGACAATGTCATCAGCATAGCCCTGAGTGGAAAAGCCCTGATCGTTGAGCCTGTAGATAAGCTCATCAATTACTAAGGTCCACAGAAGGGGAGAGAGTACACCCCCTTGGGGGCAACCCCTTGTGGCTGTTATGGACTTGGTGTTTCCCCCCAGGTCTAGAGAGATCGTTCTTGATTTCAGCATCAAGAGGATCCAATTGATAATCGGTTTATTGATCCCTTTACGGATCAGTGCATTTGAAATGGCCTCGTAGGAGGTGTTATCGAAGGCACCTGAAATGTCCATAAAGACACAGAGAGCTATTTGTTGGCTGCTAAGTGCCTTTTCTATTTTGGTAGTGAGGCAATGAATAGCTGTCTCAGTGGACTTGCCTGATTGATAGGCAAATTGGAGTTTATGTAAGGGATGTAGCTTGAGATGATTATCCCGAATAAATTGGTCCAATACTTTTTCCATTGTTTTAAGAAGGAATGAACTGAGGCTAATTGGTCTGTATGACTTAGGCATTTGTGAGTCTTTTCTCCCTGCCTTTGGTATAAATACAACCCTGACATCAGTCCACTTGGTTGGCAAGTGGCCAAGTGAGAGACTAGCTCTGAATATGCGGACCATGGCTCGCGTAATAAGCGAAGCGCCTTGTTGAAGAAGGCAAGGGTGAATCCCATCAGGTCCGGGGGATTTGTAGGGGCTCATGTTATTGATAGCCCAAAGTACACTGTTTTGATGGAATACTTTGTACGGCGTACTTCTTTCTGCTGCGGTTAAGTTGGTTGTGTCCAACTCATCCGAGCTGAAATTGTCCGCAATCGTACATCCCGGGAAGTGGGTATCTAGCAGAAGGGAGCTAGTTTCCTCGGGAGTGTTTGTGTATGTGCCATCTGGTTTCTTGAGAGTGCAGATACCGTTTGAGTGGTCTTTTGCAAGTGCCTTTTGCAGTCGAATCGCTTCAGGGAGAGTAGAAATCTCCCCGCAGTGATTTCTCCACGTGGCTCTTTTGGCCTTTCTCAGCTCCTTGTTGTAGAGTGTAAGGGCGCTTTTGTATGAGGCCCATGTGACTTGGCCTCTTTTTGCCCTGTTGAACAGATTTCTTGCCTCTCTTTGCCGTTTTGCAACAGATTCGTTCCACCAAGGAACGTTTCTGTTGAGCTTTCGGATCTTTTGAGGGCAGCTGGCGTGAAATGCTGTTTCAACTGCTTGATGAAGCTCATTTGCTTCAAATTCCAGCTCTTCTTTGTTAGTTATTTGAAGAGTGGAGTGGTTTACATTGTTCTCAAGCGTACTTCTGTAAAGGTCCCAGTTTGTCTTGCGTGGGTTCCTGTTTACTAAAGAACACGTCTCGATAGACCCCACGTCAAATCTTATGTGTTGATGATCTGACATGGAGACTTCGTCTGAGACGTGCCAGTTTGAAACGAAGTCGAGCATATTAAGACTGCAAAGAGTTAGGTCAAGAACTTCCCCTCTGATTGCATTCCTAAATGTTGGTTCGTTTCCCCTGTTTAGTACTGAAATATGATTTTTATAAATGTATTCAAGAAGGCACTCACCTCTTGTGTTGATGTCCGTACTTCCCCATACAGTGTGGTGGGCATTCGCATCACAGGCTATAATCCAGCGCAGGTTGCAGCGTTTGCAGTGCTCGATGAGGTCGTTGACGGCCTCTGTTGGTGCTGCTTCGCTGTCCCCTGGTAGATAGGCGGAAGCCAGAATGACTTCTACCGAGCCATTTGATGTGGGCATTCTTGCCCAAATTGCCACTAGGTCCTCACTGATGAACTGCGAGAGAGGGACGAAATTAATGTTATTGTTAACCATCAGCGCCGCTCTGGGGCGTTGTTGGTTATTTGCGTAAATTACTTTACCATGGGTTGCTTTGAGCCCGAGAATATGTCCTGAGCGCTGCCATGGCTCTTGAATGAAGGCAACGTCCAGGAGTTCTTTGGTGAATCTCCTGCTGAGCACGTCCGAGGCGGCTTTTGCGTGGTGGAGATTCGCCTGTAGGCATTTCAGCTGCCTACGGCTGTTGTCTACTGGGGGGGAGGACATTATAAGTTGTCTCTCTTGCCCCTAGCAGCCCTCTTCTTGCCCCTGTTGCTGTTGAGGACAGCAGCCTCTTCCGCCGTGCGCCTCTCACCTTTACCCTGTCGTCCTGTGGGTCTCGGGAGTCGTCCAAACAGCGGTGGCCTCATGCGCGGTTGTTGTGGCGCAATTGTGGGGGGCCTCGACGTGGAGGGCAAGTTGGTGGTTGCTGCCTGTTTGCTGTTGTCAGGCTGCACGCTAGTCACCTTGGCAGTGGCGGTTGGTGGAACGCTCTTTACTGCGTCGGTTTGCTGGGCGGTTTCTGTCGGTTTGGCTTTTGGCCGAAGACTGACAGTCCCCCAGGCAAAGTCCACCTTGTTGTTGCGCACTTTCAGCTTGTTAGCCGATACCGGGTCCACAGAGAGCGTTAGGCTTACCATGTTGCCTTTCAGCTCCTTGCGCAGGACTCGCCAGTCCGATACCCTGAGCCCTTCGTTCTGGCCCTCGAGAAGTGCCAAGATCTCTTCCGACGTGATGTCCTTCTTGGTTTCCGGGAAGTAACCAATGAAGATCTGCGGGCGCGGCATCTCTGACTCAATGACTACTTTGGGTTGTGCCCCAAGCTGCACCTTAATCTTGGGCAATGTTGCTTTGAGCCATTCCGCAGTGTTTGAGTCTCTGCAAGACACCGCCAACCATCCTGGGCGGAATGAGCAGCCTGAGAAGTGGGGCTTAATGGTCCCCTTTCTGTCTGCAATCACTGCGTCCAGTATCGCGCTTTGCAGCACCTTTAGCTGCTCCACCGAGTACAGGGTGCTGGGATAGCCTACCGGGAAGACTGCCAGTTTTGTGCCGCTGACAGCGTCCCGGTAAGAGGGGCCAACACCACTCTCCATTGGCTGGGCAACATCCGCCTCACTTCTCTCTGGTTCCTTGGCTGAGGCTTCTTTGGTTGTCGTGGCCACTGGGGCCATAGTGACTTCCAGTGAGCTCTCAGGAGCCTTGGGCCCAGGGATCAGTGGGGCGGGCGCCGCCATACCGCTGGAGGTATCGGAAGTGGTGTCCGATTGGGTCATTGCCCTCTTCGGAGATTGAGAAGAGGGAGTCGTGTTGACCGATCTCATCCTCTTGCTCGCTGTCTGAGGCGTCTCCTTCTTCTGCATCGGTGGTGCAGCTAGCAGTCTGGCCTCTTCTATTGGGTGTCCCTTGCTGAGGTAAAAGCGGAGTCTTTTTCTCGCCGCTCCAGAAAGGGCGACCTTGGGTGGTGCGCTAGCCTTAGGTGGAGTGGCCAGTAATTCCTCTTCCTCTTCTGCCGTTAAGGGTGCTGATGTGGGACTTCCTGGATCGATATCCATGTCCACACTCTCAGTTTGCGCCGTGGGCGCCGGTGTTGCCAGAGGCAGGGTTTGGGTATCCAGATTTAAAGGCTCTGGTGCCTTGTTTATGTTTTTATCTTGATTTGGTTCCATAAAGTTCCCACGAGTAAAGGGGAAGGGTTGGTCCATCTGGATAGAGCCCCTATATCCAGATAAGGCTGAGATACAACCGGAGGTAGCCAGGTATCCGGAGGACACCGTAGGAAGACACACTGACGTAGTGCCATTCATCCCATAGGCACGGTACGAATTACACCTGAGATTACGGGTTTTATCGAGTTGTCCTCTCTAGATCCGCCATATTCAGTTAGTAGCAGAGGCACCTCGAGCAGGGTGTGACTCTTCGCCACGTATGGACGGTCTTCACCTCAGGGAAAAGCAGTTTCCCCTTGTCGCTGGGCTACAGAGCCCTTGCCTCCTTATATCCGACTTATAATTATTTCAAAGGACTTTGACAAATTAGGTGACCCAGGATCCTTTTTTGGTTTCGATTTAGGCCTTAACATTCGACAACACCATCATACAGAATAACTCAAAAAAAAACCGATTCCAATTCCCAACTTTTTGCTGCCAAAATCTGGAAAAAGTGTTTTTTAATGCAATTTTGGTCACTGTTAACGCCATTATTAAAATAACTTCAATCCAATGATGCAGCCTTACGAAGGATTATTAAGAATTTTTTTACAGTGTGGTTATTTTAATAATGGCGTTAACAGTGACCAAAATTGCATTAAAAAACACTTTTTCCAGATTTTGGAGCAAGTATTGAAATGAAATTTTTACACAATAATCTTCGAACTCTTATTAATGTGATCCCAAAGAAAAAAATTTGTATATTTGCCTCGGACAGTAGATATCGAATTTTTGTCCCGCCGCGCAAGGTTCGCCCATGCAAAACGCGATCTAGCAGTACAGGGGTCGGGGTAGACGCCGGCAGCGCAGTCGGCGTCAACGACGGTCAACGACGACGCCTGTGCTTCTTGCTCGAGTTTTGCATGGGCGAACCTTGCGCGGCGGGACAAAAAATTCGATATCTACTGTCCGAAGAAAATATACAAATTTTTTCTTTTGGGATCACATTAATAAGAGTTCGAAGATTATTGTGTAAAAATTTCATTTCAATATATGCTCCAGAACACTTTTAAAAATTAATTTGTTTAAACAATTGTTCTTAAAAATTAAGTTAATTTATAAATTAAATTTTTTAAATATTTTTTTTTTAAGGGTAAAACGATTCTCTTGCAATTTCGTCGATATATGTCAAGCCGTTCCTGAGTTATACGTTTTTCGCCAAAACCCTAAAAAACAATTTTTTGAACTTTGAAGCCCAAAATATCGAAAACGGTGCGGAATTTCGAAAAACTGTTAAAAGTGTTTTTAGGTACTGTCCTAATGTACACATTTTTATAGTTTTTTTTCAAATCAAAAAAATCACCCCAAAATTTTTGTCTCACTTGACATGGCCTGACCCAATGTGATTTCATTCCTGTATCACAGCCGATCTTAAAAATTATGGAAGACATAGTACCTTAAACTGGTTGGAGCTAACACTAAACGACGTTTTCTTAAAACCATGTTTTTCATATTAGCGTAGAGAATTGCAAAATAACTAGTGAACCGATTTTCTTCATCAGCTTTTCTTTTTTGAGAGCACAAAAAACCAATGTTCATTATCTACGGACATATGTTATAACCATTCTTAACGCAAAAATGATAAAAATGTATGCGAAAGAGCCAAACAAATTTCATAATATTTATGGTAAATGTTCAAATTTTTCAAAAATTTTAGAATATCGACTATAAAAAACCCTTTTCAGTGGAAAAACGTTTGATTTTATGATTTCAGATTAAAATTACGGACAAAATCTCCTACGCCAATTTCGATGTCAAAAGCGACACGACTTGCGGGAACCGTTATAAGTCAATCAGTTTTTCATTTTTCATAATATTAAACATGTTTATTTTTTTTCAAAGATTGGCCTAAATATATGACGTCAATTTCATGTGCACATTTTTCCAAAACAAAATCGCGAAAAAGTATTTTTTTCGGCCTCTACGGGTACCTTCCCCCTTGAGCATTCTGTGACTTTAGTCTCCAAGTAACGTAGATATGTATGTTTTTGAGTTATCATTATGTCAGTAGTCAATACTTACGATACGATTCGCCATGGAATTGACTAATGACTGTAAGATAGATACGTCAATATTTGCAAACTGTCTTCCGTTTCAAAAACATGAGCGGACATTTTCGATAGGATTAATGTCCGGACTTAAAGCGGATACTTCAATACTGAAATTTTTTTTATTTTTAATTTTTTTTGGTGACATGTGCCGTGTGAATACAGGCATTGTCCTGCTGGTAGGTAAAATCATCTCCGTAAAATATATTAGTTTACATCCTGGAGTTCATTCCCTGTGAAAATTAAGCATATAGGATTAATTTCTTTGTAACAGAACGCAGCCCATCCCATAAAGTTGCCGCCACCAAACCTCGTTTGTAAAAGGACTGCCGATCCTAGCACAAGCCTCGATAATTAGTATTGTTGTTGGCTCATCATTTCATTTCATTTATTTATATCTTAAGGGGGGAGTACCTACACTTTGATTTTTCAAAAAAATTCATTTTTTTTTTTGCTTAAAATGTTCCTTGAGATACATAATTTAAAAAAGACTCCAAGTACGCCAGAATATTCCTCACCGCTTTACGAAGCGATTTCCTAAGACATGTACCGTACATGTACATGTACATGCACATCTTTAAACGCGTTTATCTCAAAACGGCGTTTTTCAAACTGGCGGG
This sequence comes from Drosophila oshimai, assembly GCA_018150695.1. Lineage (NCBI taxonomy): Eukaryota > Metazoa > Arthropoda > Insecta > Diptera > Drosophilidae > Drosophila > Drosophila oshimai. The sequence goes on along the minus strand of JAECWM010000301.1, from coordinate 80,245 downwards.
GGAAAAAACTCTAACCAGTTATCATCAAATTTGGATATCGCCTAGGTTTTCTTGTTCAGAATTAAATTCTGCTTAGAAATACGTGGCCACATTTTCGATTATGTCAAAAATGGATTTTTAACCCACGATTTTGTAGGATGAAAAAATTGATTTTTTTTTCTAAGGCCACAACTTTTAAAAAAATTAATTTAAAAAAAATCGGAAATCGTATTTCTAACCCAAATTTCATTACTAATCAGGATTTTGTTCCATTTATGTTCCGGGATCACACATAAGGTCGAAGGTGGTTTAATCTTATAAAATATAAATCGAATACCGGCTTTTTATGCCACACACACAAAGTTCTTGTTAAAAAGACAAGGAGCAAAGCTTATAGCCTACAGCGTGGTAGATTTGTCAGTGGTATAAGTAATAAAAGAGAACTGGGAAACAGTTATTTTGAAAGAAATTTAAACAAAATCTAACAACAATTGCGACTAAAATCAACAAAAAATGTGTTTTTGGTATTTTTTGTGAGGCTGTTACTATTTTGAAATTTTGTTCACAAAGTACAGCTAGCATGTTGAACTACCAGAAAGAAATAAAAAAAGACTATCAAGACGTGGCTAAAAGTATTGAAAACAACACAAACAAAACGATCAAAAAAATTTAGAATGCGACACGTAGCGAACGACAATGCGTTCACTGCGATTGCAAAAAACCATAATCTTTTTTGACTTCAAGAATGCTTTATATGCATTCTATTATTCACAACTTTCTTTTAGATTTTGGGTTTTGTATGCTTTATTACGCATAATTAGCTAAAAATGGCAAAATAAATGGAAAATAAAAAAGTAACTTCCATTTTGTGTAGCGTGCAACACAACAAATGTTGAGCGAATATTTCGCAAAAAGTAACTATAACGAAGTTATGCTTTATAACATTTTAAAGTACTCTTAAATACATCAAAGGAAGCAAGGGCAAGTTGCCCAGCGGCAAAGGGAACTTGATTCCCCGCGTTGTAGACCGTCCATACGTGGCGAAGAGTCACATCCTGCACGAGGTGCCTCTGCTACTAACTAAATATGGCGGATCTAGAGAGGACAACTCGATAACACCCGTAATCTCAGGTGTTATCTGTACCGTGCCTAGTGACGAATTGCACTACGTGAGTGTGTCGTCTAACGGTGGCCTCCGGACACTTGGCTGCCTCCGGTTGTATACAGGCCTTATCGGGATAATTGGGGCTCTATCTCGACGGACTAACCCCTTCCCCTACACTCGTGGGATCAAAAATGGAAACTATAAATAAAAAAACAAAACCAAACACAAAAGCACTCGAAAGCACGGTTACCACAAAATCCGGAGGGAGTAACGAACCCTCAAACCTCCACCCAGGCGGGAGCAGGCCTGGGAGGCGGCACAGCTACTGCCAACGTACACAACCCGAGGAAGATGTGTAGAGAGGATGTGTAGGTCAAGGATAAAGAATCCGACTGCGAAAGCCTCACCTCGGAGTTGGAAGAGAAGCTTCTGAGCTCTCCGGTCCGTGAGAGGCCCAATACCTCTAGTAAGGTAGGACTCAAGCGGACCAAGGAGGGGATGAAAGCAAAAGCTTAATACAAGGCGGCGCTAAAGATACGCGCCAGGTTCAGCAGCACTAGCGACCTCACCCCCGAGGAGAGGAGCAAGCTTAAGTGGGCTGACGAAAAGATCACGGAGGGTCGGGCACACTACGCCCAGAGGCCCCACATGGACGCCCAGAAGGAGGGGTTCGCGAACAAAGTGGAGGAACAGCTGGCCGCCAAACGCCAGCGCTCCACGGAGGCAGAGAAGTCGGAGATGCCAGAGAGCAAACGACCTCGGCAGCGACCAACACAGCCCAAGAAGGCGACGGCGAGCGATGTGGTGAAGCAGCACCTAATCGTGGCGCTCATCGACCGCGGCGACCCCACCGGCCAAATGAAGCCCGAGCACTGAAAGAAGGTAGAGGCGGCAGTGTTCGACGAGCTTCTGAAGCAGATGTGTGTGCCAAATGCCCCGTCCGTCTCGTTCGATGGAGCAGGGTGGCTCAACGGGGTGAAAATTCTCAGCTGTAACGACGACTACACGCTGAAGTGGGTTACTGGCGTTGTGGCCGCGTTAGATGCTCCGTGGGAGGGCGCCAAGCTGGAGGAAGTGGACAGAACTTGTATTCCGTCCGTGCCAAAGGCGAAGGTGTTCCTGCCACGGGTCGTCACGCAGGACCAGGCGCTCCAGCTCTTCCGGTGGCAGAACAAAGACGTTCCCACTGATGACTGGAAAGTAATACACGTAGGCAAACCAGAGAGTAAGGGGCAACATATGGTCATCCAGATCAATAAGGAGTCGGAGGACATTTTGTACCCCAGGTTTGGGAAGATGGCCTGGGGCGTAGGGTGTGTGTACCTGCGCCTCAAGAAGCGCCACCCCGAAGACGGCAACCAGAACACTCTGTCTGCAGGAGAGGTGGAGAAGGACCTTGGCATAGCCGAGGTCACGGAAGCCGCCAGCAGCCTGGAATTAGTAGAAGAAGAAGGGGACGGTGACAGGACGCTAGTACTCCTCCCGTCCCAGGCGAAGGACGACAGCAGCAGCCATGCAGTTGCAGTTGAGGGTCCTGCAAATCAACTTGCATAAAAGCAAGTTGGACTCGGCAGAGCTCCTGCTATCCTTAGAGGAAGGGCCTGTCGATGTGGCCTTAGTTCAAGAGCCTTGGATCGCGTCGGGGTACAAGGTCTCGGGGCGCAGGTCACACACACCCTACGCCCCAGGCCATCTTCCCAAACCTGGGGTACAAAATGTCCTCCGACTCCTTATTGATCTGGATGACCATATGTCCACTCACTGGTTTGCCTACGTGTTACTTCTCAGTCATCAGTGGGAACGTCTCTGTTCTGCCACCGGAAGAGCTGGAGCGCCTGGTCCTGCGTGACGACCCGTGGCAGGAACACCTTCGCCTTTGGCACGGACGGAATACAAGTTCTGTCCACTTCCTCCAGCTTGGCGCCCTCCCACGGAGCATCTAACGCGGCCACAACGCCAGTAACCCACTTCAGCGTGTAGTCGTCGTTACAGCTGAGAATTTTCACCCCGTTGAGCCACCCTGCTCCATCGAACGAGACGGACGGGGCATTTGGCACACATCTGCTTCAGAAGCTCGTCGAACACTGCCGCCTCTACCTTCTTTCAGTGCTCGGGCTTCATTTGGCCGGTGGGGTCGCCGCGGTCGATGAGCGCCACGATTAGGTGCTGCTTCACCACATCGCTCGCCGTCGCCTTCTTGGGCTGTGTTGGTCGCTGCCGAGGTCGTTTGCTCTCTGGCATCTCCGACTTCTCTGCCTCCGTGGAGCGCTGGCGTTTGGCAGCCAGCTGTTCCTCCACCTTGTTGGCGAACCCCTCCTTTTGGGCGTCCATATGGGGCCTTTGGGCGAAGTTAGCCCGGCCCTCCGCTATCTTTTGTTCAGCCCACTTCAGCTTGCTCCTCTCCTCGGGGGTGAGGTCGCTAGTGCTGCTGAGCCGGGCGCGTATCTACAGCGCCGCCTTGTATTAAGCTTTTGCTTTCATCCCCTCCTTGGTCCGCTTGAGTCCTACCTTACTAGAGGTATTGGGCCTCTCACGGACCGGAGAGCTCAGAAGCTTCTCTTCCAACTCCGAGGTGAGGCTTTCGCAGTCGGATTCTTTATCCTTGACCGCCGCCTCTCTACACATCTTCCTCGGGTTGTGTACGTTGGCAGTAGCTGTGCCGCCTCCCAGGCCTGCTCCCGCCTGGGTGGAGGTTTGAGGGTTCGTTACTCCCTCCGGATTTTGTGGTAACCGTGCTTTCGAGTGCTTTTGTGTTTGGTTTTGTTTTTTTATTTATAGGTTCCATTTTTGATCCCACGAGTGTAGGGGAAGGGGTTAGTCCGTCGAGATAGAGCCCCAATTATCCCGATAAGGCCTGTATACAACCGGAGGCAGCCAAGTGTCCGGAGGCCACCGTTAGACGACACACTCACGTAGTGCAATTCGTCACTAGGCACGGTACAGATAACACCTGAGATTACGGGTGTTATCGAGTTGTCCTCTAGATCCGCCATATTTAGTTAGTAGCAGAGGCACCTCGTGCAGGATGTGACTCTTCGCCACGTATGGACGGTCTACAACGCGGGGAATCAAGTTCCCTTTGCCGCTGGGCAACTTGCCCTTGCTTCCTTTGATGTATTTAAGAGTACTTTAAAATGTTATAAAGCATAACTTCGTTATAGTTACTTTTTGCGAAATATTCGCTCAACATTTGTTGTGTTGCACGCTACACAAAATGGAAGTTACTTTTTTATTTTCCATTTATTTTGCCATTTTTAGCTAATTATGCGTAATAAAGCATACAAAACCCAAAATCTAAAAGAAAGCTGTGAATAATAGAATGCATATAAAGCATTCTTGAAGTCAAAAAAGATTATGGTTTTTTGCAATCGCAGTGAACGCATTGTCGTTCGCTACGTGTCGCATTCTAAATTTTTTTGATCGTTTTGTTTGTGTTGTTTTCAATACTTTTAGCCACGTCTTGATAGTCTTTTTTTATTTCTTTCTGGTAGTTCAACATGCTAGCTGTACTTTGTGAACAAAATTTCAAAATAGTAACAGCCTCACAAAAATACCAAAAACACATTTTTTGTTGATTTTAGTCGCAATTGTTGTTAGATTTTGTTTAAATTTCTTTCAAAATAACTGTTTCCCAGTTCTCTTTTATTACTTATACCACTGACAAATCTACCACGCTGTAGGCTATAAGCTTTGCTCCTTGTCTTTTTAACAAGAACTTTGTGTGTGTGGCATAAAAAGCCGGTATTCGATTTATATTTTATAAGATTAAACCACCTTCGACCTTATGTGTGATCCCGGAACATAAATGGAACAAAATCCTGATTAGTAATGAAATTTGGGTTAGAAATACGATTTCCGATTTTTTTTAAATTAATTTTTTTAAAAGTTGTGGCCTTAGAAAAAAAAATCAATTTTTTCACCCTAAAAATGCTTACAAAATCGTGGATTAAAAATCCATTTTTGACATAATCGAAAATGTGGCCACGTATTTCTAAGCAGAATTTAATTCTGAACAAGAAAACCTAGGCGATATCCAAATTTGATGATAACTGGTTAGAGTTTTTCCCCCGCCAGTTTGAAAACGCCGTTTTGAGATAAACGCGTTTAAAGATGTGCATGTACATGTACATGTACGGTACATGTCTTAGGAAATCGCTTCGTAAAGCGGTGAGGAATATTCTGGCGTACTTGGAGTCTTTTCTAAATTATGTATCTCAAGGAACAGGTACAAAGAAATTAATCCTATATGCTTAATTTTCACAGGGAATGAACTCCAGGATGTAAACTAATATAATTTACGGAGATGATTTTACCTACCAGCAGGACAATGCCTGTATTCACACGGCACATGTCACCAAAAAAAATTTAAAATAAAAAAAATTTCAGTATTGAAGTATCCGCTTTAAGTCCGGACATTAATCCTATCGAAAATGTCCGCTCATGTTTTTGAAACGGAAGACAGTTTGCAAATATTGACGTATCTATCTTACAGTCATTAGTCAATTCCATGGCGAATCGTATCGTAAGTATTGACTACTGACATAATGATAACTCAAAAACATACATATCTACGTTACTTGGAGACCAAAGTCACAGAATGCTTAGGGGGGAAGGTACCCGTAGAGGCCGAAAAAAATACTTTTTCGCGATTTTGTTTTGGAAAAATGTGCACATGAAATTGACGTCATATATTTAGGCCAATCTTTGAAAAAAATAAACATGTTTAATATTGTAACGAACTGTTATTTTTACTTTCTGCTCGCTACTTATTTGTGCGGTTAGCTCAGTAGAGTTTGTGTGTTCGTCCCACCAAATTTATATGAAACGTGACCGCCCAAACGACAAATGAGAACGCACAGATTTCCAAGTTTCAGGATTTTATTTACTCGATCCTCTAATCTTAAATCTGCTCTTTTTGATCCGGCTTCTCGCCTGCGCTCGTCGACACTCTGCCTCCTTGCCCGTTGCCTGCTCTGCTTTCCTCCTGTAGCTTCCTCTGATTGTCCTCGACTCGTGGATCCTGTTGTAGCTGCTGGCGGTTTAGCTCTGGCTCACAGAACGTATGGGCGTTACCGTTCCCAGAATAGGGTGAACAGAGACTACCACCTTCAGGCGTACGCCAGCGGTGTCAGCCTACTGTCCCTTGTTCTGTCCCGGCCGGTCAACACCAGGACTTCGTTCACTCTCGCCTACCGATTCGGGCGTACGCCAGACCTCGACAGGACGATCGTTAAAACTCGGTACCAGGTTCAGACGAACGCTCCGTCCTAGCTTTGTTGCCGATGAGCCGCTGGCTTGCTCGATGATACGAGATGCTCGTGAGGTTCTGACGCGGTGTGGTTTCTGGGCTCTGATGCTACCGGAGACGCTCACTCAAGCACTTGGACGCGCCGGGCATACGCCAGGGTCTAGTCGGCTGTGTTTTGTGTGAGGTCCTTGGCTTTAGGCTGCGGGTCGCGCCAGGGTACTGGTTTACCCACGATCAGACGCGCCAGGCGTACGCCGGGGTCCAGTCAGAATCGCTGTAGTCGCCAAGCACCTGGGTCTAGACCACGCTAGCAACAGGATACGCCTGCTTACACTCTATCAGACGCGCCAGGCTTACGCCAGGGTCTAGTCACGATAGGCGTGGTTGTAAGGCACCTGGTTCTAGAGCCTTGCTTCAGCGCGATCGAACGCGCCAGGCGTACGCCAGGGTCTAGTATCGATCGGCTTAACAATTGGGCACCTCAATTCAGCCACAAACCACCCACCTGCGTCTCGTCTGCCGGTCCTGGTGATCCTGGAGGGTCCTGGCTGTCTCGGCGGTTTGCGTGTCCTGGCAGGTCCTGCGTCTCGACTGTCTCCGATGTCCTGGACGGCGTGGGCGTGTCCTGGCAGGTCTTCCGTGTCCTTGCAGGCTCAGGCGCGTCCTGGCGGCGATCTTGTGTCTCGGCAGGACTTGCGTGTCCTGGCCGAGCCGATGTCCTGACTGATCCTGTGTCCTGGCAGGTTTTGTGTGTCCTGGCGCTCCTGATGACTGGCAGGACTTGTGTGTCCTGACTGACTCTGCGTGTCCTTGGCTAATCCTGCGTGTCCTGGCAGGATCTACGTGTCCTGGTTGATCCGGCGTGTCCTTGATGTTCACGCCTCTGGTCTCAAGTTTACGTTTCGATGCTCGCACATTTACTGAGTGCCGCTTCTGGCGCTCGGCCGCCTTATATAGGCCGCCCTTGCACCGTTAATCCTCGGCGTCTCCTCATTTCGGGTCCAAGGTCCACGTTTACCGTTTGCCCTTTTGCCCTCTGCGCACGGCACCACAGCTGCCAACGTCCAGCGCTGAACCGTTATTTCCTTTTGCATCATTCCGTCTCTCTTACTCATGCTTTCTCGCTCCCTCTTGCACTGCCGTTACTACGGGCGAATTCGCCGCGTATCTGGCAACCGGCAGGCTGCTCCTCTCGTGATCCTTCACACATATTTGTGGGGAGTTATTCAACTCCTCACATTCTCCCCTTTCTTCGGGAACAAAATGAGACTCGTTTCTCATCTCTGCATCCTCGTGTATCCTTGTGTACCCTCGTTTATCCTCGTGTATCTCTGTGTATCCTTGTGTATCCTTGTGTATCCTTGTGTATCCTTGCAACTCCTTGATCCTCCAGCACTCACAGCTCATGTTTGAGCTTCACAGCGCCTTTGTTTCTTTTGATTTCCCCGCCCCGAATGTTTTCCCCGCATTTTAATCGTTAACGACGATAATTGACTCGTTTTTCAATTTGCTTTTCCCGCGATTATTTCCTCGTTCTTTAATTTTGAATTTTCCCGCGACGATGACTTCCTCGTTCCTTGCTTTGTATTTCCCGCGACGATGATTTCCTCGTTCTTCACTTTGAATTTCCCGCGACGATGACTTCCTCGTTCTTCGAATTCAAATTTTAACATCTCCCGCGTCGATAATTTCCTATTTATATTTAATTTTGAATTTCCCGCGACGACACTTCGCCTTCAAATTCCCGCGCCGCCGTCTCCTCTCCCTCGTCGTCTGGTCACTCAAGCCTCGCTTTATTTGATTTGCGATAATCTATCGATCTTGGTGCGATACTTTCAATGTGACCGTGTACATGCCGATATTTTTAGTATTTTCTTGCACATCGATTGCCATCTCAAACGATCTTGGTGATCGAGATAATTCCCATCCCTGGCCATATGATGATTTTTCGAAAACTTTGGTGAGTGCATTTGTTTTCTCTCCTTTCGTTTCGCTTTCTTTTACTCTTCCCTTTCCCTTTTTAGCCTTTGACTAGCTATGTGCGTGCCCTTCCTTGCCCTTGAACCCGGGGTCATTGTCCCTTTCGACGTCGGCTTCCACCGGCCCGGAATTTGCATAGGCTGCCGGCTCATGTTCCTGTCACGTGAGTGGCTGCATTTTTGCTGTTCTTTTCTAATTCTTTTTCTTTTATTTCAGCCTGCCGTACTATTCTGTTCTTGTCTCCTGGTCAACATCTTTATATGTATATTTTTTTTTTTTTTTTTTTTGTGCAAGTTATTTTATCCGCGTTTTGTGTATTTGTGTAATCTTTGCCCGTTTTTTCCTGCTGGTTACGGTATAGCTCTTAAGCTGTACCGTCTCCTCCCTTTCTTCGGGAAACAAAAAAAAATATATATCCGACCGCATCTTGCACTGAGTCTGGCGTATGCCTGATGACATAGCTGTGTATTTCTGGATCTGATCTGTTGCCCTGGATTCCACACTGCATGCGGCTAGGCGTATGGACTGTTGACTCCGGCGTATGCCTGACGAACAAACGGCCGGCCTTTGCTTCCTGCGTCCCTGGGAGACAGTGTATCTGTGGATCTCATCCATATTCAACCTGGCGTGTGACTTCCTGACTCTGGCGTACGCCAGACGCTGATGCAATTCTACCTCGTTGTTGGAGTTCCTGATTCTGTGTTTGTTTTGTGTATAACTCCGTTGACTCCGGCGTATGCCTGACGAATAAACGGATACGTTTTGGTTAGTTCTCGTTTGTTTTTCTCACACTGCTTGCGGGTAGGCGTTTGTTCCGTTGACTCCGGCGTATGCCTGACGAAGAAATGGGCTGCCTTTCTCCGTCTGAGTCCCTGGGATCTTCATTCTGTGACCAGCTTACGCCTGCTTCTGTTTCAGCATCCGTGTGTTGTTTTTCCTCGCCTATTTTTTCCGGCTCGTTTGTTTGAGACTGGCGTATGCCTGCCTCTTCCTCTGCTTCCGGATCTGTATTTTCGTCTGTTTGTTGTTGCTGTTTCAGGTCGCTGACGTGAATAGTACGTTCCTTCTTGCTCTTTTGATGGCGTATCCTACAAATGACTGGTGACACGAAATCCACGACTTGAAAAGGGCCATCGTATCGTGGGGCTAGCTTTGCTGCGAAACCCTCTGCTGCCTTTGACAAATGATGTTCTTTTGCCCATACTATATCACCTACTGCTGGGTTCCATTGTCTTCTTCTCAGATTGTGGTGCCTGGCTTGGTCCTGAGCAGCTTTCTCCATATTTCGGCGCACTATTTCGAAGATCTCCTTCATCTTACAGGCTTTTTATCTGGTGTTTCTGTTTCCTTGCCCGTGCCAATGGTTTCCCTGTCGTATAGTGCACTGGGTAGCCTAGGTTCTCTACCCTGCGTTAGAAAAGAAGGGGAGTATCCGGTCGACTCCGATGTGCTCGAGTTCACCGCTAGCATGATTTCTGGCCACTTTTCGTCCCAAGTTCTTTGATCTTGTCCTGCAAACTGTGCTATCATAGTTTTCACAGTCCGGTTTGCTCTCTCCGTCGGATTTTCTTGGGGGGTATATGGCGCAGTAAACTGTTGCCTGATTCCCATCTCGCTTAGAAACCTTTTAAACGACCGACTAGCAAACTGGACTCCGTTGTCGGTTATGACGACTTTTGGGACTCCAAATCTCGCAATTATCCTTTCTCGAAATGCTTTTTGGAGTGTTTCTGCTGTCGCAGAGCGTAGTGGCACTATCTCTGTCCATTTAGAGAACCTGTCAATCAAGACCAGCAGCATTTGGTTCCCATGCTTCGACCGCGGTAATGGTCCAACAAAATCTGCGCACACTGTTGCCCACGGTTCCTCTGGTATCCGGGTAAGCATTTTTCCAGCTGCTTGCATCTGGTTGGGCTTGTACTTGAGGCATGTCTCGCATTTTCTTACATGTTTCCGGGCGTCCCTGTGCATTCCTGGCCAGTAATAGCGGGCTGCCAGCCTTGCTATTGTTCTTCGGCTTCCCACATGTCCAGCTGCTGGGGCGTCGTGATTCTCTTTGAGGACTGTTTCCCTTAACCCTTGCGGGACACAGAGCTTCCATGCTACCACATCTTCGCTTCCTGATCTGTGCGGGATGTGTCTGTATAGTGTGTCGCCCTCCATAAGGTAATCGGGAAATTTTTGTGGCTGTGTCCTGATTTTCTCTTGCATGTCTCTGATCCAGCTGCACTTTCCGTGGGTACCCTGGATTTCTTCTGCACGACGTAGCGTTTCTGGTAGCGGCTGTCTTGATAGTGCATCTGCGACCACGTTCAGTTTCCCTTTTCGGTATGCTATTTCGAAGTCGTACTGCTGCAACTCCAGAGCCCATCTGGCTATTCTTCCTGAAGGGCTTTCGATGCTGTTAAGCCACTTCAATGCCATGTGGTCGGTTACTACTTTGAAGTGGTAGCCTTCCAAATATGGCCTTAGCTTTCGGATTGCCCAGACGATGGCTAAGCACTCCTTTTCCGTTGTCGAGTAGTTTTTCTCTGCCGCGTTCAAGGTTCTGCTCGAGTACGATATTACTTTCTCGCCATCCTCCGTTTCTTGAGTCAGTATCGCTCCTAGGCCGTAGTCACTGGCATCTGTCTGTAGTATGAACATTTTTTCAAAATCCGGACATGCTAGTACTGGGTCGGCCACCAGTCTTGCCTTTACCTCTTCGAAGGCCTTTTGATGTTCAGATGTCCATGCCCACTTTGTGCCTTTGCGCAGTAAGTCGTTTAGTGGTGATACTATCCTTGCGAAATCTGGGACGAAACGTCTGTACCTAGCCACTCCCAGATATTGGCGCAGCTCTCGGACAGTGGATGGAGGTTCCAGCTCGGCTATAGCGGCCACCTTTTCGGGATCCGTTCCTATTCCTTGGTTTGTGACGCGGTGTCCCAGGTACAGCAGCTCGCTTCTAAAGAAATGGCATTTCTCAGCGTTTATTCTTAGGTTTGCTTGCTTCAAGCGCCTGAAAACCTCTCTCAGGTTTCTTGTGTGTTCCTCTAGTGTGCGTCCGATCACGATTATGTCGTCTTGATACGCGAACGCGTGAGGTGACATTTCTGGTCCAATAACCTGATCCAGAGCTCTTTGGAAAGCGGCCGATGCCGAGTGTAGGCCGAATGGCATCACTTTCCATTGAAAAAGTCCTTTTCCTGGCACCGTGAAGGCCGTAAACTGTCTGCTTCCTTCTTCCAGGGGAATTTGCCAGTATCCATCTTTCAAATCCAGGCTGCTGATGTATCTTGCTTCTCTTAGTTGGTCTAGAATGTAGTTTATCCTCGGCATTGGGTATGCGTCTTTTATTGACTTGGCGTTGATCTGCCTAAAGTCGACGCACAGTCTCCACTGGCCTTTTTCACCATGACTATCGGGGAGCTGTATGGGCTTCTCGAGTGTTCTATGCACCCCATTCGAAGCAGATCATCGACTTTCGCATTGATTTCCCCTTGGACTTTCGGATTCTTTGGGTAATATCTTTGCTTAATCGGCTTGTCGTCCTTCATCGTGATTCGGTGTACAGCTATGTTTGATGACCCATGCATTGTTCGGAACTCTGCGAGTTCAGTCTCCAGGAAACTTTCGATATCCTTTTCCTCGACTGATTGCTGTACTACCGCCACTGACAACCTTTCTTCTAGCCGCCCGTCGTTCCTTTCTCGCGCTGGGATTATCACAGTGTGTCCAGCACACCTTAGCTCGGCTCCGATCCCTGTTAGGAAATTCCATCCCAACACCAGCGGGTCGACCACCCCTGGTAGGATAAGGAGGTTTATGAACAGTCGTTTGTTGCCGAATTCGATTTCCACCTCGAGCTGTGTGTTTATCCCGCTGCATCTGCCGTCTGCCAACCTAACTTGCCGTCTCGTCCTTGTAATCTTCCCGGTTTCAGCCAGTATGTCCGCCAGCTCCTTGCTAATAAAACTTGCTGTGGCTCCGGTGTCGATTGTGGCCTTGTATGTACTTCCGCCAATCGCTACCGCTGCGGACAACTGCTGCTCCTCTTCGATTAACTTGCCAGTTAGTTTGGAGAGACAGCACCTCGCGACCCCTGCTCGCCTCTCTGCGGCTGGGATCGCTGGCCATTTCCCGCTTGTTGGCAGCATTCCATCGTTCTCACACCGACCTTTCCGCATGTCCAGCAAAATAGCAACTGCTGGTTCCGGCATCCCATTGCCCAATGCCCGTGCCCGCCGCAGCGGCGACATGCCTGCTCTGGGTTGACAATGTGTGTTGGGTTTCGGCTTACCCCTTGTGCTTGTCCCTGCTGCATTCTCTGAGTGGTGTTTGGTGGTCTCCAGCTCGTGTTGTGCGGCTGCCTCCACTGTGTGGCATTCGGCGTTTTCCATTGGTCGTTATTTGGTGTATCTTGATTGCCTGACTCCTCACATCTCCTGCATGTGACGGTTCCTGGTTTTTCGGTTCTGTTTCGGCTGAATTTGTTCTCTTCCGCAAACTCTTCTCTTTCCTTAGCGAGCTCTTCATATTCGTCAGCCAGAATCATCAGCCTGTCAAGATCCTTGCACTCGTATGATCTCAAGGCGATTCTCAGTTCGGGCGTGCAGTTGTCTTTGATTCGGCTGAGCGTTTTTGACTTTGAGTAACCTAGTGGTCTCATCAGGGTCTGCATGTCGATCATGTAGTCTTTGAACGACTCCCGGAATCCTTGCTTCCTTTCCTTGACCTGGTCAGCCAGCTTGTCAAAGTATCCCCTCGGTAGGAAGAATGTTTGGAAACAGCTTATGAATTCGGCCCATGTTTTCCAAAATCGGTTGTTAGATATAAACCATTTTAGGGCTTTTCCTTGAAGCAGCTCTGGCATAGCCCTTGGAATTAAGTCTAAGTCCAACCCGTACGTGTTAGCGGACCATTCTACCTTTTCCAGGAACTCTAATGGTTTCTCGGTACCATCGAATTTAAATGACCATTCCCTCACCTGTTTCGCGACTTTAGCGTAGTCAGGCGGGTTGGTTGTTGGTTTCCTGGTATTTGGACTTCTCTCCTTGCTGGTACTTCTGTGTTTTCCTTCTTCCTGCATACTGTGGATGTTCAAGCTTGCTATGAGTTCCTCTGAGTTGGGGGGAAATAATTTAATTGCTGGTGTTCTGCCTGTATACTCTTCATCGAGTTGTGCCAGGTCCTCTGCCCATTCTGGGTCTGCCTGGTCGACCCACTCTGATAAAGCCCTTCTCATGCTATCCACGCTGCCTTCCAATTGTATGCCCAGTCTGGCCGCCACATCGGCGAAATCCTCCTTCTTGAGGTTGTATATCCATGTCTTTCCCATTTCTGCGTTTTTCAAATTCTCACTGTCGGAACAATCACGTTTTTGGGCGCCAGATGTAACGAACTGTTATTTTTACTTTCTGCTCGCTACTTATTTGTGCGGCTAGCTCAGTAGAGTTTGTGTGTTCGTCCCACCAAATTTATATGAAACGTGACCGCCCAAACGACAAATGAGAACGCACAGATTTCCAAGTTTCAGGATTTTATTTACTCGATCCTCTAATCTTAAATCTGCTCTTTTTGATCCGGCTTCTCGCCTGCGCTCGTCGACACTCTGCCTCCTTGCCCGTTGCCTGCTCTGCTTTCCTCCTGTAGCTTCCTCTGGTTGTCCTCGACTCGTGGATCCTGTTGTAGCTGATGGCGGTTTAGCTCTGGCTCATAGAACGTATGGGCGTTACCGTTCCCAGAATAGGGTGAACAGAGACTACCACCTTCAGGCGTACGCCAGCGGTGTCAGCCTACTGTCCCTTGTTCTGTCCCGGCCGGTCAACACCAGGACTTCGTTCACTCTCGCCTACCGATTCGGGCGTACGCCAGACCTCGACAGGACGATCGTTAAAACTCGGTACCAGGTTCAGACGAACGCTCCGTCCTAGCTTTGTTGCCGATGAGCCGCTGGCTTGCTCGATGATACGAGATGCTCGTGAGGTTCTGACGCGGTGTGGTTTCTGGGCTCTGATGCTACCGGAGACGCTCACTCAAGCACTTGGACGCGCCGGGCATACGCCAGGGTCTAGTCGGCTGTGTTTTATGTGAGGTCCTTGGCTTTAGGCTGCGGGTCGCGCCAGGGTACTGGTTTACCCACGATCAGACGCGCCAGGCGTACGCCGGGGTCCAGTCAGAATCGCTGTAGTCGCCAAGCACCTGGGTCTAGACCACGCTAGCAACAGGATACGCCTGCTTACAGACGCGCCAGGCTTACGCCAGGGTCTAGTCACGATAGGCGTGGTTGTAAGGCACCTGGTTCTAGAGCCTTGCTTCAGCGCGATCGAACGCGCCAGGCGTACGCCAGGGTCTAGTATCGATCGGCTTAACAATTGGGCACCTCAATTCAGTCACAAACCACCCACCTGCGTCTCGTCTGCCGGTCCTGGTGATCCTGGAGGGTCCTGGCTGTCTCGGCGGTTTGCGTGTCCTGGCAGGTCCTGCGTCTCGACTGTCTCCGATGTCCTGGACGGCGTGGGCGTGTCCTGGCAGGTCTTCCGTGTCCTTGCAGGCTCAGGCGCGTCCTGGCGGCGATCCTGTGTCTCGGCAGGACTTGCGTGTCCTGGCCGAGCCGATGTCCTGACTGATCCTGTGTCCTGGCAGGTTTTGTGTGTCCTGGCGCTCCTGATGACTGGCAGGACTTGTGTGTCCTGACTGACTCTGCGTGTCCTTGGCTAATCCTGCGTGTCCTGGCAGGATCTACGTGTCCTGATTGATCCGGCGTGTCCTTGATGTTCACGCCTCTGGTCTCACGTTTACGTTTCGATGCTCGCACATTTACTGAGTGCCGCTTCTGGCGCTCGGCCGCCTTATATAGGCCGCCCTTGCACCGTTAATCCTCGGCGTCTCCTCATTTCGGGTCCAAGGTCCACGTTTACCGTTTGCCCTTTTGCCCTCTGCGCACGGCACCACAGCTGCCAACGTCCAGCGCTGAACCGTTATTTCCTTTTGCATCATTCCGTCTCTCTTACTCATGCTTTCTCGCTCCCTCTTGCACTGCCGTTACTACGGGCGAATTCGCCGCGTATCTGGCAACCGGCAGGCTGCTCCTCTCGTGATTCTTCACACATATTTGTGGGGAGTTATTCAACTCCTCACAATATTATGAAAAATGAAAAACTGATTGACTTATAACGGTTCCCGCAAGTCGTGTCGCTTTTGACATCGAAATTTTGTACCCCAGGTTTGGGAAGATGGCCTGGGGCGTAGGGTGTGTGTACCTGCGCCTCAAGAAGCGCCACCCCGAAGACGGCAACCAGAACACTCTGTCTGCAGGAGAGGTGGAGACATTGGCATAGCCGAGGTCACGGAAGCCGCCAGCAGCCTGGAATTAGTAGAAGAAGAAGGGGACGGTGACAGGACGCTAGTACTCCTCCCGTCCCAGGCGAAGGACGACAGCAGCAGCCATGCAGTTGCAGTTGAGGGTCCTGCAAATCAACTTGCATAAAAGCAAGTTGGCCTCGGCAGAGCTCCTGCTATCCTTAGAGGAAGGGCCTGTCGATGTGGCCTTAGTTCAAGAGCCTTGGATCGCGTCGGGGAACAAGGTCTCGGGGCTAAGGTCACCAAACTACACTATCTTCTACCCGACAACAGTAAGTAGAGCCAGAACTGCAATCCTGGTACGGAAGGGTATCTATGCTTACTTAATGTCTAATTACAGCACTGACGATCTAACAGTAGTGGCGCAGGAAGGCAACAAGGACGAGCCTGTCCTTATAGCGTCCTGCTACATGGCGCACGACACCGAAGCGCCCCCCCAAGAACTACAGCGGCTGGTGAGGGAGACGGAGCACAAAAAGCAGCCCCTCATAATCGGCACCGACGCAAACGCACACCACACGGTATGGGGAAGTAAGGATGTAAACGATAGAGGTGAGTCCTTACTAGACTTTATATTAAACACTAACCTTAACATAGCAAATGAGGGAGAGGAACCTACATATATAGGACCCACCTCATCCAATGTCTTAGACCTAACAATCGCATCAGATGCAAACACCCTTATCACGCAATGGAGAGTCCTAAGTAAACACTCCTTCTCAGATCATAGGTACCTAGAATTTCGAATCAACTTTGAGTTCAACACAGGAAAAACCGTGTTTAGGAACACCCGGAACACCAACTGGGCCCTATTCCAGGAAACGATTGGGAGACGATCGAGACCACCAAAGATATCATCAACAGATGATATCGAAAAGTCTCTAAGGACACTCAACACCAACCTCATACAGGCATTTCATAAAGCCTGCAAGCCATCACATAGCAAAAGAAGACACCGGGACCCCTGGTGGACCTCAGAGCTCAAGAAAGAAAGGAACGAAGTACAAGAACTCTTCAAGCTAGCAAAACTAGCAGACGAAGGAATTGTATGGGAAGAATACAAGCTAAGGCTCAGCGACTTCAAAAAACAAGTACGGAAAGCCAAAAAAGCATCATGGCAAGCCTTCTGCACAAGCCTGGAAAAGACTTCCGATACTGCAAGGTTGAGGAAACTTTTAGCAGGCAGGCGAATGGTTCAAAGCCAACTAAAAACGGAAGACGGACGCTGGACGGAAAACAGCAGGGAAGCGGCAAACGCGCTCATGGAGGCGCACTTCCCGGGCTGTACCGAAGTCAACACTAACACACCAACTTCTCAGTACAACACAAGGCACGATGTACCCGAGGGCATCATATCCGATGAACGGATCATGTGGGCAATCGACTCGTTCGATGGCCATAAATCCCCGGGCCTCGATGGAAAGGGAAGTCAGTGGAAACAGCTCTTCATGCGCTAGTAAGCACGATAGAGAAAGCACTGCACTACAAAGAATATGCGCTAGGCGCTTTCCTAGACATCTCGGGCGCATTCAACAATGTGTCGACCGCAGCAATAATGCAAAGCCTAAGAGCTACGGCAATCCATGAAGCGGTAGACTCCTGGATTTTTAGTCTACTGAGCTGCAGGAGGATACACGCAGAATGGGGGACCACAAGAGTAAACAAGGAGGCTAAAAGAGGCACACCCCAAGGAGGAGTGCTATCGCCCCTGCTGTGGAACCTTGTGGTCAACGATCTACTTAAAAAATTCAGAAACAAAGCCCCGAAGATAACTGCCTATGCGGACGACATAGGGATAATTATCGTAGGCAAATGTCTATCGACTATCAGCTCTGTCATGGAAAACACTTTAAATGAGATACTTATGTGGGCCACGGACGCCGGACTAAGTATCAATGCGGACAAGACGGACCTCATCCTCTTCACAAAGAGGTACAAGGTGCCTCGATGGACTCCGCCAAAAATCAAAACAACACCGCTGATACCAAAAGGAAGTATCAAATATCTAGGAACAGTATTGGACAGCAAGCTGAGCTGGAAGCCCAATGTTGAGGAAAGGGTGAAAAAGGCCACCAATGCTCTCTATGCATCTCAAAAGATGCTGAGTTGCACATGGGGCCTATCACCCAGACTGATGCACTGGATCTTCATCTCAGTTGTGCGACCCATACTGCTCTACGGCGTGCTGGTATGGTGGCAAGCGACTGAAAAATCCACGTACCTAAAGTTGATGGAGAAACCGCAGAGGCATGCACTCATGTGCATCACTGGAGCTGTAAGATCAACTCCAACCAAAGCTCTACAAACAATACTGAGTGTCAACCTTTGGACATTCAGGCACGCCATGTAGCGCAAAAGACAGCACAACGTCCGACGTTCCTGAAGCCCGATGAGTGGCGTTCGGGGATAGATCAGGATACGATGAACATCTATACAGACGGATCGAAAATGGAAGAAGGAGTTGGGGCAGCGGTGTACTGCCCCAATCCTCAATTGGAGCTCTCTTATAAACTCCCAGACAACTGCAGCATCTTCCAGGCAGAAATAGTTGCCATAAGGAAAGCCGCAGAAGCGGCACAGCAGTCGGGATCAAGTAAAGACATCAACATATTTGTCGACAGTCAAGCAGCAATAAAAGCTCTGCAAGCTCGCACGATAAGCTCAAAAAGCGTTCTATCGAGCAGGGAAGCACTGGATTCACTGAGCACCTCGAGAAGAGTTCAAATCTTTTGGATACCTAGCCATCAAGGCCACGAAGGCAATGAGATGGCAGACGACCTAGCCAAAGAGGGAGCAAGAGGAGTAAATATGATCCTTGAAGACATACCACCCCCTCTACGAACGATACACCTCCAAATGGAGATGGATGCACAATATACTGCAGATCAACGGTGGAGGAACACCACCGACTGCAAGTTCTCAAGGAAGATGTGCAAGAAATACAACATAAAACTTACCCAGCACCTACTCCACCTTCGAAAACCGGACTGCAGGCTACTAGTTGGCCTCTTAACAGGCCACTGCCTAGTTGCGGCTCACGCGAAAAAGCTGGGGGCGCTGATAGACGACAAATGTAGGAAATGCAGTGAACCAGGTGTCAAAGAAACGCTGGAGCACCTTCTCTGCAGCTGCCCGGCACTCGCAGCACAAAGACAGCGTTACTTCGAAAAACCATGGCTGACATCGCTTGAAGAAGCGAGTCAACTCGGACACAAAACGCTCTTGGCCTTTGCCAAACACACTCGCATACCGCAGGACGTAAATAGTTAACTCGGTCCAGAGATCTCACAACTCCCCGGTACCACTAAGGACCAAACTGGTCTATGTGTGGCTCCCCAACAGGAGCCAGCCGGTCTAACCTAACCTAACCTAACCTAAATACATCAAAGCTCAATACAAAACTGTACTATATAGTTTCTGTGGCACCCCCGATAGAGAGAAATGTTCATATGAGTTTTCCTACATAACAACGATCAGTATTCAGAAATGAACGAGATTGAAAGTTGTCGAACACCTTCGGTGTTAACTGCGCACCATTTCTCGCTATACGCACTTTGCGGCAGCTGGCCCAGGACTGTAAAGACAGCCATCCCCAGGCCAGTAAAATAATTCTTTAAGAAACCTATGTCGATGACATTTTAGCCGGAGATCACTCTATAGAGAAAGAGGTCGCTCAATCCCAACTCCGGGATGTTCTCAAATCAGCAGGATTTCTGCTAAAACAGAATACGGCCAATCACAAACAACTTTTACAGAACATTCCTATAGCAGACTTGTTAGACAGCGATCTTCTAAAAGTCGCAGAGGCAAGCACAACCAATACGCTGGGAATTAAATGGAACGCAACCCAGTCGGAAGTGGAACGCATCCATAAGGGGTGATGGATAGCTTCCGAAGCATGCATGCATGCATGCCCGATCGATGACTTTCTCACTTCCTTTTTACAGCAAAGCGGAACACGCCGGATGCTATCCGATTCATCGCTCCCTGGAGCGCTCCTTTTCATGCATCGGGCATGTGTGCAACTTCGGGAAACGTTCGGGATTGGTTTCCATTTTTCCCTTCCAAAAAGTGCGTTCCGGAACGTATCTTTTGTTGTGTTCTGGATGCGTTCCAAAAGGTGCGTTCCGGAACGTATCTTTTGGAGTGTTCTGGATGTGACTCTCACGAGTGAAAAAAATTAGTTGTAGTCGATTTAAAAATGTGTTTTTTTTTTTAATTGCATTATTCATTCTTTAATTTTTTTAATCTTTTCAATATTTTCAAACAAACTAAAATTAAATTATACTAAATTAAATTATACTAAAATTAATTATACTAAATCTACTACTTCGCCATTATCCTCAAAATCGTTGTCCTTCTCCGGTCCTTTGTTCATTTTTGCCGTCGGTTTTCAACCTCAATTCCAGAAATGTTTAGATTTAGGTCCAGCCTAAAGCCTAGTACTCAGATCGACGAAATGAGTTCGAAATCAGTGAGAGAGAGCGAGAGGCCAATAACATAGAAACACTTTTCGAGGGAGCTGTTCGACAGGCGGTACTCAGATGATAGAAAAAATATACTAGAAACTTAGTTTGGCAACTAATCGCGTTGCCAACTAACTTTCAGTATTTCGAGAACGAAAGGCAGAGCAGATAGAACTATTTAATAAAAAGGTCGTTCTACGTTGTTGCCCTCTCACTCTCTCTCTCATAAGAGGGTTTAGCAAAATTTCAAAAGATTTCAAATTATTATTTGTTTTATTTTTTACATAAAAACGCAAATGTGCGCTTATATTCGTAAAATATTTCTTTAAAGTTCATTTAAAACGGCGGTTTAATTTAGTCCTTGAAACAAAAATTCTTGATTTCCTGCACCTGGTGCTTGATCACTAGCTTGGGAAACAGCCGTATAGCCTGAAATTTCTTCATATTGTGAACCGAGTCGCCCGGCTTGAGATCCACCGTAGGGATGAGTTCACTTTTGCAGGACTCTAGTGGGTGCGCATGGCGTAGGAGGCTGTTAGCCCATCATTGGTGCAGCTCGCAGGTGAGCCCGCCAATCGAGTGCTCCTCGGCGACCGTGCAGAAGACAGGCGTTATGGTCGGCAGGGAACAAAAGTCCCGTTTGTTATCCGCCAGTTGGATAAGGAGTCCACCTCCGTCCACTCGCCTTGCGATGATGTGCCCCATTCGTTCCTTGTTGAGGGTAACTGCATGCTCCTTCGAATTTTTGGCCTCCTCCTCCTTACGAGCTTCAGCCTTGGCTTAAGTTGAGAAGGTTTCATCTTTGCATTATAATTTTTACAACTTATTTAATATTTGGTTGTCAACAAACCGAATACAGCATATACAGCCTGCCAACGGAAATCTGTGTGACCGCAGTACTTGCTCAAAGAAATTGCCGATGAATTTTCTAAAAGAAGGTCATACTCCGAGAAAAAGAATGGCCACTTTTCGACATCGAAACTGTTCGTCGATCTGAGTACTAGGCTTAAACAGAAACGAAAACAAACAGAGAACAATAAGAGAGAAACCGCACCTAAATTACACAAAAATAAAAATTAAAGTTAATACTTACAATTGTTTTTGATGTTGAAGTTCTTCCATAGTCAAAATCCATCCATGAGGTCATACAAAAAATAAAAACAATAATTCGTTTGTACAATGTTGTGATAAATTCTTATTCGGCACACTACAGGTACGTACGAACACTGTACATAGGCTAAAATCTAAAAACAATGTTATGAGTGGCCGAGTAAGAATTATTTTAAAAGCACTTTCTTTATTACAGTACACACACAAAATTATTTTTGATTGGTCATTGATATTTTACCTCGTCAAGAGATAATATTTTTTATTTTTTATTTTCACTAATCACCGCACTATACTTACTTGGCAAAGAAGAGCACTTGGTTTGTTTTAAAGAACTATAAACAAATAAAACGATTAAAATTGGTTTAACCGAAAAAAATTACACTTAACTGGTCAAATTCCAAAAAGCAAGTGAAAAAGAAATGCATAAGAAACGAAAAAACCGCGCGCGTTCTTGCAATATCTCTTTTGTTCTTTTCATTTGTTTTTCAAGACCACCGTTTTATAGACTTTCATTTCATATTTTGCATGCCATTGATACGTTCCAGATGCGTTCCGATGGGAGCTATAATTGCACCGATCGAAAAAAAAACGAACGATCGGCAAGCGTTCGGGTTTCGGCAAGGGTTCGGCTGCGTCGTAAGAGAAGCTAGGATTGCACGGACCGCACCTTTTTGCCTTCCAAAAGAAGCTATAGGGGAGTGATGCATCCAGCATGCCCACTGGATGCTGTCCAATTGCATCTCATTTTTTACTGTGGAAAAAGATGCGATCGGGATGCGTTCCGTATGCATGCCGAACGCCGACCGCACCAAAACTTCCGACTGGGAAGCAAAGATGTTTTCCAATACAACATTAGCGCACCCACTCCATGTAAGGCCATCACTAAGAGACAAATCTTATCCCACGCAGCTACTTTGTTCGACCCGGCAGGATGGCTCACGCCTATTGTAATTCAGGCAAAAATGATTCTCCAATCAAGATTGGGATGAATGCGTTAGTCCGAACACTCTGGCCACATGGAACAAATTAATAGCCGCATTACCAGAACTAAAGCTTCTTACAATACCCAGGTGGGTAGGATACAGTCCAACTTAAGAGGTTTAAATACACGGCTTTTCGGACGCGTCTGAAAAGGCATATTGTGCGGCGATATATGTCCGTACTGCTACGACAAATTCCATACAGTCCCATCTACTAGTCACAAAAACCAAAGTTGCACCATTAAAAACAATCAGCCTCCCTAGGTTAGAACTCTGCGGCGCCCATCTGCTCGCTGGGCTTACAGCGCATGTGTTTGAGACAACTCAGCTACCGAGCACAAACATATCTCTATGGTCCGATTCTACTATCGTGCTAGCTTGGTTAGAAAAGCCGTCCACGTCTTGGAAAACCTTTGTGGCTAACCGCACAGCTATCATAAAATCTAAAGCTCCCAATGCTCAATGGAACCACGTCCAATCCAAAGATAGCCCGGCGAATCTGGGCACACGTGGATGTAATCCAAAAGAGTTAAAGGCCACGGGCCAGAATGGCTCACTCTTACGGAAGATAAATGGCCATAAGGTGACATGCCCTCGAAGACTCCTCCAGATGAAAACCATGTCAACCTTTTCTTCACTCAATCCAATGACTATGACATTTATGAACAGTACGCGTCATACTCACGTGCCTTAAGAGCAACAGCTCGCGTACTAAGTTGGCACCCAGCACACTCTTACTGCGATCTTACAATGGCCTCCCGAGTAAAGCTGGTCAAACTTAGGTTAATAACAGCTGCACAACGGTTTTTTTATCCCAAAGAGTACTCCCAGTTACTCAACAAAATTCCGTTGTCAACAAAAAGCAGCCTCTGCCCACTAAATCCCTTTTAAGACTCAGAAGGGCAGGTTCGCGTCAACACTCGATTGGCAAATGCTAACATCCCCTACAAAGAACGGTATCTCATACTATTGCCAACCAGATCACGACTAAGTTTTTTTTTTGTAGAATTTGTACACCGTACACTTCTTCACGCCGGGAATCAATTAATGATGCGAGCTATCAGACAAGAGTTCTTTTTCCCAAAACTAGCCAATCTCGTCAAACAGTGCATCCACCAACGCGTCGTATGTACCCGCCTTAGGAAGAATGCACAACAGCAAATAATGGCGGCTCTTCCACCCGAAAGAACGCAGCTCACCCGTGCGTTTGCAATCACAGGCGTAGACTTTGCAGGTCCCTTTAACCTAAAGGCCTCTCTACTAAGGACTAATCGACTAGTCAAAGGATACGTCTGCATATTCGTATGCTTCTCGACCAAAGCAGTCCACTTAGAAGCGGTCTCTAAACTCAGCTCCAAGGCGTTTCTGCAAACCTTTGAGGGCTTTGTCAGCCGTCGAGGAACACCAAAGAAAGTGTTTTCCGATAACGGTAAAGAACTTGCAAAGAACTTTCACGCTTTTATGCAATCAGCGAGTGCCGTATCGCCACGCAATACAGCAGCCATGAAATGGAATGGCATTTTATACCCCCTCGTGCCCCACACATGGGTGGCCTATGGGAAGCCGCTGTAAAGAGTTTTAAAAAACACTTTACTCGAGTAGCAGGCAATCGCATGTTTACCTTAGAAGAATTTGCCACTATTCTTGCTAAAATAGAGGCACGAATACCTACATGAACTCCATCGTAGGTTTAAATGGAAGCACCCTGCTGCGAACATTAGCCTAAACGATATTGTTATCATCAAAGAAGACAACTACCCTCCATCTGAGTGGAGACTCGGGAGAGACATAAAGCGTCACCCTGGTAGCGATCAAAACACTCGCGTGGTTGATCTACAAACCAGATTAGGCCAACTCACCCGACCAATTGTAAAATTAGTTCTTCTTCCCACAAAAGAAACCCCTCCCTTACAAAATCAATAAGATTACTAAGCTCGCAACCCATTAGCACCCTCTCACTTGTTATCAGACCCTCTAATCTGTTCATCAACACCCGATAATGAAGCATCACTAACAAAAGTTTATCTTTCGCTTCTGCGCGAAGTTCCTTAAACTGGATTACGTAGAACGACGACGAGCAGCCCGACAAATGGGATATTGTGCGAACTGCCTGGCAACCACACATAGGCTGCACGAATGCAAGTCAAAGGAAGTGTGCCATCGATGTGGAGATCTACACCACACCCTCTTACACGCTGTCAACAACGAACGACGTTCAAAATCACCAGGCAACAAGCAAAAGTCTAAGGTTGGGGCTAAAGGCACCACACCCAAGCGGGAAGTCGAGGAAAGAAGAATCCGTTCCATGACACGTCGTGCCTCCAGCGACCACAGAGCGCGGCAACATCAGCCACAATCTCCCTTTGCTGCATCTGCAAGAGGCAATCCGAAACCTCACCAAGCTGAAGGAAATTTTGGACTTAACTCTGATCCTTGCCTGGCAAAAGGGGGCGGCATGTTAGCGGACGCTAACGTCAGAATAAGTCATAAAATAAAAAGTTCATTGCAAATACCATTTTATTAGTAATATCATGTTCACATCACTTAACAATGTACAAAATAATACCAACTGAGTACTGAGCCAAAAAGGCAAGCCAAAAGAGCAAGCGTCTCCCTCTCTTGTAAATAAACCAGTGCTACCAAAAGACGTGCCTTCGTGGATTTCTTTTCTCACCCATTTTACTACAAGTGCCCTGCAGATCCTCTGCACTTAACAAACACAGATTCGGACGGAATCTATTCAGTCTGAAACAGAACACTTTGAAAAAACACAACTTCCGCTAGCAAAAAGCCAGGTTGTCCTGTTTCCTTTGTAATTTTTGCCCACAAGGACAAGCAATCTGGTTGCAAAACAACTTTCATATGCATATTTTATTGAAGCACAATATCAATATCGGATATTAATAAAATAAAAACAAAAAACAGAATTTGAAGCTTTTATTAATAAACTTGGTTTTTTATTTTAAAATTCTTACATTATATGAAAATACAAAATATTTATGAATTTATAAAAGAAAATTAATTATTATTAATTAAAATAAACATAATCATCTTCCATAAGATCTAAATATCGATTAGAGTTCATCAAAAATGGAATCATCTCCTTTCGTGAAAAGTGCTTAAGCCTAGTACTCAGATCGACGAAATGAGTTCGAAATCAGTGAGAGAGAGCGAGAGGCCAATAACATAGAAACACTTTTCGAGGGAGCTGTTCGACAGGCGATACTCAGATGATAGAAAAAATATACTAGAAACTTTGCTTGGCAACTAATCGCGTTGCCAACTAACTCTTAAGTATTTCGAGAACAAAAGGCAGAGCAGATAGAACAATTGAATAAACAGGTCGTTCTACGTTATTGCCCTCTCACTCTCTCTTATATGAGGGCTTAGCAAAATTTCAAAAGATGGCGCGAAGTTCGACTGAGCAACGAAATGTTAGCAAATTATTATTTGTTTTTTTATTTACATAAAAATAGATACGCTTACATTCGTAAAGTATTTCTTTAAAATTAATTTAACAACGGCTGTTTAATTCAGTCCTTGAAACAAAAGTCATTGATTTCCTGATGGTGCTTGATCACCAGCTTGGGAAACAGCCGTTTAGGCTGAAATTTCTTTATAGTGTGAACCGAGTCGCCCGGCTTGAGATCCACCGTAGGTATGAGTTCACTTTTGCAGGACTCTAGTGGGTGCGCATGGCGTAGGAGGCTGTTAGCCCATCATTGGTGCAGCTCGCAGGTGAGCCCGCCAATCGAGTGCTCCTCGGCGACCGTGCAGAAGACAAGCGTTATGGTCGGCAGGGAAGAAAAGTCCCGTTTGTTATCCGGCAGTTGGACAAGGAGTCTACCTCCGTATAATCCATTCGCCTTGCGATGATGTGCCCCAATCGTTCCTTGTTGAGGGTAACTGCATGCTCCTTCGAACTTTCGGCATCCCCCACCTCGCGAAATTCAGCTTCAGCTTCAATTGCGAAGGTTTTATCGGCAAAGCCGCCTGCATAATCATTTTCCTCACTTATTTATTATTTGCTTTGTCAACAAATATAAAAAAGCTTATACAGCGCGCGAATGGGGATCAGTGTGACCGCAGTGCTTCCTCAAAGAAATTACCGATGAACTTCCTAAAAACGTTCATACTCCGAGAAAAAGAAGAAAAAGAGACATCAAAACTGTTCGTCGATCTGAGTACTAGGCTATACTTAAGAGTAAGTTGGCAACGCGATTAGTTGCCAAACAAAGTTTCTAGTATATTTCTTCTATCATATGAGTACCGCCTGTCGAACAGCTCCCTCGAAAAGTGTTTCTATGTTGTTGGCCTCTCGCTCTCTCTCACTGCTTTCGACCTCATTTCGTCGAAAATGAAAAAAAAAAAAGATGGAGAGAAATTCGACTGAACAACGAAATGTATGCAAATTATAATTTGTTTTATTATTTACATAAAACAGCGGTTTAATTCAGTCCTTGAAACAAAAAGCCTTGATATCCTGCACCCGGTGCTTGATCACCAGCTTGGGAAACTGCCGTTTAGCCTGAAATTTCTTTATAGTGTGAATCGAGTCGCCCGGCTTGAGATCCACCGTAGGTGGATAAGTTATAAGTTCACTTTTGCAGGACTCTAGTGGGTGAGCATGGCGTTGGAGGCTGTTAGCCCATCATTGGTGCAGCTCGCAGGTTAGCCCGCCAATCGAGTGCTTCTCGACGACGGCAGGGAACAAAAGTCCCGTTTGTTATCCGGCAGTTGGACAAGAAGTACATCTCCGTGTAGTCCACTCGCCTTGCAATGATGTGCCCCATTCGTTCCTTGTTGAGGGTAACTGCATGCTCCTTCGAATTTTTGGCCTCCTCCTCCTTTCGAGCTTCAGCCTCGGCTTAAGTTGAGAAGGTGTCATCGTTGCATTATAATTTTTACACCTTAATTAAAATTTGGTTGTCAACAAACCGAATACAGCATATACAGCCCGCGAACGGAAATCTGTGTGACCGCAGTACTTTCTCAAAGAAATTTCCGATGAATGAAAAAAGGTCATACTCCGAGAAAAAGTAAAAGAATGATCTCTTTTTGACATCGAAACTGTTCGTCGATCTGAGTACTAGGTTTTAGGTTCACACTTTCGATTGGACAATTGAAAAGAGGTATATCTTTGAAAATACGCGGTACTTCCTCATCGTCAAGCTCAATCCTCCCAGCAAAACCGATTTCAATTTGATAGTTAAAACCATTAATAACCTGTGAAGCGTTATACTCTTGTGTGGACATTCCAGTCGGAATATTTTTACAACGCTACAGATTCCAAATCCAACAGGATTCCTAAGGTCGATAAGATCGTGGGCACAAATACGCTTCGAAGGAATGGGTCCTCCTCCGGCCACCAGGTCCAAATATTACATCAGAGCCCTCTTTTGGGGTTGGATCCACTGTAAGCCCAGGTTCAACCGGTTCGGGCTGGATGTCGTTTTGGGTCCATGGTTTTGTTGTTTAATTTATAACTATCTCTATAAAAAACTGTGAACCCATTTTATAAATGACAATGTCCACGTACCAGCATTATATCTGAAGGGTCTGCAGGGGAGGTTCTCTTTCATTTTGTCGAAATGAGAGCAATGTTTGGGAATTTTTTGTGGCAAGACGGAAAGAAATACGAACTTCCGGTTTTGAGCATTCATTGTCTTTTTTATTGTACAATTCTAAGATCGTTTTTATTTTTGGAAAAACAAAATGGCGGCCTTAAAATGGCGGCTTTGGTCGGCCTCTGCACACCCGATATATACGGCTCCCGCCTCTTGTATTGAACTGGAATGAAAATTGTTATTATTTTCTTAAAATTGATGAAATTCTTCGTGTTTTGAACTAAACTTCCATGAGTTTTGACAAAAAATGTACTGTTATGTGGACGTTTGAAAAAAAAAATTTTTTTACCACTTTTTTGCGACTTAATATTGTTATACAATTAAAATTCAATAATTTTTTATGAGAATTGTTAGTTTTAGTCATACAAAAAAGTATCTTCTTTCAAACAAACGTGAAATGAAAGTAATCGGACCAATAGCTCAAAACCAATCCATGAATTTCTGACGGAAAACATGGTTTTGAGAAGAACGAGTTTAAAGTTTTTGGAACGACCCTCTGCGCGCGCGACATGATGCGTTAAGGACTCTTTTATTCTGAAAATATTGATCGGATTGAGAAATCCTTTCACACACATATTCTAGAGACATGTAGCTTTTAATTTTTGCAAAAAAAAAATCGATTCTTTCGACCAAATGAAAGAGAACCTCCCCTTAAACACATCCCCAATTCGATTGGATTTTAAACATGAAGAGCAGAGGTTCCGTGCGTGAGAACGGTACAAAACAAAAAGGTTGGGTTAAGGATTAATACAAAATGTTAGGTTTGTGTGAGTATGTGTTTGTGAGACGACAGACGTTTCGTATACCTTCGGATTGGTTACAAATAGCTGATAGCCTATGAACTGGTGACACGCTAGTAAATTAAATAAATTATCTTACAATGCTCCTTTAACTCCAACTTGTACTACTGATAGTACAACCAACCTTGAATCTTTCCTCAGATCAGAGGTATTTGAACCTTTGAACTGCGCTGTACTGATTATACTTTTTAAGGAGTTTGATATTTGGGCTCATGACCTAATCGCATTAATTAAATATTGACAACAGAGAGCAGGAATTAAAAACTTGGGAAACCTAGGTATTAATACAAATAAATAAAATTAAAAATAAGGGAGCCCCCTAATCTTTTCGGCAGCGAAAAATTGTCTGAGTAGTGAGAATATAGGCAAAATTGTGTTTGGGTGCTGCGGCAATTTATGTTATGGCTGCAATTGTTATGGTCAGGGCCTCAGAGAGAATATCAGGGCCCGGCGGTATCAGGCAAGTATCCAGGGGGGGTGCCCGGGCACCCCCTGAAACAAATTTCTGGATACGTGCCTGGGGGGTATCCATGCTCAACTCCCCCAACCCCCCAAAAAGTGATAAGCGACTAAATCCAAAGCTTAGACTTTGGAAGAGAAAATGTACATAAACCACATCAAATCTATCATAAATCTATTATTAACAAGAAAGAATGCTATAGAAGGGTTTCCCGACTATAAGATTTGCGATACTCATTGCCCTCTTTAAAAAAAGCTAGCTAGCCCTCTTCAAAAAAGTGTAGCCTTCTTTCGAGCGCAATCAATTTTTAACGCCCTCTTCAAAAAAAAGTTTAGCCTGCTTTCGGGCGCAATAAAAATGTTCAACGCACTTGTATACACAATTTCTTGAAAATGGCCAGATTTTCAAAATTTTTAGATATTTTCAATACAAACAACATTTATAAGGGCGTGGTCAGGTTTTGAAGCAAACTTGATCTGCGCCTTGCTTATAAAAGTCTGTGTGCAAAATTTGGTGGTTCTAGCTCTTATTATTCCCGAGATCTCGATGTTTGTGCGGACGGACAGACAGACAGACGTTTGAACGTTTACAGTATTTGGTTACAAATAATAAAAACGAAATGAATTGAATGAATTTATTCTGTTACATTTTTAAATTTTTTGCTGTGATTTTATATCAAGTGGAATAAATTAATCTCTTGCTTAATTCATCATTATTATTATTCATATTATTATATAATTCTCTTTGTTTTTTTGTCACTGTGCTTTTATCATCAAACCGCGCAAATTTTTTTTTTAATTCTCTCTTTTTTGCTCTTTAAATTTAAATTTCGCTCTCTCAGGATCCACATGGCCTTTATATCAAGTGGAACACTTTGAACTTATGTTAAAATAATGGTAAAACCATTTATTCCCTAAACTGGAATCTCAACCCGTATTCTGATATTTTTATCGTATCGTATCAGAAATTTTAACAGAAATGTTAAAATAACAGAGTTCCGTTTTTAAATGGTGGATGAATACACTAATTTTTTATCAGATGCAAAAACCAACCGAACTTGCAGTTTTATGTAATAGCATATTAAGAAACATACTTACTTACTTAATAACTCTATGGTAATAGCACAGAGTAAGGAAAAAAATGCTTTGCTCGCATTTTTCACTCAACGCCGACGTTCGATGTGGTTTGCTGGTGTGGTGAAAAAATCTGATGGTCGAGCAAGGGAGAGTGACCAGCCATAGGATGCAATCGCCGCACAGTGGGGTATTTTTCAAAAAAGTGGGACTTAATTCATACAGGCTAAATAGACTCTGCCTTATATTTTTCTTGTATTAAGTTTATCAGGCCTGTTCCAGTTTTCACTTCCGAAAGATTCGCACGGATTCGAATTTCCCAGACCTGTTCTAACATTCACTTCCGAAAAATTCTCACGGAAATGAATTTCCCTCCGTTAACTCTCTGTTAACTTCCGAGCGAAACCTCACGGAAACTTTCCGCCAGCCGTTTGGCTGACGGATTCAGATCCGCAAGCACAGAAATTAATTGTTTAAAAATACTTTGCGATAATTTAACGTGCAAATGATATTTTTTCCTTATTCTTTGATGCTTTAAGAACATTATTGCATATTTAATATTGTTGATAACAACATATTTGACCTTTTAAAAATTATTTTGCGACTGCACCTCAAAATAGGTTCGATTCTAACCTTCAGCATTTTGACAAATCCGCCGCCTCTGTTCCAGTTTCCGAACGAATTTCGAGAGAAAATGCAAGGGTTGTCATGGTACGAAAAAAAAAAAGTATTTTTTTGGGATTTATTTTAAGCAACCCTTTTTGTGCTCGTGTTACTATGGTTAGAAAGATATTTTATCTAAGTTAAATTTAAAAGAGTTTTTGTGCTTATTACCGCTTAATTTAATGAAATAATTGTGTAAACACGTGTGGATGGGACCTTTTTTATCGGCTTCGGCAACTCTGGTTTCACAACACTGGCACTAGAACAGCTGATCGAATAAACAAATATTTAAAAATTTGTTTTTGTGGCCGCCAATGCTTGTTTCTTCTATTTTATGCGTTAAATTAGTAAACCATTTATGCCCATGGCTGATGGACACCAGCAGGCCAAAATTTAATCATCCCCAAGGCAGCAAACTCAAACAAATCAAACGCCCTTGTCAAAAGTGGCCAGTTGCCAGTCAGCTGATTTTGTTTGGGAACAAAAGGGAAATTCAAAGGCAAATCCCCAAATGAAGAAGGGAAATTCGGCAATGTTAAAGGGAAATCCGCAAATGTTATCAAATTCACTTCCGAGTGAAAACTGGAACAGGCCTGTATAAAATTAAACTAAAAAGTTATTTTTCAATTCGGCTTAGTGTAATTTTATTAAAAAAAATTGTTTTTCATAAAATTTTTATGTTGAATTTTCTGATTTTTTTTAAATTAAAAACTTCATATCTTAAGAACTAAGGCAGATATTTTTAAAATTTAAAATGTTCGTTATAGCTAAAACTTTAGGCTTTCAAATGAGGTGCTGCGATCACAGAGTGATTTTCATAGATTTTCAAAGTTAAATTTTGAAATATGGAAACACTCACAAATTTTGTTTTTGTTTGTTTTTAAAGCAGTAAAAGTAGTTTATTCAATTAAGATATTAGCTTCATTTTGTATTCCAACTAACTATAAATAAATTGACATGCAATGTACATTGTTTTAAATTTTTTTGTTGTGTTTGTGATTGAAGGGCGAGAAATTAATCATCAGAGCTTGAATCGGTGCTGCCAATATTAAAGATTTCATTCTCGTTTTCAGATTCGCTGGTTTCAGTGACGTTGGTAACTGACTAAACAACTGTTGGTGTCTTTAATAATTCCAATGCTTCTGTTGGAAAGCGATTAGTTTTTTTTTTTTTTGTTTACTAGAAATTACAGGGTCAGAGCTGACTAACAGCATATTTAAAATGTCTTGGTTAGTACTGAACCTACTTATTTTTCTAGTAAAATGCTTCCTATACTTTTTAAAGTCCTTGTTTCGAGCTTCTTGTGCTTCTTCCGATAGTTGGGCAATCGGCAACAGAGCATGTTCAATAATTTCTGGACCATGTATTAGAAATTTATGCACAGTGGGAGGCATGTAATACCACCAATACAATTTTTCATACAGTTTTGCTGTGGTCTACGCAAATTTCCGAAACTTTTCGGAATCCACCTCATGACCGGAAGCGACCACAATCATTATTATGTGGAATTTTTTGATCAAATCCACGTTAATGTTAGTTATTTTTGCAGAGAATTCAGCATTTTGAAAAAAAGCCTTGCAGTGTTTCCATCATTGGGGTTACCAAATCCGGGCTTGGGCTGATCCACAATAAGGCCAGCTTCCTTCCTAAATGCTTTTTGAATAGCTGTCTTTGTTTCTGAAACTATTTGTTTATCTTCAGAGGATCTTGCCTGCCATGATTTTATTTTAAGCTTATAGGCAAAATGCAATAGGCACTCAAAAAACCGTATCCAACCATGTAGAAAAGACAATCCAAACTGTAAGTTCTGAATATTTAGTTTCTTTTGCACCATCTCATCAATATTGTTAAAGTCCTTTATGGTAGATTCGCATATATAACATTTTTGGGTAGATTTTGTTTCCGTTAATGCATTACATATTTTTCCATCAATCATTGTCAGTACTAAGCTGTGACTAACCTGTAATAGCTCTTCTCCAAATATCACAGGAGAGTTTTTAAGGTTTTATATTTCTTCCATTACTCTATTTTTTTCCTGTATTGACGTGGCTGTCGTTTTTTGATTAAATCTATTTTCAAGGGTTGACAAAACCAAGTAGACGAATAGCCAATACGGCTAATGCATCCTCATTACACAGTTTAGTAGTCTCTGGTGATCTTTTTATACTATTTTTGTACCTTTCTGCTCTAGTTGGACAAGATACGGCAATCTCCTTCACCAATTTAGACCCACAAGCATTACCAGCACTTCTCAGTTTTGATTGGGTTGGAAAAGCAAGCACGGGTAGTGGCGTACTTTCCCGCTTATCCTTTGTTTTCCTGTTTTTTGTGTACACACCTGAGTCTTCAAAAGACAGTTCCTTTCGTCCGCGTTTTTTCCCTTTAACATAAAAGGTAATTGAAGTGCTTAACCATTTTTCGTACATTCTGATGAAACGTTTTTTACCTCGAATTAAACTGTTTTAGGTAATCATCCAATTTTGAATTGAAGTCCGGCAAGTCTTCGATTGATTGACAAATTGACATTGACATTGACATTCAATAAAAAATCATGCTTGTCTTTAAAAGATTCACAGCCAGACTTCTTCATGATAAGAAGTAAGTAAGTTCCTGATTGCGTGTTCCTAATAAATGTAATAATTCAGCGAGTTTAATAAAATAAACCTACATTTTTAAACAGAAATTACCAACTTTTTACTATCTTCTTCTTTCCTTACACAATTTTTCAAAACACACAACACAAATAACATAACACGCGTTTAACACTAACAAAATAATGTCTACTTCTTACACATTAACACGTATTGTTACAGCATACCTTGGTCTTTTTTCATGCTTTTACGATTTAATATATGGGCTAATCCGAGAATTTTGAAACCAGCCCGAAAAACGAAAAAAGCTAATAAAAACATATTTCTATATGGTTTTCTAACAACATTTTTTTCTTGAATCATAGGAACTAAACTTGTCTAAGCAATGGACAAAAAAATTTAATATTTTTTTTGGTACAACTAATTAATTTTAGCAAAAAGGTTTTTTTTTTTTTTTTTTTGTGGCTTTTTTTGGTTTTTAGACCTGTTTTCATTTGTAATTTTCTCCTATTAGAATGACAATGTGTGATAACATTTTGTTCACAAAGTGTCGTTTACATGTTAAACTATTTTCTTAATTAAAAAAAACTATCAAATCGTGGCTAAAAGTATAGATAAACGCCTATTTTAGCTTGATGGAAGAAGTGTAACGTCCGCAACGTAACGTCCGCAACAAATTTAAATGAAGATTATTTTTATTAACGGAACTAGTTATCTTTCTTTTTTAAGATGCATTGATATGGTCATACATTCCACTTAATTTTTAGTTAACTTACTTTTTTGGTTAACTATTCTTAATTCGCTAATAAATGTGGAAATGCACACAAACTTCAAATTTTACTTCCATTTTTTGTAACGTCCGCAACGGAACTTTGAGCAAGCATAACTTTTTTTCAAAAACAGTTAGCCTCTTGTTTTTAAATTAGCTTAAAAGTGCACTCAAGAAACTGCATATGGCAAAAATTTCATGAAAATTTACCCACGTCAACGGCAGCTGTGTCAATTCTAACAATCAAATTTGCGTACAAATGTAACCTCCGCAACGCAGGATAAGCCCATATACATATAAACTCAAATATCGCAGACCAAAAGTTCCCAGGTGCCAAAAATGTAAATTTCTAAGAAAAGAACAACAGCTGATTTAACAGGTTACTTAACAGCTGATTATGTAGCTGCTTAAGCAGCTGACTTAACAGGTGAATAAACAGCTGACTACGTAATATTTGAAACAGCTGACCTTTAAAACCGTTGACCTTCAAAAAACCGGATTTTTTCCTTACGAGCTTGCAAGTTGCAACTTTGATCTCAAATATCTCAAATATCTCGCTTAGCGCACAAAATCGCACGATCAAACTTTGGTAAACATATTTGTGACACTTTAAAGTATAATTTAAGAAAAAAATGATGGCGTGCGGACGCGTGTGGGTCAACTATGTATGTATATGTCCATGCAAAGCAAAAAAATCCATACATTTTGTAGACTATAAATATTTTTTTTTAAATCCTAAAAAAATTTTTTTTTAAATTAAAAAATACTATTAAAATAAAAAAAGTTCAAAGTAACGGAATAAAAAAAAATGCACACGTTCTTTGAAAAAGAATAAGATATAGCGCCTACAAAATGCACCAAAACGAAAAAATATGTATCTTACGCATTAACTAAAAACTAAATCTGAACTTTGAAAGTAGATTGTGAAGCCCAAAAAAATCATAAAATTATAATTTAAACAGGGTTTGATCGAGAATTTTATCTATTTTGAATTGGTATGACTCACTTATTTGAAATCGAAAAAAACACTTTTTGAATTAAGTCCCACTTTTTTTAAAAATACCCCACTGTGCGCCGTAAGGGAGGCGTGGGAAAGAAGAGTGCAGACCATAGAGTAATTATGTATAGAGGCACCATTTGCTCTGCCCGCAATTTAACAGAACGCGCGTGTATGATGTATGACTTGCTTGCTTGCTGCTCGACTCCGTGTTCGAAGCTTTGGTGAAAATTTCAGCCGCAATTTCGTGTGCGAGGGACCGGCGATATGTTGCGAGCCCATTAAGAGCAGCGAGCGCGAGCAGTGCAGTTGCGGACTTTTTGGCAACATTTACCATGCTACTCGATTCAAGGTTCGATCAAACATTTGAAAATCAAGGGAAATTCACGTTTTTTGACTACGTGGCATCCTTGCAAAAATGTGCAAAGAGAGTAACAATTTCAATAAATCATTTTCCATTAAATAAAAATATTTGATAAATTCGCTTTTCTAAATTTTAATTTCAAAAATTTAAAATTTAATTAATAATTTCTAATATTGAGAAAAAACGTGGCATTTTTATTTACAATTCGTCAATTGAGATTTCAATAAATCATTTTGCATAAAATATAAAAACAATATTTCATAAATTCATCTTGACAAAATTTTAACGTAAAACCTGGAATATCTATAGTTATCGTTAATTTATAATGATTTTATATAAATTTAAATTGAGGTCAGGTATTTTTACTATTTACAAAAAATTACGAGAAATTTGAATTTATTATTCAACATCTTAGATTTTACTATATTTTTTTTCAAACAATATAAAAAATAAATGAAAAAAAACTAAATTTATAATTTATATTAATTTTCAACAATAATGTTTTAATGACAATTAAAATCCTAACATATCTTCCTTTTTCCCTTTTATATTTAGGTGTAAGCTTCAAAATATTTATGTTTGGTAAATTATGTCAAGGTTTTAGC
The DNA here is from genome assembly GCA_018150695.1 of Drosophila oshimai. NCBI lineage: Eukaryota > Metazoa > Arthropoda > Insecta > Diptera > Drosophilidae > Drosophila > Drosophila oshimai. The sequence goes on along the minus strand of JAECWM010000301.1, from coordinate 44,084 downwards.
AATTAAAAAAACATTTTAACAAAACACATACATATTTAGGGGAAAGTGTGGTGATCTCGCAGCTGGGGAATTCCTGCCACCCTCCTTTATCTAAGAACCCGTGAGTTGTTAATATATATTTTTGTTTGTTTAAGTCCGCCTTTACAGTATTAACGACGAAGTTTGATAGAAAAGAGGGACATGATATTTAGCATATTTAGATAAATGAATTTTTTTCGTTCAAAAACAAGTCTCAGTGCTTAAAGGAAAAGAGAAAAAAAGAGAAAATTTTGTATTATGCGAAGTGCAATATAGTACACCTATGGAAGTGATTTTAATCATCGCGATTTATTTCGGTATAAAAACAATTAGCTTATATAATAACTTCGTGTGGGGCAATTGAGCCACCCAATGTGTTGGAAAATTAGTCCTGACTTTGCAAAAGTAATATTTTTTCAATTTTCAGCTGAAGAAATGAAAGGCAAAAAAATAAACAAAAAGCTAGAAACTGTAAAACGAATTTATTTTTATCCGATTTGAATCCGATCTTATTTTCTTAAAACATAAAAATTTAATTAATCTTTGAAATTTTTTTTTATCTGATTAAATTTTATGAAAAAATAGGTTAAATTCAACAAAAAACCGTGTTTTTGATATTTTTGTTTCTATTACTATTTTCTCCTATTAAAATGAGAAATTATGATGACATTTTTTTTAACAAAGTACAGTTAACATATTGAACCATCTGAAAATATAAAATAAGACTATCAAGTCGTGGCTAAAAGTATAGAAAATAACACAAATAAAACGATGAAAAAAATGAAGGATTCATTTCATCATAGTGAACGACACAATGCGTTCACTGCGATTGCTAAAAAACCATTCATTTTTTATAATATTATTATTAAAATACCTCTTAGCTCAATACAAAATTTTCATTTTCATTTATTTATTTATTTATTTATTAATATCCAATATCCATAGGGACCTGTAAAGACCCGTTAAAGAAGAAATTGATAGTAAAGATTCGAAGTACGAAGCTAGACTATCAATACACTCAAACCAACTAGCCAGGCAGCTCAGGCGGCTTAGTAACCACTCTCAGTTACAGCGCAACGACCGTCCACTCCTGCCCAACTTAGGGTCATTAACCAACTAACAATTATAATACAGTATAGGTTAAGAATTGAATACTTATGTAAGTCTCTTCTAGAGAAGATTCAAAATCAGGGACCGTAACCATTATAAGTTTTATCAAAAAAATCGAGTGGTAATGATTATATTTCAATTTTTTCTTTTTTTCCTTAAAGATAATCATTATATTTGAGCAAAAAAAAATAAATAAAATTTAATCATTTTTTTTGATTCAAAAAAAAAAAAATCAAAAAATAATGATTATTATGGCCTTTTATTTCAATCCACTCAAAATAAAAGGCCGCTGAGAATTACATCTTATAACTTAAATACCTTTTATTTTAAATTAAAAAATAATATTTTTTTAAAGTATTTTTTAGAAAATTGAAATTAAAACTGGGGGTAGTCCTGAGGTGCCATACCAAGGATAAAAAATAATATTGGTGAAAAGTTCAACACAGAAGCTGTAATACTCAGCGGCCTTTTATTTTGAGTGGATTGAAATAAAAGGCCATAATAATCATTATTTTTTGATTTTTTTTTAATCAAAAAAAATGATTAAATTTTATTTATTTTTTTTTTGCTCAAATAAAATGATTATTGTTGAAGAGAAACGTAAAAAAGCTGAAATTTAAAAATCATTTCGGAAATGCAAAGAGTGAACAAAAAGGATGATTTTGGTGTCAACCATTTTTATCTAGGTCTGTTGTAAGTGGATGATTTTTTTTTTTTTTAATTTTAAAAAATCATTATTTACGGTCCCTGTTCAAAATATGTTAAGTTGCAACTACCTTTAACCACGCATAAAGTCTTTGATTTTAGAGATAAACTGAGACGCGCTTCTGATGGTTTTAAGAGCATGAGGTAGATTGTTCCATAGGCGAATAGCATTAATAAAGAATTGCACAAGGTTTTATATCTGGGGATAATAAAGTTTTGTGTTCTTTGCGATTGAGCTGAAAGAAGTTTCTGATGGCTCACGGGTGCATACATTTTTTTTTAAAATACATTAAGGTCTTAAGGTAAGTCCACTGACTTAGGCCAAGGTCTAGAATACAAAAATCAATCAAAAATGTGGACTTATTCAAAAAAATTCGATGTTCTTATCTCTGTTTGCATCTCGCGTTTTCAAGTAGGGGTAAATAAAACACAAAAGTACGAATTTTGTCACGATTTCAAGTGTTTCACAAGTATACGAGACATTACCTTTTTTTTTTTTTTTTTGACCTGGTTGAAAGCATTTCTGCAAACCAATTTTTATCCGATCGACCTGATCCAAATGAGCATTCTATTCAGGGAAAAGTGTTTTAACTTATGTTAGTATATATACTATTCTTCAGCATCATACAGAATTTTTTTTTAAAAAAAACAATTTAGATTCCAAACTTTTACTGTCAAAATCTGGAAAAAGTTTTTTTAATGCAATTTTGGTCGCCATTATTAAAAGAACCATACGAAAAAATTCTTAATTTGTTAATCAATCATTTTTACCCCCAACCATCCCACTATGTCGAACGAAACCTAAGCGCCAGCTTAAGATATATATTTCAAGTAAACTTAAATTTTGCATTATTACTTCTAAGTAGCGGTATTGCTGATTCTGCAATCAATAGTACAGGAATATTAAAATTAAAAATAAAAATTTTTCGCTCCAACTTACATGTAGGGGAATGGGGGTTGTGGGCATAGAAAAAAAAAAATTTTTTTGGCTATTAATTACCAAACTATTGCATATTATTTGGACATATGGGTATCTGTGTAAAGCTTAGAGGCCTAAACTAACTAATTATGAAGAAACATACGTTGATTTTGTCATGCGAAAAAATTTCATATGGACCTTTGTCAAAACCGTAGTTTTCAGCTAAGGCCCATTTTTTTCTTAAGGTAAGTGGGCACCCTGGGAAATAATGCTGCAAATGGAAAAATATGAAAAAAAAACCAATCAATATCAACATAACGACAATTTATTTATTTTAAAGACTACATGGGCGTTATTCATCTGTCCGCATCTCAATTTTGACATGTGTAATAACTGGCCCGCATGTCAACACATTTCGAAAAAAGCTCGATCACAAAATTACAAATCTTGGTGATAATCCCTCTCAGCGGAGAGGATTACCTTTTCAAATTCCTAAGATTTCTACAAGAATGTTCTAGAGGGTTCCAAACAAATTTTGAAAACCAGTATTTACAAGAAATTGTAGGTAATTAAAAAAATTTACAAAAAAAATGGTTTCCACAACCCCCCAATGTTGGTGCCCACATATCCAACTTTAGCAGACGATTTAAAGAATTAAAAAATGTGTTTGCATAAATTTGTTTGGTTCAAATGCGATATTGTTCGCATTTAGTATAATAACTTGACTAAATAAAAATGCATTACACTTACCTTCTTAATCGATTCACTTTAATTAATCCTACTATTGAAAATCTTTAAAAAAACTTCACCACCTTTTCCAAGCACAAAAAAACCAATTCGTTCATCTTAAGAAATAAACGCGTTAGTAAACTTTAATATTTGGCATAAATACTTATACATAAGGTAATTGCTCAATGCGAATGTACAGGATATTAAAAAAAAGTCAACCTTCATTTTGGAAAAGATATGTAGGGGTGCCCCAACCCCCCATGCCCACAACCCCACTCCCCTATATATCAATAGAAATGTGAAAACACATCGTTCGATCGCATACACAAACCTCAAACCGCAAACCTAAGTGGCTAAAAAGCGATTAAAAATATTTATTATTAGATTTATTTTTTAGATTTGTTGAAGTGCCATGTTTGGTTTGAATATATTTATCGGAGGTATCGTTTTTTGCTCATTGAAATAAGTTGGTCCACCCCGCGCGGTCGGACTCAAAATTCGATATCTCCGTTAGTTTCAGACCTTCCAGCGATTGCTTTGGCTTAAAAAACGCTTAAGTGTGAAGACTTGGAAAAAAATTATTTTATAATGCACAAGGCCAACTTTAAAAAAATTGATTTCAAAAATATTTTTGAGTTTTTTTTAAATTTTTTATTAAATTTTGAACTTTTAAATTTAAATCGCCTAAAAGGAAGAAAAAGTTATCGCAGTTTTAAAAAACAATTACGCGCCACTTTGAGGCTCCGTAACTTCCAACCGTCAAAAACCGTTTGGCCTAAAAATCTTACCCAACACAAAAGATTTGCCAATTTAGAAGAAAATCGAAAGACCACCGGCCAACTTTGATATTTCTGAGATATTTTGACCCATTATCTAAAAAACTAAGAGCTTTTACATAATTTGAATATTGTTTTTCTGTTAACAAGAAGCTTTGAAAGCTCTCAAAAGCTTAAACATTTTATTGTTCATGTGCACAGAATTTGTGTTATTTCGCGTGTAAACTTTGACCTGCTCCATTTTATGTTTACTTGTGGTGATAAAAGTATAAATGTAAAACCTCATACTTTTACGTACGCAAAGGTATGTTTTTTAACTAGTAAAATTAAGTAACTATTAAAGTCCAGTTTGTACACTCGGAGCCCCAAGAGTGGCTTGAGACACTTATTCACTTTTCTAACCTTACGGGTAAACGAAAGCTTTTGAACTTTTTCAGGTTCAGGAATTCGTTTCTTTCATTTTTCTGGAAAGTAGGCTTTTTCTCATTCTCATTTAAAATTTTAGCATGAAAGCGTACATTTGCGTTTCAAACCAATTATAAATTGCGTACATTTTGTTGTTTAATCTAATTTCTGAACCCTCTAATGCGAAAGAGTTAGAGGCCAATAATGTAAAACGAACTATGTATTTTTATTTGCGATACTCGAAAAGTAAGCAAATCTGTAAACGTTGAATATGTGTGTCTGTCCGTCCGTCCGTCCGTACGAACGACGAGATCTCGGCAACCATAAAAGCTAGAGCCACCAATTTGCACACAGACTTCTATATAACCCACGTATACAAGTGCTTACTTTGAAAAATTATTAAAATTCGGGCTTCTAGACCAAAAACCAAATTTTTTTTTTTTGATTTGTGTAGATAAGGTTCAAGCCACTTTTCTGTAACTTCAAATTTGTGGGCACCACCAAGTTTTTAAACAAACTTGATCTACGAAGTGTTAAAAGAAGTCTGTGTGCAAAGTCGGGTTTCCTGACTACACAGGGCAACAAAATCGAACTTTTTGAAAACTCCACGGATCATTTGCACTTTTTCATGACAATTGGGTTCTCCTGAGTTCAAGTCCCATACAAAATTATTTTCCATCACCTATAGGTTCCGCGGTATAGCGACGAATAGAAAAGTAGCATGTTGGACGACATTTTGAATTATGTCGCCTATGCCAAAGAAGTTACCGTGATATTTTTAGCTGGATTATACACTCAAAACACCACTGCATTGAACAAAAATTATTCCCTGCTTGAATATTTGTCCATTCCGTTGGAATAAGTCGTCAAAGTTGAAATCTCATATTTTACTCAAGTTTTTGTCGCATTCAAGGGCCTTTTAAAAATATACCCAAAATGGTAGAATTTTTTATTTTACCTAGATTTTGTAGCCCTATGTTCGCTTCAATTTTGGTTTTTATGCCTACCGTGATAATATTTTATTGGAATTCTTATAGCAATTAAAGTAAATTTTTTTTACTTTTTCTACTACTATAGTTTCTCCCCATTTTTGAAAAGTCATGGCATGCTTAGATGGTCCATTAAGAAAAAATTTTTAACTCCAAAATAATATAAGCATGTGTGCTTAAGATTGCCTTGACTTTTCAAAAATTGGGAGAAAATATAGTAGTAGAAAAAGTAAAAAAAATGTACTATTGTTGCTATAAGAATTCCAATAAAATATTATCAGAAATATGCACAAAAACCAAAATTGAAGCGAACATAGGGCTACAAGTTCTAGGTAAAATAAAAAATTCTACCATTTTAGGTATATTTTTAAAAGGCCCTTGATTGCGACAAAAACTTGAGTAAAATATGAGATTTCAACTTTGACGTCTTATTCCAACGGCATGGACAAATGTCCAAGCTGGGGACAATTTTTGTTCAGTGCAGTGGTGTTTTGAGTGTATAATCCAGCTAAAAATACCACGGTAACTTCTCTGGAATAGGCGACATAATTCAAAATGTCGTCCAACATGCTACTTTTCCAATCGTCGCTATACCGCGGAACCTATAGGTGATGGAAAATAATTTTGTATAGGACTTGGACTCAGAAGAACCCAATTGTCATGGAAACGTGCAAATGATCCCTGGAGTTTTTTTAGTGTTGCCCTGTGCTATCAGATTTGCGATACTCATTGCCTTCTTTAAAAAGCAAAACAAGAAAAAACGCTAGAGTCTCTAGCTCTCTTAAATAAAGTGTAGCCTGCTTTTAAGCGCAGTAAATTTTTAACGCACTTGTACACACAATTTCTTGAGTCTGCCCAGATTTTCAAAATTTTTAGATATCTGTGTAGATATTATACAACCAATACAACCAAAATTTATAAAGGCCACTTTTCTCTACCACTTAAAATGTAGGAACCACAGAGTTTCGCGGTTTGGGGGCGTTAAAAGGGGCGTGGTCGGGTTTTGAAACAAACTTGATCTACGTGGGGTATATAGAAGACTGTGTATTATGGGCTGCTTATGGGAGAGTAATTCACCAATACGCACACATAAATGCACAAATACATAGACGCAACCGTTTTTTTTATTTCAACTTTCTGCACTGAAAAAAATCGTGGTGAATAAAAACGTCAACCATCGTGCCTGCAAGTTTTCGTTCAACTGATTTCTTGGAGTGTAGAGTGCGCAAAAATCCAACAACAATTACCATTCGGCTTAGCGAGCTAACTGTAAAGCCTTTGAAAGTGTTGTTGCTGAATTCACCGAATGCGTGGAGAACAGCGAAACTGAAGAATTGTTATTGTGTTTCGTGTGTTCGATGAATGAGCCATGTGTATGTACACGCCTCGGCTCTTCCTATGCGGCGAGCAATTACAAAAATAAAGGAGCTCGGAGAGCTATGGCGTGGGCATCCCTGGTGTAGAGCCTCTTTGTGGCTCTAGCTCTTATGGTTACTGAGATCCCGACGTTCGTACGGATGGACATTTTCAACGTTCACAGTGTTTGCTTACTCTTCGAGTATCGCAAATAAATATCTAGATATTAAACACAGCCATTTTACAAGGAATGTAATACACTTTACTCTTACCAGGCATAAATAGCAAAAAATGTAAAAATTCGCGAGGGTTACAAATTTAAGTAACGGATAGTTTTCCGCTTCAAATATCAAACAGAAAAAGGGTTAAAATGTTTAAAATTTTTGTGACAGCTGAAGTGATTTTCAAAGGAAAACTTTCGGTGGTGTGGATTGAATCGCTATAGGATGGGCCTAATGTGCAGCAAAATCAATATTGAAATCAATATAAAAAACTGTACCCAGCGACAGTTGTCACCCTCAGAAGTGCTAAAAAAAATGCACCCCAATCGAATATACATAAATACATACTTACAAGTGCTTCCGTACACACACATGGTTGTGTGCGTAAATTTATATTATTCATTTTAAGTAAATCTAAACTTTAAAGCAAAAAATTATGTGGAGCCGGGTTAAGGAAGGTGTGGGGAAGGGGGTTATGGTGACGTGTTGGTTTCCCCCGGGCCGCAGTTTTTATATAGGCCCTCGACAGCAACGCGTCGGAAAAAGCTAGTTTATTTGAAGGGATACCCCTGGGCCCTGATTTTCTGCGTTCCTGGATAAGTATCAAAACTATACGATAATTCGAAAAATTAAAAATTTAAAAATTATAACTTCTAATAGAACAAAAAGTAGCTGGATATGTTAAGAAACACATGTTCTGCTTGTTTTTGTTTTAAATTTTTGGCTCCAGGAAATTTTAATCAATTGTAAAAGGCCTGTTTTTCAATTAAATCGAACTATTTGCTTTTTGTTTTTATTTTGTCCATATGTTCGTATGGTTCTTCAAATAATAGAATAATTTGTGCTCAATATGTCATGAAAAAAAAACCTTTTTTTTTATTTCAACAGCAACAATTTAGAAATTTTAATCGGTTTTTTTTATCTTATGTATGATGGTGTTTCTGAATGCTACAGGCCCTTGAATGTTATGTTTTGCATGTAGGATTGATAAGCAGTGCATTTGAACTTTTCGCGCACATTCAAGGGCCTGTATCTCCGAAACTATTATTCGGATCGACTTAAAACTTTGGGACAATAATTTTGAGATTCTATATTAATTTATGAGACAATAAAAAAAAAAATTTTTTTTTTGCGAGACCCACCTAACCCCTTAAAGCCATTATGTGTAGATTGACTGGACTAAAATCATAATAGTGAATTTAAGAAAAAATTAATATTTAAATTAGATTAAAATGTAAATATATACGAAAGCAATCAATTTAGCATACATATGTTTAAAAATATATCTAACCATTTTTATTTGCGATACTTGAAGAGTAAGCAAATACCTTGAACGTTGCAAATGTCCTTCTGTCCGTCTGTCCGTCTGTCTATCCGTCCGTCCGTCCGTCTGCCAATCCGTCCGTCCGTCTGTCTGTCCGTCTCGGGAACTATAAGAGCTAGAACCACCAAATTTTGCACACAGACTTCTATAAGTAGATCAAGTATGTTTCAAACCCTGACCACGCCCTTTTTTGCGCCCACAAACTTCAAAACTCTGTGGTATTCACATTTTTATGGCTAGAGAAAAGTGGCCTTAAAAAATGTTGTATGTATTGAAAATATCTACCCTGGTATTTTAAAATCTTTTTAAGAAATTTTGTGTACAAGTGCGTTTAAAATGTATTACGCAGGCCACACTGTTTTTTTAAAGGGGGAGAGACTCTTGCGTCTTGCAATAAGTATCGCAAATCTGATAGTCGGGAAACCCGACTATAGCGTCCTCTCTTGTTTGTAGTTATTTTCTCCAGCATAAGGCAAGTTCCCCAATAAAGTTTTTATAAATACTTATTGTATTTTAAAAGTTTAAGCGTGTTTAGTTTAAAGGATACCTTTTGATCGGTACAATTAACGATTGACCATCAAAGAAGGATAAATAAATAGCGTAAAATATTGAATTTTAATAAATTAAAAAAATACTTTCGTTTTTGAAATATGTATGTGTGCCAAGATTCTATGTTTAGTTTAATTGTTTGAGAAATGTTTAATTTAGGAGAAATGTATGATCAAATCAATCCAGCTAAGAAAATAAAGGTTAGTAGTCCCATGAATAAAATGAATCAAAATTTTATTTTGTTTCGGACGTTGCATAACCATTACTTCCATCAAGCTTGATTTTATTGTGTGGTTTTATACTAGCATGGTCAAATGTATTTACACAACTTGCATTTTCTGCATGTTCCACAAATAAGGACCTGTATTTCAGGTGGCGAAGCTGCAAGGGGGGAAAAGCAAAGCCTGGTCTATGTAGAACAAAATGCAAAAAATTTAAAAATTAACTGTTCATGGTCAAAAAATATACTCATTTGAACTGGTAGCTCATATTTGTCAAAAGTATTTATACACATTTTTTACCCGTCAAAAGTATTTACACACAGCCATTTTGATTAATTTTGAGTATTGAATTGAATTTTAATAAAATTTTTTTTAATAACATAATTAAAGTACCTAATATCTAATTTCTCCGCCTTTGGCATCCTTGAATGCTTTGAATTTTTCGACTTCATACGATAGCCCTTACACTTTCAATAATGTTTTGATGATTTTAAAACGTGTTCCAATAAGACAGATAAAGCTAAACGCTTCAATAACTTGGGTGGGTTTTTGGGGTTATGTTACATTTTTAAAGTTTTTAATGCTTGTACTAAACTTTTTTAACTGACTAAATGACCAACAGAATCAGGTATTAGTCATTAAAATCGAGAAATGGACGGAGTTGGTAATAAAAACATTACTAAGTTGCTTATAAATTATGTTTATATAGAAATTTGTATGAACGCCTTGTTAAGCACTGAACTAGTAATACATTGTCTTATAACCAAGTCCGTAGCGCAGGTAATGTTAGTCCGATTTTAATTACTGATACCTTATGCTTTGCAACAACAACTTTTTTTTTCCCCTTGCACCTTTCCCACTAGAAATAAAGGGCTTCGTTTGAGGAGCATGCAGAAAATACATGTTGTGTAAATACAATTGACCTGGCTGGTGCCATGCGACTATTTGGTAGTTTTGCTGTAAATGACACTTCGTGAACAAAATATTATCACATACCGGGGGTGCCACAGAAACCGTCGACGGTTTTGGGGACGGTTTTTTACAAATTTCGGAAATAAAACCGTCGGGGCCACAGAAACCGTCTCGAACTAATTGTTCGGACTAACGATTCGAAAAAAAAGACACAGCTGACTTTCTATTTTTGCGAAGTCGACGTTTTCTTGAATAAATATCAATAACGCTTGCTTTGTTTTCCTATGCTTTCCCCTAGAACGAAACATTTAGTCAATAATATTTAAAATTTGTTAAATTCACTTACATTTTCATACAAATTGTCGTCTTCTTCTTCGTTAAAAACTCAAGCCCGTATTTAATAGAGTATTTTTTGTCACTAGGAGTTTATTGCAATGTACGCTTTGTTTTATTAATTTCACAAGAAATACAACTTTTTTTCATTTGAAATTTTGACACGCGCTTTTTTACGCGATTTTTATTTTAGTTATTGTTATAAACAATAATACAGCGTACCATAATAATTGTAACAATAAAAAATTCGATTATGAAAAATCCTCTTTTAAACACAGGGGAAATGACAATACAAAAAAAACTTTATTCTAATATTATTCAGTTCTCTTATAAAAATTAACCAAACTTTTTACCAATTGCTTAAATAAGTTGAGTTTCTATGATTTTAGAAAATAATATTGCCACACAATCTTGTAAGTTTTCATATGATTTAAATTAAAATTTGTCGTCCTGGTTTTGAAAGTGGCGAGCTTCTTTGTCAAATACTTTTGACTGGGTATAAAAAATGATAACAGACAACACCAGAAAAAAACACTGCTTAAAAAGCACCCAAACAAGCATGCATGGACATACATATGTAAGTACTATGCGTACGTACATAAGTATACCGACATACATATTTACATATATATATTTATACATGCACACACACATACATACATTTGAAAGGGGGTTTGGGAATGCTTCTGTTTCATCACCGTGGATGATCTCGTTTTTTATGTACATATGTATGTATGTACATGCATGTATACGTATAAGTAAGTTTTTTGTTTTCGCTTTTTTTTTAATTTTTACTTAGGGTGGTGACGGTGGTGTTTCGACTGCACAAGCAGGCGGAAGGTGGCAAAGAGTGCCCATTCCGCTCGCTTCTGTTCGAGTCCCAGGTCCTGTTCCCTGTTACTGGTCGTCGTTCCCTGTTTTCCGACGCACACTTTGCCTTTTCTCCACACCACCACCAACTTCATTATAATTTTGTCGGGGTAGTTTTTTTTGTGTGCCCTCAACGGCTGCGACGTGGATTAAGGAATACCCTACTCGGTGGCTGGGTTTGTCCTGGATGTGTACAAATGTACGCGAAGGGAATTCACTTGCGACCAAGTCGACCCACTCCAAATGGCACCCCAAAGTTTTTTGTCGGTCTGTGAAAAATTGGATAAAAAATTCTTGGCAGTTTTAGCATCTGAAATTTCCAACATTGAATTATGGAAAATCGATTTTTTCGGTTTTGCAAAAATGAAAGGACATCTACCCTCTTCACATCAATATATATTTGAAGGTACATATGTATGTACATATATGTTTAAATGTATGAGCGTTTCTTGATTTGTGTACATTTTGCAATTCATCGGTCCTATTTATACAAATAACAAAGCTTCGCCTTATTTTCTCATGATATTAGAGATTATTTTTGACCTAACAGTTGCGGTAATATGGAAGGGAGAGAGAGGAGTGTTAGTGAATTCGCTGGGTTGTTAATAAAAGTAGACATAATTTCATTAATATTAAGAAAGGTGGACCGTGGAGACCACAGTAAACAGTAAATCAAATGTTTTGCGGTGGTCACGATTTGCCCCATTCTAGGCAAAAATAATTAATATCTAATAAATACATACATATGTACACATTTATAGGAAGAAGTAACCAAAAGCCACCAAGCACATATGTACATAATAATAATTATATAACAATGTCATCATCAAGTCATAGCTACATATGTATGTTGCCAAGTGCATATGGATTGCTCGGCATATCGGGGTAATACCAAGATACTTAGGAAAAAAACTCAACCGGCACATACAGTTTATTCAACGCATAATTGGACACCTATTTTCCGAACATAATGAAAACTATGTTAAGTATGCAATTAATTTAGTAATAAAATTGTGCTCTAGATTGGTTTTTTTTTTAGCAAGCGACACAAATTTCCACAAACTTAAAAACCTTTATGCAAGTTAGGGTGGGTCAAATTGACTGCTGTGATATTGTGGGGTGGAGGTTTAATTATTTGCCAAAATTGCCGGAGAAACTAGTGGTCTAAGATAACGTTTCATCCTCCCGAGTGCGAGTGCTTTTTTTTTTTAATATCTTACTAGTCAATATAAACAAATACTATTAAAAACTAGAAAACTTTTATTATGTTTTCAAATATTTTTGAAGTGAAACTTCTTTAGGCGCATGAGGGTAAAATTTTTACAAATGTAATGTCACGCCAGTGTGCAACGGAAGTGTCGAAAAAGAGAGAGAGCGATCGAGACCGATTAAGAGAGAGTAAGCAAGCGAGAAAGATCGAGAGAAAAAGTGAGATAGAGCGATTGTCGTGTCACACACGGTGTCATGGAGCGAGAGGTGGGAGAGAGCTATAGTGAGAAATATTGAACAAGAGAGAATAAGGGATATTAAGAAATAATAAATGCTATATTGGTTTGTGTATTCGTTTACTGGTTAATTATTATAACTTTAGATGGCAAATTTGTCGCATAACGTCATTTGCAGTAAACGCAGATTTTTCATCTATTTACAATAGTATTAGTAGGTTATAAACAGTGAGTTAAATTTATAAATAAACTTTATGAATAATTTTTTGTGGTACATTTAAAAGTCGTCTTATACTAAGCAGTTACTCGAAGTAAGTAATATATCTGTTATCTTTTTGTTTATTTACAATTTTTAGGCTTATTGGTTTGAAGGTTAGGTAGTATTAGTAGTTAGTAGTAGTTAGTAGTAATATTTACAAATAACATGTTGCATTTCAACTTGCCACTCATCAGTTAATAATTCAATAAATCATTTTCCATAAAATAAAAATATTTGATAAATTCGCATTTCTAAATTTTAAGTTCAAAAACAAAATTTATTTAACATTTTTAATGTTGACAAAAACGCGTGGCATTTTTATTTTAAATTCGTCATTTGAGATTTCAATAAATCATTTTGCATAAAATATAAATAACAATATTTCATAAATTCTCTTGACAAAATTTTAATTTAAAACCTGGAATTTCTATAGTTATTAATTTCTATTATTATTATACAATATTTTGTATAAATTTAAATTGAGGTCAGGTTTTTTACTATTTACAAAAAATAACGAGAAGTTTTAATTTAATATTCAACATCTGAGATTTTATAATTAATATTAATTTTCAACACTTTTAATATTTTATTGACAATTAAATTCCTAACATATCTTCCTTTTTCCCTTCCTTTAAGTCTCGGAAATATAAAGTTTCAGATTTGTATAAATATAAACAAGACTGATAACGACTTTCTTTTTTAAATCATCTTCATACCTTACAGAAGGCCCTTAAAAATATGTTTGACCGTCAGTAACATACTTCGCCAATATTGCTTAGAATGCTTTAACGCACATCAAGTGTCTGCAATAGCTCTCATATTGCTGAAGTCAATTCCTTCTACCTGTAGAAGGTTTTTTATCGACTTTATGTATGATAACAAAACATACCACATTGACCCCGCGACTGAAGAAATGCCAAACAAAACGCTACAGTAGACTATCAGATACCCTTTACTTTTTACATTGCCGTTTACTTTTGTGTATGTATATTTGTACATATGGTAACTTTCTTAAATGTGGTCATAATTTCTATTTGTGTAGATATTTTCAATACAAAAAAAAATTTGTTAAATAAATTTTCTCTACCTTTAAAAATGTGGGCACCACAGCGTTTTGCGGATTTTGAGCGTTAAAAGGGCTGTGGTAAATTTTTGAAACAATCTTGATCTTAAAGCCTAGTACTCAGATCGACGAAATGAGTTCGAAATCAGTGAGAGAGAGCGAGAGGCCAATAACATAGAAACACTTTTCGAGGGAGCTGTTCGACAGGCGGTACTCAGATGATAGAACAAATATACATGAAACTTTGTTTGGCAACTAATCGCGTTGCCAACTAACTCTTAAGTATTTCGAGAACGAAAGGCGGAGCAGATAGAACTATTTAATAAACAGGTCGTTCTACGTTATTGCCCTCTCACTCTCTCTTATATGAGGGCTTAGCAAAATTTCAAAAGATGGCGCGAAATTCGACTAAGCAACGAAATGTATTCAAATTATTTGTTTTTTTATTTACATAAAAATAGATACGCTTACATTCGTAAAATATTTCTTTAAAATTTATTTAACAACGGCTGTTTAACTCAGTCCTTGAAACAAAAATCCTTGATTTCCTGATGGTGCTTGATCACCAGCTTGGGAAACAGCCGTTTAGCCTGAAATTTCTTTATAGTGTGAATCGAGTCGCCCGGCTTGAGATCCACCGTAGGGATAAGTTCTCACTTATAAGTTCACTTTTGCAGGCCCATCATTGGTGCAGCTCGCAGGTGAGCCCGCCAATCGAGTGCTTCTCGGCGACCGTGCAGAAGACAAGCGTTATGGTCGGCAGGGAAGAAAAGTCCCGTTTGTTATCCGGCAGTTGGACAAGGAGTCCACCTCCGTATAATTCATTCGCCTTGCGATGATGTGCCCCAATCGTTCCTTGTTGAGGGTAACTGCATGCTCCTTCGAACTTTCGGCCTCCTCCACCTCGCGAAATTCAGCTTCAGCTTCAATTGCGAAGGTTTCATCGGCAAAGCCGCCTGCATAATCATTTTCCTAGCTTATTTATAATTTGCTTTGTCAACAAATAGAAAACAGCTTATACAGAGCGCGAATGGGGATCAGTGTGACCGCAGTGCTTCCTCAAAGAAATTACCGATGAACTTCCTAAAAACGTTCATACTCCGGGAAAAAGAAGAAAAAGAGACATCAAAACTGTTCGTCGATCTGAGTACTAGGCTTAAGGTTCGGTACGGTCATTTGAAACGTTCACAGGTGGAAGGTTTTATTAAATCCCTAACCATGTCCAAGAGTTTTCGATCTCAGATTATTTGGGCACAAATTTTATTTTAAATTGTTTAAAGCTAATTGTTCATTTGCTCAATTCTATTTGTAATCTTTAAATTAAGATTTTGGCCTCACACCGAAAAAAAATCGTCTTCAATATACCTCTTTTTGACATCAACCTGCTTAGTAAAAAGTCTTCAGTACAATGCTTTCGAAGATGACAAAATTATGGTTTCGAAACTGTCAATATCAACATGATGCTTTTTTGTCAGCATATTGCTTGGATCATTTTGACTCTAGTTCTTATTGGATTGACACAAATCTTATGGAATTCTAGTGCCATTATTTTGTATTAATTTGACATTATTTCTTATTAAACTGACACGAATTTATTTAAATTCTATTGTCACTTTGATATATATTTTTAATTTTATAAAAGTCTACAGGCCTGTTCCAGTTTTTACTCGGAAGAAACATTTTCGGATTTCTCTTTGACATAATCGAATTTTCCTTTTTCGTTTGGGGCTTGCCACTGAATTTACCAACAAATCAGCTGACTTGCAACTAGCTGCTATTGACAAAGGAGTTTGTTTCGTCTGAGTTTTGCCGCCTTAGAGCTGATCAAATTTTGACCCGCTGCACAGTGGTCCGGCAGCTGCCATAAATCCAATTTTTCAATAGTCCTGGATTTAAAAATTTCTAATGCCCATCAATTCTTGAATATTTGAACTATAATTCCCCAAAGTATTAGCTAGTTTCAATTCCGTTTACATACAAATTTTTAACCTTAAAAGCGACAAGTGGCGAAAATCCTATAAAAATATAATGTAATTTTTTTTTTATTTACGAACATTTTCCCGATAAAATTTTTTTTGTAACAGTTCTATGGTACTGTAAACTATATCATGAACACAAATTTTTATCAATATGTATTGTTGTATTGATGAAATTTTAATTTAATTCGCTTTTTTTTCCGCCGTCCTCCTACCCAAATTTAATTAGCAAAAATTTTTTTTTTTTTTAAATAATTTTTTTCGAATCGAATATTTTGAGCCTTCCATCAGCTTCGAACGAGAGACCATATAGGTAATATTAGTATACATCTGTACTACAATACCCAATATAAAGCTTTTGCGGAAAATTGCGGAAACGCAAATGCGAACATTTTTTCCACAACAAAATAGATTTTTTTTTTGCTAAATAGCAAAAGAGGTTTTGGGACTTTTAAGGCTGCCATTAAATCAGAACGTCTCCTCAGAATCAGATAGTGATTCTTAGTGAGCCGATACGTTTACAAATTGTTATAGTTAGATTTTTCTTTAACATTTCTTTAGTTAAAAAAAAATGTCTTAAAAATTAAAAAACAAAATATTTAAAAAAAAAAAAAAAAATTAAAAAAGAAAGGAGAGTCTAAATTTACCGTAAACCTCCACGTAGTACTCTCTGGGGTCGTGAAAAATGAGGTAATATATTCACCAGCTAATTACGGAAGTCACAACTGCCGTATTGGAGCCGCCATTTTGAATTATGAAATTTCGACTTCATATTCGAAATCAGCGACCCCCAAAACCGCCGAGTACAAATTTTGAACTCTCTACGTTGAGTTTCTGATTTATGACCACTTTTTCCATACAGCCGGACCACTGTGCGCTGGTGACCCTTCAGCTATGGGGATTAATGGTTTACTAAGTTACCGCATAAAATAAATGGAACTAGACTTTGCGACAATTAATAAAAATTTTGATGTGAAGTAGTGGTGGAGACCAGAGTTGCCGAAGAAAAAGGTCCTAACACAAGCAACAACTTTTGCATTACGATAACTGATCATACGCGTTCAGCACAACTATCGAAATAAATCCATTTGCTAACATTTTGGCATTATGATCACTGATCAGGGACACTATTTTTATAGTGCGGTCCCTTTTCTGATGGATTGCTGCTGGCGCATATCGATGGTTGAATATTGATAAGAATTAACAGATGAACAGGAATAAAAACAAAATGCGAAAATATATCAAAACCACGAATTAAGTTAAGGGGGGAAATACAATTAAAAGGCCTAAAATGAGGCCTATCTTTGGGAGTGAATTGCAAGTAGGGAATTGAATGAATCTTAGCGATTCTTTTTGCAAATCTTAAAAATCAGTCAAGTTTTTTGAAAAATATTGTAATTAAGCCCATTTATGATCAATAATGTGGAGTCGTGTTTTGAGGGATGAACTTTGCGCCGTGCAGTCTCCAGGCCTAGGATCACGTCTAAAACAAAAAAACAGCAACTGGGCATTAAACTTAGAGGTACAGCGCACGACATGAATTATTTCATAGGTAAAAAAATGGTTTTTCTATTAAAAAATGTGAAGTTGAAAAATTTTTTTTCAAAAACCACACTTATTTTTCGACTTTGTTCGTAAAAAAAACATGTTTTAACAAACAAATATGAAAAATCCTTTCATTCATGTTGTGGAGAACTTAATTTCAAACATAAAGTAAAAAACCGCATTCGATTAAAATGAAAACACGACTTTTCAGTAGAAGCGTTTAAAGTTTACCTCACGCGCATTTCAGCTATTTGACACGCCCTCACTAAATTGCGGATTTCTTTGAAAACAAGTACCGGACGGCTTTATGCTTTTAAAGGCTTATTCCCAGACATATTTAGAGTACATTAAGACAAAAAAAATTTTTTCGAAAAAAATAAATTTTTAATTGTATTTCCCCCTTAAACTCGTTATGTTAAATGTGGACATTAATGCAGTATGCATTTCTTAAATTGCGGTAGTGGATTCAAACAATTTTTCAAGCTGAATTTTTAAGAAAATAAGGCCCAACATTCAACTGTTATTTTAATATCATTAAACACAAGCGCTTACACTAATTTAGTGAACATTTTAAAATGTCTCGAAAAGTTTTTAAACTTGTAACAACCATATTTTTGTATAAATTACCACGTTATTTAATGTTTTTTTAATCAAGCGAAATTAACAAATATTTTGAGTGATGATTTTCATTAATGTTGCTTCATAATAATCTTAACCCTTTCAGGACCAACGCTGCCTATAGGCAACAATGGCTTTAGTGTACAAAATAACTAATGGGTAATTATTTTTCAAGGTTGGTTTTAATTTTGTTCAGTCTGCTTTTCGATTGTCTGTATTTCGTCATAAACAAAGTGCCAATAGACATAATCGGGGGTGACACAAATATTTTTAAAGTGCCTCAATTTAATTCGGTCCTGAAAGGGTTACAACAATTTTAAAACAAATTTTTAAGTTTAAACTTTTGTTTCTTGTCCTGGGTCATAACGATACCAATAGGTTCAAAAGTTCAGCAGAAAAAACATGATCACTGAACACTGATCCATCAGTTATCAGAGATCACGTTGCTCTGCTCAACTCAGCCAGAGATTTTTTTCATTGCTTCGGGTAGCTATTAGGGTGAATAATCATAAGTCATAAAACTTTTTCCGTGCAACAGTAAATAAAACGTAAAAGTATTGAAAAAACTTGTAAATGCCAAGAAAACTACAAAAGTCTATGTGCACAGTACAGCGGTTGTAGCTCTTTATGTTTTCGAGATTTTCGAGACGTTCATCCGAATAGACAGACATTTGCAACGATTTCTCTACGAACCGGTATACAAAAAAATTAATTTAATGTTTAAAAATATGATTTTCTCCAAATCCGTTTCGCTTTTGTGTGTTGTTACTGTTTAATCTGCTCTTTAATACAAAGAAGTCTAGTACAAATATAAATCTTACTCTTCGGCTCTCCGTTTTTAATTTACGTGTTGAAATTTCACTCGCTTTTGTGTCGGTAGTTGAATGGCGATTCCATGCACACGTGGCGCCCTCAACATCCCTATCATTCTCCCACCTGCCAAAATAAGATCTGTTATTGGGGAGTGCGATGTAACACTGCATCAAAATATACAACCAAAGTAGGAATGGTCGTGGAGAGAGAGTATCTTCGTCGCCGTGTCAGCATCAGGATCACGAATCACGTTAATTGCCTTTGTTTAATTTACCTTGATGCATACCGGAAATTTACAGGAACTTAATTTGTACGTCGTCTGCTTAACATGTCGATGGGTTGCCGAGATGGCCATCTGGCCGTCAGGGGTTGGGCGATGGGGTGGTTTTAATGTTTTGGGTGGACAGACTGTTGACCTTTCTTGTGTCGTTCGTGCGTGCCTAGATATACGATTAACTGCGTTAATATCAATGATGCAAGCTTACTCGGGTCAGCAAGCTGGGCTGCTTTAGTTTTTTAAATTAGTTTTAAGATGCTTAAACTTATTATGAATTTACCAGTACACACTGTACAGTGTACACACCAGTTTCCTCTACGAAAACAGATTTCTAAGACTTACACTGTCCCTCACTTAAATAAGACCACTAGCTTTCCAAAAATAAAATGGCTATAAAATGGCTTATTTAATTTTGATTAAATAATTGTTTGGTTATAGAATAATTTATTGTAAATAGAACAGAAGAGTTAGTGCTTTCCAGAACCCCTATTTATAATATATTTGATTTTTTTTGGAAACTACTAAAAAAAAATTTATTTTTTTTCCGTCATTAAAACAAGAACAGAAACTTTAAAATCAGAAATAATGCTATTGAAGGTATTTTTCATAGCTTTCCAGAAAGTGGCCAAATAAAAGCAGTTTTATAAAAAAAGTACGGTGGTGGTGTCATATGCTGAGACCATATTCGATTCATCAAAAGTTCCTGGACCAAATCCCTCAAGAAGGTGGTGAGTCAGTGAAATACCGAACATCTTAAGTTACAATAATCAAAGGTTAGAAAATTAAATCTTAAATTACTCTTAGTTTGTATATTTATATGTTAAAAATAACAAAAGCTATAAAAAATACATTTGTTATATTTTTTTTATCGTTACTCGTAGAGTAAAAAGAATGCTGTGAACGTTGCAAATGTCTGTCTGTCCGTCCGTCGAGATCTTGAGTTCCATAAGAGCTAGAGCCACTAAATTTTGCAGACTACTACAGACACAGACTACTATATACTCCACACAGATCAAGTTTGTTTTAAAGCCCGACCACGCCCCTTTTAACGCCCACAAGTTTTAAATGCTATTTAATATATCTACACAGACACCTAAAAATGTTGAAAATCTGGCCAGTTTCAAGAAATTGTATGTACATGTGCGTAAAACTTTATTGCATTCTTCACAAAGTTCCACCCGCCATTATAATGGTGAAAACAGCTGTTTTCCATAGTATTTCAGGTAGGTGATTTCAGGTTGAACTTTGTTCCACTGCCCCGTCCATGGCACGTGACTTTTGCAACTTCGTTTGGTTGAAACAGAATTGGCTCCGTCTCAGTTTCAATTCGAATTGGCGGCGACGGTAGGGCGAATGAATTAGATGCAGGGTTCGTCTGAAAAACATTTCGAAGGTGGGAAGCAAATATACATGCTGTCTGTCTTTGTCGCTTCTGGCCGGCGCACTTAGATTTCGGTGAGACCTCCACAAGGAATGCTTGGTGCTGGTGGGTGTTTCACAAAGTTTCACAAAGTACTGGCACCGTGCTTTTTCTTAATCGTGCCTTAGAGCCCTGGTTAGTCTGCGACCAGCTTCCTCGTGGCGATCTGCTGCACCAGAGAACGGCTTCAGGTGATTTCCAAAAAATCATACACGATCAATTCAAGAATAATCAAGCCATTCCACTCAATCGATCAACCCGATCAAACTCACATGTGATTTCTCTTTTTAAAAAATCAAATCAGATCACTCACTTTTTCGGTGAGTTCAAACCGTTGTTGTTCAAAACGATCACTTTGAGCGAACATTAATTCCACTCAAAGCTGATTGTGTTGATCAAGAGTCAAAAATCAATTCGTATGAACTTGTTCACTTGCGAGAGCAGTAGCGCTGCCGCTGCACTGCTCTGGTCGGTAAAGAAGGAAGAATGTGAAACAGAAAGCACAAAACACGTTGTTTTTGTTGAAAGGCAATGCCAAATAAGGAACACATTTATTATTTAAACTAAAAAATCATAATATTGTAGGAAAAACAAAAAACAAAACGAAATATCCAAAATAAACAAAACAGATCGGATCTGAAAACTGAGCCGAACGAGAGTGGTATTCTTCGGTATGAGTTGAATTTTACTCAGCGCTTCGTTTCGGCGGATGAGCGGAACTGCACAAAATAGTTCGGATCCGAAGACTGATCTGAACAAGAATGATGCGTTCGTAAGCATGAGTTGATTTTTACTCAGAACTTTTATTTTGTTCGGTGATTGGAATTGAGTAAGATTCTTTGGGTTTGAGTAAATCAGAAAAAAGTGAATATTGCAGTTCTCTGGTCTGCATATCCCCCACGTGAGGTGTAGAGACTTTGACTGCTGCAACGATTACAGACTCCAGTGCATCGGCATAGCAGTCGATGTTCTCCTTGTTGTTGAGCTGCGGGCTTAGTTCAATGTACGTAACTTACGTACTTTTTGAATTTAAGTTGGTTCCATGCGACGATTAAATACGGGTTTATCGTTAAAATTACGCTACTTAGTTGACAAACACTGTTACTTCATGATTTACTTTAGAAAATTATCCATTAACCTTATTATGATTCCTTATGCAACGGCCGCAACGGCGTTATTATTATTATTATTTCCTTATTTTGCATCCTAGCACTAAAAGTAAAAAACTCTTAATTAAATGTGCTAGTCACGCTGTCTTATGACATGGTATTACAATATTCTTTTTCTAAATTACAATTTGTTTTGATTTAAAACAAGAAGGAACGCTATAGTCGGGTTTCCCGACTATAAGATTTGCGATACTCATTGCCCTCTTTAAAAACAGCTAGCTAGCCCTCTTAAAAAAAAGTAGCCTACTTTCGGGCGCAGTCAATTTTTAGCGCCCATTTCAAAAAAAAAACTTTAGCCTACTTTTGAGCGCAAAAAAAATTTTTACGCACTTGTGTTCACAATTTCTTGAAAATGGACAGATTTGGTGGACAAAATTTGGTGGCTCTAGCTCTTATAGTTCCCGAGATCTCGATGCTTGTGCGGACGGACGGACGGACAGACAGACATTTGATCGTTTACAGTATTTGCTTACTCTTCGAGTATCGCAAATAATTAATATTTATTTGAATTAACATTTAGAACTATAATTAGGTAGATTTTGTAATTAGGTGTGTTGTTAGGCTAAGTTGGTAATTTTGGGCGCTATTTATAGATTTTAAACAGTGTGGGAGCTGGTTCCAGAGACGAGCAGCATTAACAAAAAAGTGGTACGAAGAACTTGACAATTTAGTCCGACTTGCAATTAAATTGTTTGTTCTCTGAGATGCGCTTAAGCTTAATTCAGAAAACAGACAACGTTTTGAGTTTTACTTTTGAGTTTAATAAAATAAAAACTCACACAATAGTCGTTATTCCTGATTTTTGAGCGTCCTCTGTTGAGCGTCCTCCACAATCCCTCCTCCGCACTCTGGGCATCCGTCCTCCGTGACATGAGGAAGCGCTTTAGTTAGCTTTGGAAGCAGCCGCTCAGCATCTGCGTAAGGTAGAAGTCTACCTGACTATGCTTCCTGTTGACCCACGGCTCAATGCTGGGAATGAGCTTGTTCGAGCTGTCCCAGCGATCCTGCCAGTTGTCGACGCTCTGCTTTCTGGCACGCGTCTTTGCCAGGTCCTTGGCCCTTCGGTCTACCTGGTTGCCAGGCAGCGCAGAGCGCAGCTCATTGGCTTCCCGTACCAGTTCACCTCGGGCGATTTGGCCCGCGATAACAAGCGCGGCATCGTCGGAGATGGTCCTGAAAGCGCACGCTATCCTGACCGCAGAGACGGTACGCCGAGTTGACGCCTCGCATGTAGCTGCTTACTGCCGAAGCTTCTGCCCACACCGGTGCAGTGTAGAGCAGTTGCGACTTCACTACGCTCGCGAGTAGCTTCCTTCTGTCCTGCTTCGGGCCTCTGGTATTCAGCACCCGATTGCCTTTTGCTCGCATACTCTAAGTGCTCGCGGTAGGAGAGGCGAGTGTCCAGCATGACTCCCAGGTACTTAATGGCTCGTTGGCTATTGTTGTCCCTTCGACCTGGATCTGGGCCGACTCCACCTGTTTCCTGCTAGATATCAGGACACCTTCCGTTTTGTGAGGGGCCAGTTCTAAACCCGCCACAGAGAGCCACCCTTCTACCGCTCGAATCAGGCGGTTTGCAGCCGCCTCCGCTGCGGCCACTTCCTTGGCCACCACTACCAACGCAACGTCGTCGGCGAAACCAACAGTGTTGGTGTTGCTCGGCAGATGAAGCTTTAGAACTCCGTCGTACATCGTGTTCCAGAGCAGAGGTCCCAATACAGAGCCCTGCGGGACTCCGGCTGTGACCTCGTACGTTTTGGCGCCCTCCGAAGTGTCGACTACCAGCTCTTTCCTGCTGAGGTAGCTGTGCGCCGTGTTCAGAAGGTACCCAAGGATGTTGAAATTCCTTTGTGCCACCAGCGTTCTTCCTCAGTCTGCTGTGCTAAAAGCATTCCGGATGTGGAGAGTGACCACGAGGCAATACTCTTTAGTGCCACGCTTCCACCTGGTGCCTGCGATGGCTTCCGCGGCCATATCGGTTACCCTGGATATCGCATCAAGTGTGGACATTCCTTTCCGGGCAGATAGGTCTATAAGAAGATGCTTCCCCCGCTGGCTTACCTGGCTTCGAAAGAAGCAGAAGTTTTTGGCGTTTCCACCGGTCGGGGAAGGTCTCTTCCAGCAGGCACTTATTGTACAGGTCCGCTACCGCCTTTGTGTGAAGGAACAGCGGAAGCCTGGTTGCGCTGTTTGGGACCAGGTCCGGCCCGGTGCCTTTTTGTTTTTTAGGCTCCTTGCCACCGATAGGAGTTCTAGCTTTGTGACTGGGATTACGTCTCTTCCCACTGGCCCAATCCACCGGGGAACATAATGCGTGCGCCCCGCTGGGAACAGAACTTGGACAATGGCGTCCAAAGCAGCCTGGTCCGAAGGCGATCTGTTACCTGCATTCACGCGTTTCACTACCGTCTTGAAGGCTCTTCCCCATGGGTCGTACTCCAATTCATCGCAGAGCTTGCGGTTGCATTCTCTCTTGCTAATCATTATCGCCAGTTGGAGCGCCTTTATTGCGACCCTGAACCGCTCGTTGCAGGCGTCAAGATTTGGTGTGCCCCTCGCTCTATGGACCAGCCTCCTTGCTCGGAGGCAAGTTCTCCGCAAGCTCGCAATATCCTCGGTCCACCAGTACACTGGTTGGTGGTGATTGCGAAATGTTTTCCGCTGCTGCATGCTGTTGTCGCAGGCCTCCTCCAATCTAGCTGCGACCTTATTCGCTGCTTCGTTAGCAGTGTCCCCTTCAGTGACCGGCAGGGCCTTCGGTAGGCTTTTTGCTGACCGGGTGGTGGAGAATTAAGCCTTGTTGTTTCGCCCACTGTAACGAAGATGGCTTCGTGATCACTGGCCGTGTATACCTCAGCGATTTTCAGCGTGTGCTACGGGCTAGGGAGCTGCTCACGAACGTGAGGTCGATAACCGATCCGGCACCGGCTCTGTGAAAGGTGTGCTGGGAGCCCTCGTTAAGCAGCACAATGTCCAACGAGGCCACTGTTTCCAGGATGGTGCATCCCCTGGCGTTTGTAAAGGCGCTCCACAGCCCAGGCGTTGAAGTTCCCTCCAACAACCGCATTGGTTCGTCTTCGGAGGTCGCTGCATATGTCGTCCAATACCCGACTGTGAGACTCCAGAGATAGACTTGGAGCCAGGTAGCAGCTGTACACCCAGAGACTTCCAATTTTTGCGCGAACAAACCCATTGGCCGCCTTAATGTTGCTCATCGCAAGCGCTTCTCCGCCACAGAGCCATAGGGCTGCTTTGCCAGATTTGTCCACGAGCCATCCACAGTCACTTTCCACCTTCTATGGTTCGCTAAGTATCGCCACTTGTGAACCTGATTCGCGCACGGTCTGCGTCAGCAGGTCCTGTGCCGCCCTGCAGTGATTCACCATATCCTTGGTGGTGTGCCGGCACCACTACACCCGGAGGGGAATTTTATGCCGCCTGCCTGGTGCTTTGTCTCCTTTTTGCCGGATGCGGCGCAAATGAAACAACGCGGTTTTTTGGTGCAGCTTGAAGCCTTGTGTCCCGGATCTTCGCACCTTATGCAATTTCCGCTCCTGTCGACGGGGCTCTTACAGCGATGTGGCCCAGCTCTAGGCATATGTAGCACCGTGGTGGACCTGCCCTTTCTCGGATCCGGCAGAAGGACCAGCCGATTCTGACCACTCCGAGCTTGACCGACTTCCCTTGATGGACTGGAAAGCTGAAAACGGCCGTCTGGGTCCCACAGTAGCCAGGGCGAATGCTGCGCACTTTCACCTTTCTCGGTTCGATTTCGTACTGCTTCGCAATAGCAGCAGAAATCTCCGACTCCTTCACCAGTGCTTCGAGATCGCGGATCTCAAATATCATCACCTTTGAGTCCTCCGTCATGGCACGGACCTCTGCGGCACCACCTAGCACCTGGGCTATGCTCTCCCTTACTGAGTCTGCGCTCTTCTCACTTCCTTTG
Organism: Drosophila oshimai; assembly: GCA_018150695.1. Lineage (NCBI taxonomy): Eukaryota > Metazoa > Arthropoda > Insecta > Diptera > Drosophilidae > Drosophila > Drosophila oshimai. The sequence goes on along the minus strand of JAECWM010000301.1, from coordinate 18,113 downwards.
GCCACTTCAAGGAGGAAGTTGCCGTTCGTTGTCCGCCGAACCTTGTTTACACAGCTTCCCAGGTCTGCGAGCTGGTTGTCCTCCCTTCTCGTGACCATCGCCAGGATCTCGCTGTAGGATTTCCCTTGCGCTTGGACGATGAAAGCTTCGGGGCGCGCCCGCTGTGCTTTTTTTACCCTGTCTTTCTTTTTGTTGACCACCTAACTCCATTCGCTTCTTGCGTTCTCTGGTCCTACGTTGTTGCTTGCAGACAGCCCTCGTTGCAGTGGTTTTGACGCTTGTTGGGCATGTGGGACCTTCGTAGCCGGTCTCTTGGCCGCCTTCGGTGGCCTTGACTGAGGGACGTCTCTCTGCTGCTCTCTCCCGTCCAGCGCCTTCTTCGCTTCCTCTGTGGATGGGCTAGGTCTACGCCATTGGTCAGTTTGCACTGCGCAGTCCTCTTTCCACACCCTTGGGGTTTGCTGCTTTTTGTCAGCAGTGCTCTCCTTTCGGTGCGAACATTGCGGGCACACCATTACGTCCTCCACGCGCTCTTGCTTTTCAGCAGGATTTAGACTCGGTCGGTTACGCAGACATCTGGGGACATCCTTCGCCGGCCGGAGATTTCCCTTCGACATAAGTGCGATTGGGGGTATACCGCCCCGTCTCGGTCGCCAGAGCCCCGTTTTGGGTGTACCGCCGGAGCGGTGGGGTTGGCAGTCGGTCAGATCCGTGACCTTCAACACCCGTTGGTCCCCCTGTGCGTACCACTGTGCTGAACCTTGGCATACAGATCGGCATAATTCCGACTCCTTGCAAAGGAGTTCGAGCAGCAGCATCGGGCGATCAGCTGGCGTGACCGGCAAAACTGTGGGGGCAACCACATTTGTTGCGCGAAGAGAGTTTCGGCCCAAAGAAATGGTGAAAGAGAAAGTTAAAGTTCAATGGAAAGATCCCCTCTCACCCCTAACCTGCATTCTCGCTCCGGGTTGATGGAGCAAGGCGATCGTCCCGTGCACCGCCGGAATGGGACCTTGACAGGTAAGTCTTAGACTGGTTGGCTGCCTTCTGACCACTTTTTGACCTAGGGACCTGCCACAACGCGAGTTACTTCCAGAGCGCCGGCGCAGGCGTCCGCCCCGGGGAAAACTTCCATTTGCGTGGGGTATATAGAAGTCTGTGACAAAATTTGGTGGTTCTAGCTCTTATAGTTCCCGAGATCGCGACGTTCGTTTCCCTTTTTGAGTATCGAAAATAAGAATAAATAAAAAAATCATTATCGTTGACTTATAAAAAACAAAACTTTAAAAATAAAAAGCATGGTCGATTTGCATAGTCTAAGCAAACTAGAGTCCAATGCTGTTACTGGTTTTTTTGTACGGCTCTTCTAAATTAATGATTTGTTTGATCAAGAAAGTCTGAAATAATTATTATTTTCGGTCCCTGCTATTAAAGAAAGCAGGACTAGACAATCTAGGCTGCCAGCAAGCAGGTCATCCAAGAAAAGTAAAGCCTATGTTATCCATAAGGACTCAAGGCTAGATAAATGACCGAGACAGCATCTGCCCGAATATGAAGCCAAAATGTCGGCAAAGTAAATTGAAAAGGGAGCAAACTAAAGTGCTCAGAAAAACAAAATTTAAAATCGAACAGCACACTAAGGTCTAAAGACTCATTCTTGTGTGGCAGAACCTGTGTACACAATGAAGAAGGATTTAGAACATAATAGCAAAATAACAAAATAATAGGTCAGCTTGAAGCTGGCTGGAGTAAGTAACAAAACGAATAGACCTAAAGATCATTAAATATCAGGATATGGGCTAATCCGAGAAATTTGAAACCAGCTCGAAAAACAAAAAAAAAGCTTATTAAAAAGATATTTATACAAGATTTTGTCCTGATATTATTTTCTTACCATAAATCATAGAAACTCAACTAATCTAAGCAATTGACAAAGAACTTGACTAATTTGTATGACTTAACTGATTAATATTAGCAAAAATATTTTTTTTTTTTTTTTCTGTTTTTTGGACCTGTTTTCTTTTGTCATTTTCTCCTATTAGAATGACCAATATATATAAAAAAATTTTGTTCACAAAGTGTCGTTTACATGTTGAACTATTTTTTCAAGCCAAAAAAAAAACAAATCGTTGTATAGATAACAACCTAATTTAGCTTGATGGAAAAAATTTAACGTCCGCAAAAAATTTAAGTTAAGATTATCATTATTAAGAAGAAAGTGCTTTTATAACTCAAGAACGGCTGTACCGATTTGGCTGAAAATTTGTGGGTATGTAGCTTACAGCCGGGAGGATGCTATAGGATACTGTTAATCCCGTTCAAAAGCTTAACCTTTCTTCAACTAGGTTCAGGAATCTCAAAATAGTGAGTGTGTTTGAACAACTATTTCGTTTCATTTTGTGTTATATTTTAAAGAACTGAAGTATATTGAGCTGGTAAGCCAAAAACGCATCAGACTTGAATTTTTAACTTAATTTAATTTTTTTTTATTTATTAAATGGTGGAAAATTTGAGTGAGAAGTGAGGTTTAATTAACAATGCCACGACCAAGATGATCGAATCTTTACTGACAATGCCGTTATGCAGGAAGGAAACAAAACACTGCAAATGAAAGGCTGAAGATGAACAACAAATTGCACGTGAACAGCCCCGCATTAGTATGGCTCGACTTAGTGCTTCTCAAACATGGTCCTTACGTGTAATGTAATGAAGCGATTTGGCACTCCCTATTCAGAAACGTCATCCTACTGTTGTGCAATCGGCGGTGCATCTGGAGAATGGTCAACTAGTATATATCACGGCTACGAATATGCAACGTGCTGAAACACCTTCAGCAACTACATTGACCAGTTTTTTTGCGATCTGCCGAAGCGAACGAACTTTCCTTTACTCGAAGTACCACGTTATTATACTTGGAATGCTTCATCGAAGAATTTTCAAAGACGGAAGCAAGGCGATGCGGTTACTGGGTATCCGGATGTGCGTTCTACTGATGCTATTGGTCGTATGTATACAGTTCATTCAAAGAATGATGAATGTTTCTATTTGCGGTTGTTGCTGGTGAATGTGCGTGGGCCAACGTTATTTAAGACACTACGGGCTGTTAATGGTGTTATATTTCCAACACATTATTGGTACCTGTATATGTACCAAACTTCTAACAACAAAAACAATGAATAGTTGAGTTTATTGCCTTAAAGGCGGAACAGAGCTCGACGGGTCAGCTAGTATTCAATAAAGAACAAATAAACATACAATATACATTACATACATTTTAATTTATACTTACTATTCAGTTTGTTTTCTTTTTGATCTGTATCTTTCCCGCTTTATATAACAAAACTTTCGAAAAGTGCGAAATTTGTTATATTGTTTGATGTTTAAACTAAGGGAAAATTGGTGAAATCATTTGTTTAGCCCCCGCTCAATGATAAAATATAAACGCCCAAAATAAATTTGAAAGTCGTGAAAAATCAAAGAAGTTAAAAGCAGGGACTGTAACGGTTATAATTAAAAAAGCAAAAAATTACAAAATAAAAGTTTTTTTCAATTTTTATGAAAAAATTTATTTTTAATAATTAAAATTAATTTTAATAATTAAAAATTAGTAATAATTATTAAATATCAATTTTTATATAAAAATTGCGCAATAACTTTTTATTTTCAATTTTTATTATAGGTATAAATTGAAAAATAAAATTATTCGATAACTTTTATTTTAAAAATTGAAAATAAAGATTGAATCTATATATCTTTTGATCCGTAGAAGCCAGATCCAATATATATTTATATATATGATCTACACATCAATACCTTTCAGATGGTATATAATAAGTATGTATATATTAGGGTGGTCCTTATTTGGTCGATTGTTGAATTTGCAACGGGGCACTTTCGAAATCGAATATATACCTCGAAATATGAAATACCTTTTTTTTATTTTTTTTAGGTCAAGGTTTAGGGGTCGCTACCAAGGTTTGAATTTTAATTTTTTGCTTATCAAAACTACGTGCAAAACATAACATTCAAGGGCCTGTATCTCCGAAACTGTTATTCGGATCGACTTCACATTTTAGTCAACATTTTGTATTCAGATTCTGAAATTATTTATGAAAAAAAAAAAAAGAAAATCGAACTTTGTTTTTTTTTTTTGTATGGAGACCCTTAAAATTCAAACCTTGGTAGCGACCCCTAAACCTTGACCTAAAAAAAATAAAAAAAAAGGTATTTCATATTTCGAGGTATATATTCGATTTCGAAAGTGCCCCGTTGCAAATTCAACAATCGACCATATAAGGACCACCCTAATATATACATACTTATTATATACCATCTGAAAGGTATTGATGTGTAGATCATATATATAAATATATATTGGATCTGGCTTCTACGGATCAAAAGATATATAGATTCAATCTTTATTTTCAATTTTTAAAATAAAAGTTATCGAATAATTTTTATTTTTCAATTTATATAATAAAAATTGAAAATAAAAGTTATTGCGCAATTTTTATATAAAAATTGATATTTAATAATTATAACTAATTTTTAATTATTAAAATTAATTTTAATTATTAAAAATAAATTTTTTCATAAAAATTGAAAAAAAAACATTTATCTTGTTTTTGAATTCGCCATGAAAATTTAACTTATGACAATTTTTTCCAATTTTTTTGGAGACTGTTTTGGGCTTCAATTTTTTTAAACTCATAATAATTATTTGCAGTCCCTGGTTAAAAGACTTCATTTAGAAGTATTCAGCTACCACTGAATAAAAAATGGCGTTAAATTTGAAAAATGGCACATATTATGTTTTAAATCATTTTTTTTACCGGAAAATATATGTTGTTGTTATTTCCAGGCGGCCATTATTGATTTTTAGGGGGTATACTAGTCTAGAAATTTGAAAAAATTAATTTTTTTTAAAGTTAAGACTTTCAAAAACATGTTCTTTTCAGATAAACAGCCAATTTTGTCACGTGGCGTCCGAGCGGTTTCTTAAACTTTAAACACGTTTTTTTCGAAACTACTTGTTTTCAGGTGGTTGACATGAGATTTCAAGTTCTTATGAACCGATTCCTTTGAAATTTGGTATGTATCTATTTATTTAACTCGCTATCGGTTCTGCCTCTGATAATACAAAATTTTGATTTAATATTTTTCAAAAATTCAACAATTTAAAAATTCACAAAAATTGGAAAAAAAATTGTATGTTTTTAAGTTGACGCTATTCCTTTTTTTTATTATTTGTCTTTGATTGTGGCCAGCCCGACAACGACATCTTTGTTAATGAAGACTTTGTTTAATTTTTTTTCCGATATCCATAAGGGCTAAAATCAGGTCAACCATGAAGCACACTTTTTTTAAGCCCCTTAAGAATACTAGCAAGGACATCACACGAATTGACACACATGTGTCAAAAATACGGGCAGTCTGCACGGCAACTTTGAAGAAGGAGGATGCGTACCTCTCGCACGCGGACCACGAAGTTCATTATATTTATATTATTCCTATCAAAGTAAGTTATTCTTTGTCAATAAATGCTAGAAACCCATTCTAACTAAGTTCCGAAACATTTTTGACAAATTAGAAGTGGGATAGAGCTACGAATATCGGTGAAAATTATAAAAAAGCTAAATTTTGTTCGCAACAACTATAAGAAATGTGACGCAACAGCGAAGCCTAACGGGCAGAGCAAAACGGTCAAGGAAATCGACGCAATGGCGAAGCCAAACGGGCAGAGCAAAACGGTCGAGGAAAATAGACGCAACGGCAACGCCACAAAGGGCAGAGCAAAACGGTCAAACAGAGTCGACGCAACGGCAACGCCAAAAACGGGCAGAGCAATACGGTCGAAGAAGAGTGACGAAACGGCAGAAAGGCAAAGCGGTCACACAGGCACGAAAACGACGCACGAAAAAAAAAAAAAACACTTCCATTTTCTTTCCGAGCGAGACCGGTTGTGTTTTTTCATCGTAAAGAAAAAAGAGGTTTTGATATTGTGAGCAATAAAGGCGCGAACAAAAAAGTGGTTAAATCAAAGTAGATAGCTGTCTTTTTTTAACGCGAGTGAAAAATTTGTGGACAAGACGGAGTTTTTTCTCCCATTTTTCTGCAGAGTGGTAAGTTTTTGGCAAGCTGGTAAAGCCAGCAAAAATCATGGCGGCCGACGGTACAACAAATGTGGACGGGACGGAAAAAAACAAGACAGTATGCGGTTCAGTTGTTTCTGGACACGACAATCTATCAGGGACAGTAAATACTGTACCAAATACGAATAAAAATATTACAAATAATGAAATTTCGATTTCTAATGTTTCTAGTGAGCGTGTTTCGATTTTGTACGGTGAAAGTCATGTGGGGGATGCGGCAGTGCTGGTCTCCACCAAAAATTGCGCGCTTTTTGAGAATAAAATAATTAAAAGTGGGCTGTTTTTGTTTGAGAAGATCAGACATTTAAATATAACAGGCTTTAAGGAAATAGTGGCGCTTGCGGCCACTCTTTACAAAATTTATTTCAAGAGTTATAATGATGCAAATTTACTTGTTAAAAACGAAGAACTAAAAAAAATGAATATAATAGCTTTTATTCCGCGAAACTACGTCGAGTCAACTGGAATAATTAGGGGCATTCCTCATGGTTTCTCCGATGCTGAAATCTTAGAAAACATAAATTCCTCGATTAAAATTAACTCAGTTGAACGGCTTGTAAGGCGTGAAAAAGTGCTAAGTGAAGAAAATGGTCCAGTCTTTCAACTTCTACCTACCGAAACTGTTAAAGTAAACTTTGAGGGTTCTGACATACCGGAAAAAGTAGCGCTTTTTGGTGTCTGCTCATTGAAAGTTACTCATTACATACCGAAGGTCAGGCAGTGCTATAACTGTGGCAGGTTAGGACACACCTCGGCTAGATGCAGGTCAGCGGGGCGGTGTAACAAGTGTGGAGTGCAGGAGTGTTCCGGAGCATGCACTGTCATAAAGTGCATTTTATGCAATGGAAAAAATCACACAGCCAGGGATAGGCAAATATGTCCAGTGTGGGAGAAGGAAATGGACATAAATAAAATAATGACAATAAAAAAAATAGCCAGGAAGGAGGTGCTCAGCACTTATTCAGTTCAGCAAAATTATTTGCAGGAGGGCAGATATGAGACAGATTTTCCAGCTTTAGGTCAGGAAGAAGAAAACAGACAAAACAAAGACGTCAGGGTTAATGAAGTTTTAAAAAAGCATAGTTATGCCAGTCGGTTGGTGTCTAGACCAATGGTTCCCAGGCAAACCCCTCATTTTCATTTAGAGCCGTATACTAGTGATACGAGCGAGCACGTTCCTGTTCTTTTTAACGCAACATCTGAAGACACTATTCAACAAATTATAAACATGCTGTCCCAGATGAACAGCAAAAGAGCTGATACCTTAGGGTATACACAAAACATCAAGAACACAAGCCAGCATACAAACAAATTAACAAGAGAAAGAAGAAAACCGGTAACTACAGTCGAAAGAGATTTTTATGAAACATCACAATGAGTGTGAAAATATTACAACAGAATATACAATCAATCAAAAGAAACAAAAATGATCTCGAGTTCTTTCTAAACAAAGAAAAAATAAATATAGCTATTTTGTCAGAAGTTTTCCCGCACGATCTAACTTCTAGAAAAATAGCTAACTATAACTTAATAGAAAAGTACAGGGAGGATGGCTATGGAGGTGTAGCCATTGCTTACAGACACGATATAAAAATGAAAAGTTTTAAGTATGAAACAGATTGTGACATAATTATAGCAAACGCTACAAGAAAAGGTACAAGTATCAAGATTACCTCGATATATCTAGAACCTCAGCTGCAAATAGAAGATTTTAAGAACGAAATCGACAAGCTAGTTGACAAACTAGACCCCTACAACAAAGTTATTATAGCTGGCGACTTTAATGCCCGAAGCGTTGCTTTTGGGGATAAAGTAGATAGCAGCAAAGGATCCTACTTAAAACAAAAAATGCTAGCTGCCGGGTACAGGCTGGCAAATGATGGAAGTCCTACTTATAAAAGAAACATAGACTCAACATCAGGATCTGTGCTGGATCTGACTTTTGTCAAGGGTGTTCTCTGCACTGAATGGACTTGTCAAAGTTTCTTTCTGGGTGGCAGCCACCATCATCCAATTGTCTACAACGTCACAGGTGACCTAAGTGCACCAAAAATTTTTTTAGCCAAAAATAGGCTGATTAAAAATTTAAACAAAATTGAAGCAAGTGAAAACATAGGAAACCTTACCAAAAATATAAGAAAAGAGATTAAAAATGCCACCTACAAAGTAGAAGAGAGCAAGACTCCCAAACTTTGGTGGAATGAAGAATTAATACAACTTTTTAAAGATTTTGCGGAGAGTCAGAAGAAAGCGTGCACTGAAGCATCTTTCGAGAACTATGTCACTGCTATTAACATGAAAACAAAGTGGAAAAAGGCTGTGAAAATAGCAAAAAAAACCTGTTACATGAGGAAAATAAGTGACATAAACAGCAAACCCAGTACGAAAGAAGCTTGTAGATTCCTTAAAAGTCTTAAAAATTGCCAAGAAAGCAATCTAGAGAAGTTCAATGAGGACAAGGCAAGCTCCTACCTCGATTTTCTGAGCGAGCAAATTCGGACTGAAAACAAGGCAGTCGATGAAGAACTGTATGCCAGAAAAGAGAACGAAAACCCAAACTTTAATCTTGAAGACTTAGAAGCAGTCTTAAGACAAAACAAAAGAACAGCTGGAGGGCTTGATCAAATAACCTATCAAATGCTGCAATCCTTAAATGAGGGAGCCAAAAAAGAGCTAGTTAAGTGCTACAACAGTCATCCAGCCAGATGTGATGTTCCAGTTGAATGGAGATCAATAAAGATAACGCCTATTCCAAAAAGAAACAAGGACCTAACAAACATCGAGAACTTTCGACCGATCTCCTTAATCTCAGTTCTAGCAAAAACAATAAACAGCATGGTCAAAACTAGACTGGAGAAACACATTAACGAAAACAAAATTCTTCCTTATAGGTCCTATGCGTACCAAAAAAAACAAATCAGCGGCAATGTGTATAAATGATGTGATAAATGTGATAGCCTCAAGGAAAAAGTGCAATAATTTTGTTGTTTTAGCTGTCTTAGATCTTGCAAATGCGTACAACTGTGTTAACCTAAACTTTTTAAAATTAATAATGGAAGATGAGGGTTTTCCCAAGGTGCTGTTGGACTGGGTCATCAGCTTTATGTCAAGTAGGCTCCTAAGGTTAGGGGATGCGGTACAAGTGGTGCAAGGTGGACTTCCGCAGGGGTCCTGCCTGTCACCCTTGCTCTTCAATGTTTACACGAAAAGGCTTCACCAAGTTAGTGATCATAACACACAAGTTATGCAGTTCGCAGATGATTTTATAATTTCAACAGTGCTGTTGAAAATCTGCAAAACAAACTTTTCAATTTTAATCTACTGTGTAGGGACCTGGGCTTCTCTTTCAATCCAAATAAATCAGCTGTAGTTAACATTGGCAAGGGGAATCAAAGAGTTGTAAGTGTAATAATAGAAAACCAAGCAATTCCTAATCACAAGAAAATTACTTTCTTAGGCAGGCTACTGTGCGCAAACATGTCCTCAGTGGACCATGTTAAAAAAGTTAAAAATGAGGCCAGAAACAGTGAAAGGATTCTAAATTTTGCGACAACCATCAGATCAGGATTAAAAACTAGAATAGGTACCAATATTTTCAAGTCATTTGTCAGATCCAAACAAGAGTTTGCTATTACAAGTTTTTCAGACATGGGTAAGGGCGCAAACAAGGATATGGAAATTGCTCAAGCGAGAGCTTTAAGAAGATGCGTAGGCGTGCCACCTGGCACCAGTAAACACGAAATTTTTGTTTTAGCTGGCGTCATGCCACCGGTCTTTAGGTCTAAACTGCTAACAGCCAGAGAACTTCTTAAAATCAAAACATACAACCCTGCCATGTTTGATGAGCTCAAAAGCTCACAAGCGGTAGCCAGTTATACAAGTACTATCAATGACTTTCGGTTTTTCTTTGAGAACACCAAAACGCGCGAAACTTTTCTTTTTCAAGCAAAATAAATATAAAGGACAGGGTGCTAGATAGGAGAAAAGAGGATTTTTCAAGTGAGGAAGTCAGGGCCATATATAGCGAGATAATAAACAAGTATATTGAGGATAAGTGGAATGTCCTATCAACGGATGCGTCAGTTACCTCAACGGCGAGTGGGATTGGTATCCTCGAGATTCCAAGCGGTAGCTCGTATAAATTCAAGATAGAAACCCCTCTCTCTTCAGTTGGTGCTGAATTGGCGGGTATTAAATTTGCTAGTGAAATTTGTCAAACAAATAGATATAAAAAAGCTGTGATTTTTTGTGATAGTTTAGGTGCACTAAGCCTAGTGCAAAGTAAAAACACGGATTCGTACCTGGTACAGGAAATACATAACCTAATAGAAAATTCTGACATACAAAGACTTGACATTATATGGATTCCAGGACACAAGGGTATAGACATTAATGAAAAGACTGATAGCATAGCTAAGTTAGCAGTAAGTGAGGGGGAAAGCACTGAAGTTAAATTCAGTGTCAAAGAAGCTTTAAGGGAAATCAAAAATACTTTAGAAAGCAAGTGGAACGAAGACTACAAAAACAAGTGTACAAACAAGGGGTCCAACCTAATCAGTATTTTTCCAGACATTCCAAAAAAGCCATGGCACCACGAGTTAAAATGGAAGGCTAAAAGCATAAAAGTGATAAATAGATTAATGACGGGTAATACTTACGACAAGGTTTTTCTTCACAGAATCAAGGCTGCTGATTCGAATCTATGTGATAGGTGCAATGTATTGGAACATGCAGAACACCTTATTTTTGATTGCCAGAAACTTACAAATCTCAGAACTAAATTTAAGATTTTTAAATATTATCAGAATCTTAAACAATTACTTATTAAAAAAGAACCGCTCCATTTAAGAGAGCTGGCAATTTTTATCAACACTGCGAACCTAAACTTCTAATCTACCTCTTTTTCTACCTCTTTTCTTCTAATCTACCTCTTTTCTTCTTATCTACCTCTTTTTCTAGCCACTTTACAACTAGTAAATATTAAAACACTGGCTTTTTGACCAGTATAACCACCTGTCAAGCTCATCCACTGGAAGTCTAGTAGTCCACCTTCTGTGGTCTAAACATCGACATTGAGGGTATTGCGCCAGCCGAACGCGCATACCTAGACCAGCTGTTTCATTCGTCTTCGTGCTCGTATCCACTTGAGCATGTCTCGCACATGCGCTCAAAACACCAGTATCTGGTCAATGTAGCAGTGTTGCTGCGACCAACAACCCGGTCATCCATGTGATAATTAAAGCCACAAAAAAAAAAAAAAAAAAAAAAAAAAAACGACGCGGGAGAATAAGAAAAGGAAGCTTGGAGAAAGTGAAAGGAAGATACGACGCCACGGACAAGGGGTTTAACTAAAAATGTTAGTTAAACTAGGTCAGCTACGCATTTCCGATCTGGATGTTATTCTAAGCACGAATAATATTCAGTGCACGGGAAACATGCAGGCAAAAGTCGACGAACTCACACGAATCTTGGGCACAGATGAAATCGAACGAGTTTAGGGAAACAAGAGAAGCCCAGGCTATGCAAGCACAGATCGATCAACTATACAAGCGGTGCAATGAATGTTCAATAACACTATGCAACATTTTTACGGTCATCGATTCTGAACCAATTTTAGAGAATTGCTGCTGAAAGAAGTCGCCAATACTAGAAATCTTGCATCATAACTTTTGCCAACTTGGTTCGGGTTTGGTTGTAATAGTAATTTAAAACTTTGTGTTTTTGTAATGCTTTATCTCGGAACCGGATTGAAATTTTACTTTTATGTCTTTGGTCGTTTGTAGGCATATAAAAAAAAACATTTTTTTAAGTGCACCTAGTGCGAGCTAGACTTTAGATAGTCGAAAAATACCGGGCGGTATTTTTTAATAAATTAAATACCGAACGGTATTTGTTCTTAAAACTGCAGTACAAAATTCACTTTTTTGCAATTTACTTTCTTATGTGCTTACCTACAGAAAAGCTGAAGAAATTATCCTAACATTTTGAACCGTTTACGAGATATAGCTGTTTCAAAGTTTAACTTTGAAACAGAACTTTAAGTTTCAATTTCTAAATTTAAATGCACAGATAAAAAAAAGATCAATTTCGATTTGATATGCGCAGGTCAAATAGATATTTACATTAAAAATGTCGTTTTGATGACTGAAAAAGATCAAGTAGATATTATTTTCGCATTTTTAAATTTCCCGCTCTCCGAAAACTCTACGAAGCGGAGAATGCAACATTGGAGTAAGAGAGCGCGAATGATTATTTGAAGGCGGAGCGAGATAGATATTTTCGAATGTCATAACCGTAACGAGTGCGACAGAGACCGACGTAGAACTCCCATATTTTGAGCTTACCGTCTCTTTCTCTCCACTTGACATATGCATACATATGTATTTTGCGCATATAACTTCGTAAGGGAGAGTGAAAAGTAAAAAATTTTGGAATTTTGTTGTGAGAAAAATCGGTAAGTAAAAGTAAACAATTGCAGTGCAGTTGGAGTGAAATAACAAGAAGCAAATTAGGTAATGTGTTCATTTTGCATTAATATTTCACATACAAGTTGCATTTTATCAGTTAAAATTGATTTGTGTGTTAGCGTATGTGTGTGTGTGCCGGCACGTAGCTTTTTTGAACGCAACTAAGAAATTCGGTGGAACATAAACATGTACATACATATTTGGAATTTATTTTAACATCTTTTTATTCTAGGCACCTAATCGCGTCGCTAAACCCCCAACTAAATAATATTCACAGTAACTAGCATTTTAATTTAAGAAATAAAAATGTAAACAAAAAATGTACACAAAATTTAAATAAATACTGTTAATATGCTCGTGCATTTATTATATTTTCTTCGCCAGCGTTTTTATCTATTAAAATAAAAACTAATTATACCTAAAATTTAAATATCAATTTGACATTTTCATATCAATTTGATATTAACATATCAATTTGATATGTTCGAAAATGTAGAATTGATATTTTCGAACATATCAATTTGATACCAGCATATCCAAATTGATATGAGAAATCATCAAAATGATGATCACATCATATCTATTTTTTTTCTGTGTGGGCTTTAGCTATTTAAGATGAGTACTTTCAGAATCAAAAGTCAAAATTGAGTTCAGATTTTGTGTTGCACTGTGTAAGGAACTCCGAATCCAGTGGAAGTTCCAGCAATGGAGAACGCCAGTGCACATTCGGGGCAACATGACACGGGAGCCGACGACGATGGAGCTTCAGGTAAAGGACGGCAGGATCAAGAGACCGAAGCAGGCCCGCAACGGGCAGGGAGTGTAACCCGAGTATGATCCAGTAAACGGTAACATAACCTCACAACAGTTTGTAACTAAAGTCAAGCAGTTGCAAAACGTGTATAAATGGACCAACGGAACAGTCTTATTTGCAGTGCAGCACAAGATGAGAGGTGTTGCCAAGGAATGGTAAGATGCACAGGCTGTATTTCAGACGTGGGGACAGTTTAAGAACTCCCATTTACAAGATTTTCCAAGTGTGGTGAACACAGCCGATGTTTTTTTTTTTTTTTTTTTTTTTTTTCGCGCGTAGTCCCACGGCCCACTTACCCGCCCAACCGACCGGGGGGCGCAGCCATGTATCGTACGGCACGATTCGCGAGAAGATAGACGCGAGTTATGAAAGTATAGGCAAAGTCCGAGGAAAAAAAAAGGATCTAATTTTGTGCTAACGAAGTTAGTATAAGTCGTTTTAAGAGCGGCAGAGAGTCAGAATTTGAGATTATAGGATAAAGTCTATTATGGTCAGAACATAATACTCTGAAAGGCTCATGCAAGTCATAGTTAGATCTACAGTGGTTTAATGTTAAGGGTATATAATTTCTAGTTAATCTACTTGGCACAGAAAAGTTAAGCCGACCAACCAAGTCGGCACTGTCAATATCACCACGAATAAGATTATAAATAAAAATAGTACCTAGCATCGTTCTACGGTTAGCTAGGGAGGGTAAATTAATTAAAAGTAATCTGCTAGAATAAGAAGGTAAGTTAAGGTTTGCATCCCAGTTGAGGCGCCGTAAAGCAAAAATTAAAAAGTTTTTTTGAACAGATTCAATGCGATCTATATGTACTCCGTATTGGGGACTCCAGACGGGAGACCCATACTCTAGAATCGGACGGACTAGCGAAGTAAATAAGGTCTTAGTGACGTAGGGATCGTCAAATTCCTTCGACCATCTTTTAATAAAACCAAGCACTCCTCTGGCTTTATTAACCATGGACGAAATGTGATCAGTAAACTTAAGTTTTGGGTCCAAAAGGACGCCAAGATCGTCAACCATAGTTATTCTATCCAAAGATTTCCCACTTAGTGAGTAAGTTGCAAGTTTTGGATTGACTCGGCAAAAAGTCATCAACTTGCACTTAGACCCGTTTAAATTTAGTAAATTATCACGGCACCAGTTTTGAAAATTGTTTAGATCGGATTGTAAGTCAGAATGGCTGGAAATATCCTTGTACTGCAGGCATAACTTAACATCATCTGCGTACATAAGTACGCGAGAATGATTTATAATTAATGGGAGGTCGTTAATAAATAAAGTAAAAAGAAGCGGACCAAGGTGACTACCTTGTGGGACGCCGGAAGTAACTCGGAGAAGACCAGAAAGAGAATTTTTAAAAAGGACTCTTTGTGTCCTGCCATTCAGATAACTTAAAATCCATCTAAGAAGATCAATTGGAAACCCTAACAAGTCAAGTTTCCGAACTAAAAGTGAGTGATTTACAGAGTCAAATGCTTTACTAAAGTCAGTGTAAATGACATCTGTTTGAAAGCTACTTTTAAAGCCCTTTATCACGAATGAGGTGAGCTCCAAAAGGTTAGTAGTTGTTGATCTTCTTTTCATAAATCCGTGTTGACACGGAGATATAACTGACCTACAAAGGTGCTGCAAATGAGGAGTAATGATATTTTCGAAAAGTTTGGGAATAGCCGACAACTTAGAGATACCTCTATAATTGCTGGCATCCAATTTGTTACCTTTTTGTGGAGAGGAATGACAAATGACTCCTTCCAAATAAGGGGAAATTGGGAGGTTTCTAAAGATAAGGTGAACAATTTGAGAAGGGGTTTGCACAGGGCTTCCGCGCAATTCCTAAGCACGCAGCCAGGAATTCCGTCGGGACCTGGAGAGTAAACAGGCTTAACACGTTGAAGATCCAAAAATAAAGAGCTTTCGTTTATAGTAGGACTGAATATAAGGTTCGACGTGGACATGGTGTAAGAATAAGGCTCTATTGGATGTGCTGAATTAGTATAAGTCGTTTGAAAAAACTGGGCATAAAGATCGGCTATTGCCTGATCTGTGGTAGCCGTCATGTTTTCAAAATAAAGCGAGGAAGGATAAGAAGTAGATTTACGCTTGGTGTTAACAAAGTTATAAAACTGTTTCGGGTCCTGCGAGAACTGGACCTTACAACGATTTAAATAATTTTTATAGCACTGCGCGTTAAGCACGGTAAATTTTGACCGAGCACTTAGATATTTTGAAAAAACAGATTGAGAACCGGAGTCTTTATATTTCCTGTAAAGTCTGGACTTAACATTTCTTAGGTGTGACAACTCTTTACTAAACCAAGGTGGTTTACTGGAGATTGACGGATAGTACATCGGAACACAAGATTTAAAAAATGATTTAATTGCAGTATAAAAAATTTTTATGGCATCAGCCATGTTATTGCATGAGTAGAGATCGGACCAATTGAAGCCAGATATAAAGTTATTAAGCCTAGAAAAGTCTGCCTTACGAAAACAATGTATTCGTTTAGTTGACTTTTCTGATTTTTCTTCTATCACGATACCCGTGTCGACTGTCACATCGAAAGTAGGATGATATGGATCTTCAGGTTGCGTAAGTGGTGGTACCCTGGATAGAAACACGGCTTCAGGATTCGAGACAAAGCACAAATCCAGTAAGCGGCCTAGTGAGTTTCGAACATGGTTTACTTGACTCAAAGATATGTCAAGCAAGCCGTCAATAAAGTCATGTTGTGCAATAGGTAGTAAGACATTTGATTTTTCATCTGTGGACCACGTAGCTCCAGGTATGTTGAAATCACCTAGAACTAATAACTGATCCCTATCGGACAGCCTATTTGAAACGGACTGTATCGCAGAAAGATGATTTAAGTACTCTTGGAGTTCAGAAGACGGCGGAACATAGGAGCAAGTGATATATATAAACTTTCCCGGAAGGGTCAGCTTTGTACAAATAAATTCAATATTATTAAATTCCTCAACACATACCTCTTCCGACGTGAGGTTGGAGTCCACGGCAATTAAAACTCCACCTCCCCGTTTGGAAGGACGGTCAAGCCTATATATTGTGTACTTACCGGGAAAAACTTCGGAGCTAAGAATCTCCGGCTTTAACCAGGTTTCTGTAAACACAATAACATGGGATGCAAATGAAAAGCTATCAGAATACAATTTAGTTAGCTTGCTACGCAAGCCTCTTGCATTTTGATAGGAAAGAAGGAGGTTTTTAGTTAGTTTTTTGAAGAAGAAGTAGAAGAGGAAGATGGCACAATGGTCTGGCCACGACTGGGAAGTCTTATTCCCGTGGGCCCTTTCTTTTTTTTCTTAGCTTCGAACTCCTTTACCACCAAATTGTCCGGCCAAAATTTGGCAGAGCTTATGGTAGAAAAGTACTCGGGTGGGACAGTGATCTTGAAAGATGAAATATCCCTAGCATAAGAGAAGTTGAATTTTTCCACCTTAACGTTTTCGGCTTTTGTTTTGTCTTGTATATAAGACAGTACATCAGAAGATGTTTGATCAGGGGGAAAGCCGAGAAACAAATATTTGTTTCTTTAGTGGAACCACTGAAAGAGCTTTAGGTGGTGCAGGTTGTGCGTCTGCAGAACCACCTATGCCCGGTAGTCCGGACTCAATATCCCCTTGTGGCGGTATGTTTACTAGGTTAGGTGGATTCACCAACTGTGAAACCACTACGGACAAATCGGAATTTTCAGGATCTCCTGTTTGCATACACTCCGCTGTGGATTGATCGGGCTCCGAATCTTTTTTGGCTGCCGATCTTAGCAACATTTGAGCGGTTGCTGAGTTCGGCTGCTGATCCACGGGAGTGCTCTGCTGATCACCTGACGGAGGCTGCGGGGTGTTCCCCTTTGGCCTACCACCAGCGGCTTTTTTGCGCTTTGGAGACTCCTCTAATAGTTTTATACTATTAAATTGAGTGTCCAGAGCTTGGAGCAGATCATCTGCCTTGCGAAAACTATCTCTAGCTCCGGCAAAACAGGTGATCAGCCCCTTCAAGCCGCCTTTAGTTTGGCGCATGAACAATTTCATCTCGTTCGCAACCTCGAGACAGGCGTCACAACAAAACTGCAAATTTTTACCCTTACTTAGGTCATCACTTGTTCGGCCAGTAAAACCAGCGCACTTGGTGTGCACCATTTTTTCACAAAGCCAAAAAGTCATTTTAGGCTGGTCAGCCTTGATTGCCTTCTGGCATTTTTTATCAACACAGACAAAAAATGTGTCCATAATTTTGACTAATCGGACCACTGTACCAAATGAAATGAAATCGAAACTTTTGAGCGAGCTGCTAAAATTACTGCAAGAGCGAGCACAGATAACTACCCGATAAGAAGTTTCGATATAGAGAGCGAGATAAAGAGCGAGAGAGCGCAGTCAATGCAATTGATGTGCATGCAAAAACAACAATAGCGATTGGCCCTGCGTGGGACGGATAAAGCACAAAAGAAAGACAAAATAACACGCAACAACAAAAAACACAAGAGAAACTAAAAGTTTAAATTGATTAATTTATTGTTATGCACAGAAATAGAAGAAATTCACTCGCGAAGCGAACGGAATATTGAAGTATATCAATTAAAAAGGCGATTTATATGTTTTTATTTATTCCCACCGTTGGGTTTACACGATAAATAGGTAAAAAACGGAGCGCAG
>JAECWM010000300.1:525000-544521 GCA_018150695.1 Drosophila oshimai | reverse complement strand
TTCAACGTTTTCAGTATTTGCTTACTTCGAGTATCGCAATTAATAATAATATAGGACCAGCAAGTGGACTTTCAGGCTCTAACCATCTTACTGCTACTGTCTACGTGCCTTCACATACAGATTCCAAATTGAACTTTCCATGTCCGCAGACTTTCAAAATACAATAACTGTTGAGGAACTATGCTAGTTAAGTATGTTTGAATCAAAAAGAAATGTCTATGATCTCCAAGAGCCTAGCACGGAGCTTAAAACGGCAAACCTGAAGGCTAACATAAGGCAAGTTGACGATATTAAAGTGGTTTCGGCCTGAAAGTCCACTTGCTGGCCCTAAACTATTATTTTTAGTTGAATCCTCGACTGACAAACTTGTTAACCTACATATACCTCAGGGAAAGAATTATATGTGCATTGTTATTTTGTTAAAAAAAAACAACAGTAAAAACATAGAGAAAATTTTGATTTTATTTTATTTATCTAGTATATGTATGTACATATTAACCAATAAACAACAACATTATTTTTATAAGCTTTATGGATGACTAAATATTAGGTAAAAAAGTTCAAGTTCATATGAAATAAGTATATATGCATAGTAAGTGAAAATTAAAAACACTTAGGGTAAAACGGGGTTAAAAAACCAATTTGGGCTTGGCACCCTGTAAAAACTTTGTTTATGATGATAGTTTAAAAATTCCAACTGTCCCTGATTCGTTAAAAAATTGGCTACAAAACTGAGGTTTTGCTAATTTCTTTCCAAACGGATAAAAACAATTTAACTTAGTTTCTGCTAAGCTAAGAAATTGTTGTAGTTACACTTCTAAGCTTGCCGACACGCGAAAGCGCAATAATATCAACTTGCACATATACTTATTTCCTTTGAAAACCTAGAGTTCCAACACATACTTTTTTTCAAACGGTACAAAGAATGAAGCGGAAAAATAATACTGGAGTGCAAGATAACAGATAATAGTACAAGCTGGCATTCTTACAAAAAATATACCGTTAAATTCATAAAAGGGGTAAACAAATTAAAAAGTGCACATATACTTCTTTCCCTGAGGTATTTGGGGATAATTTAATTTTAAATTGTAAGGATTTTGTAAAAAAAATATTATTTGTTTTGAACCAATAGATTATTGCAAGTCACAAGACTGTTAGTATGCCGTCTAGGCTCCCCTACAAGTGTCCCCGAGTGATGATTTCGCCGAATCAGTATCCAAACATCTCCGTTATGCGAAATTGAAGTTGAATATCAAGGAATAATGTTCGAAAATATATGTTATTGTTTGCGATACTCGAAGATTAAACAAATACTGTAAACGAGCAAATGTCAATGGTGTCCACATTTTTAATGCTAAAGAAAAGTGGCCCTTATAAATGTTGTTTGTATTGAAAAGATCTGCCCAAATATCTAAAAATCTGGCCATTTTCAAGAAATTGTGTATACAAGTGCGTTAAAAATTTGTATTGTGCTTGAAAGTAGGCTATACTTTTTTTTAAGAGGGCTTGCGACTAACGTTTTTTTTTTTTTTTTTTTTTAAAGAGGGCAATGAGTACCGCAAATCTTATAGTCGGGAAACTCAACTATAGCGTTCTTTCTTGTTTTTTTTTTTTAATTAGCCAAAAGAAGCTCTGATTAGGTAGTGGGGTAATATACCGCCGGAAACAATACCAAAGTTAGTGGAATCATTGACAAAAACGTTAATTATTGTGTAAAACATCTTGGGCTCATATCAAGTATTCAAAGCTCAAAACTTTTTTGAGATTGCATAAAATAAGCTGTGAGATAAAAAATGCAGTGTTTTTAGTTTTTAAATTATTTTGCTAATTATACGACCACTTTCTCAGTAAAATATTCTGCACAACTTTTCCTTTTTTTTTGGCACCTTTTTCTTAGCGCAACGGAGAGTTAAAATTAAAAGTATGCACTGCATTCTTTAAGCTGTGAGCCACGGTAGGTGAGTCCTTTTGTTTAACGTGAGCGGTGTGCAGTTTTGCCTGTTCAGGGTGAACTTAACGTGCTTGCATTTTTGTTCGTTCACTTTAATTCGCCAATAACAAAGTGAGATAAAAAAAAAAGCAATGATTTTAGATTATAAATTAATTTGCTAATTATACGACCACTTTGTCTGGACAATTTTCCTTTCTTTTGGCACCTTTGTCATTTCGATATTCCTTATAGTCTATATATTTAGTGAGTTGACGTGAGGCATGTCTTAAGCTTTGCCTAGCAGATGGCGATCTGTTGGATTGCCACTCTCGACGTAAGCGTCGCCAAAAAAGAATAAAAGAGCTATTGATCTTACTCTCTCGTGACTCCCTTTACATAAAATTCGGGCAGTTATAACAGAGTGGTGAATGTATGAAAATTTGAGATTTGCATTTGCCGCCCCCAAATACTGAGTCCAGTATTTAAGCCAATTTCTGCGCTTTGCTGAAACGAAATAAGTGCCATTACGATATGTAGATGTGGACAAAGTATGTACCTCTTTAAAGTTTATTCAGTAGCCTGTGAATAAGTGGCTAACGGCAATGGACAGATTTTAGACAAAGAGCGTTTATAAATTCCGGATGCCGTCTTAATAGATACGACTCGGATGAGATTATCAGATCCTGGATGTAATTCGATTATGGCACCGAGCTTCCATTCATTTGGCGGGAGCCGATCATCTTTAATAATAACTTTGTCGTGTAAACGCAAGTTTTCCTCAACCCGCTGCCATTTTGGACGAGCTTGTAAGTGTGACAGCCAATCCGAGCTCCAACGATGCCAAAAGATTCGCAGTAGTCTTTGTCCTTCCAAAAATTGTGCGTTCAACGATTTATCCGAAGATGACGGATTGGGTAGCGCCATCATGGAATCGCCAATTAAGAAATGGGCCGGTGTCAATACCGCTAAGTCCTCCATATCCGCGCTCAACGGGCGAAGTGGGCGAGAATTCAAACAGGCTTCGATTTGAACCAAAATAGTTGAGAGTTGCTCGTAGGTCATTAGCGCCACTTTAAACGTGCGATGTAAGTGTGTTTTAACCGCTTTAACATTCGCCTCCCATAATCCACCAAAGTTCGGACTGTGTGGGGGATTGAAATGCCATTGAATCTGCTGAGCGGTTAATTTTGGAATAATCGTTGCGATAACGTTTTGTCGAAACTCTTTATGGCAAAGGTTTAGGGATTAATCTGCTCCAATGAAATTGGTACCGTTATCGCTGTAGATCAGTATCCACGTCTGCCAATAAAACGTTGTAGAGCCCACAAGAAATCCTGAGAGGACAATCCGGTAACAGCTTCCAAGTGGACTGCCTTTGTCGCCAAGCATATGAAAACTGCAATATACGCCTTGTATTTGTGGTGTCCACGAAACTTTGATGCTTTGATTTCTAGAGCACCGTTATAGTCCACGCCTGTGGCATCAAAGGCTCGCTTTGGTGGGTTCACTCGATGTAAGGGAAGGTCTCCCATGAGCTGCGTGACTGCCTTCGGTCTGTGCTTGAAGCAGTCAACACAATGTTTGCCTTGTCACTGCCAGTGTAAGTGATATCCCGCCACGTAATGTGTTGAGATGAGCATTACGAATGACAAGCTCGGTAAAATGATGATCTTTTGGCAAAATGATCGGTGTGCCTTGATGCGGCGATAGGTGCAATGCATTTTTCAATCTCCTTCGTTATCTAGAAATGGGGAAAGTTGACTTAATTTGTTCGATCTAGAAAAATGTGTTTTGGCCTTTATTTTTTGAACCTCCATCGCAAAAGTTTCATGTTGCACAAGTCGGACAATGTGCCATAGTGCTTGCTGAAACTCTTGGGCGGTAACTGGACCTTTCTGTCGAGAGTCCACATGAGTTTGAGAATTGTGAATAAAGCGTCGAATGTAAGCATGTAATGTAATGTAATGAACAGAAGTTTGTTGTAAAATGAAAACGACGTTAGAAGAGGGTTTGGATTTTTCTCAACACAGCTGTGTGCTTGTAGCGAAAGCGATTTTTGTTCACACGTGAGATTGGTGCTATCAGGAATGTCGAAGATTTTGCTTGGCCATTGAGTTTCTGGTAGTCTTAGCCAAGAAGGCCCCTGCCACCATAAATCAAAAACAGCTAATTGATCTGGATAGAGACCACGCGTCGCGCAGTCTGCGGGATTATCTCCGGTGGGCACATGTCGCCATTGAGATGCGGAACTGGACTCCAAAATTCGTCCTACACGATTCGCTACGAATGTTTTCCAGTGTAGGGGATCGCCGGCAATCCAGTAGAGAACGATGGTTGCGTCGCTCCAGAAAAAGGTTAAAATAGTATGAGTTGGTTGATCTAGTTGCTTGCAGAGCCAGTCTCCCAGTTGCGCAGCAAGTACAGCTCCACATAGTTCCACTCTAGAAATTGTTAACGGCTTTGTGGGTGTGACTCGACTCTTTGTAGCTATGAGGTGCGTATATACCGAGTTATTTGTATGTTGGACCCGAATATAGGCACACGCAGCATATGCCGTAGAGGATCCATCACAAAAGATATGCAGCTGCAAGGATGCGATGGTGCTGGGTAGATAGTGTAGCCATCGGGGTATTCTCTCTGTGATTAGATTTTATGTAAATTGGTGCAGTATTCTTTCCACTTGTTCTGAATTACCGGCGGTACCGTTGGATCCCAAGCTAATCCTGTTAGAGTGCCATCAGCCTGTTGGACCATCAGCCAGACTTCTTTGAGAATAGCCTTGATAGCCTTTCGATTTCCAAAATTGTGGAATTGGACATGTGCTCAGGAGGAATAGATTTCAAAAGACTGGGATGATTTGCTGCCCATTTTCGAAGATAATACCAGTTGATTGAAGTGCACCGATGACATCATCTCGAACTTGAAGGGCTCCATCAATTGTCTCATGCCCACTTTGTAAATCATCCACATAGATTTCTTTTCGTAAAACATGTTCTGCTAATGGAAATTGATCTCGTTCATCCTGAGCAATCTGATGCATGATGCGAATGGCTGTGTACGGGGCTGATGCTGTTCCAAACGTCACAGTTGTTAAACAATAATCTTTTATAGTATTGTTTTTCTTTTGCCAAACAATTCGTTGAAAGTGTGTATCCTCCGGGTGTACATCTATGCAGCGATACATTTTCTGAATGTCGGCAGCAAAGACGTATTCAAAAAACCGCCAGTTGAGAATGACACCACCAAGGTCGTTTTGTAAGGCGGGGCCTATACAAAGAATGTCGTTGAGCGATTTCCCATTTGATGTCTTGCATGAGGCGTCGTACACAACTCAAAGTTTTGTGGTGCTGCTGTCCTCCTTAAGAACTGCATGATGTGGTAATGTACATGCAGTATAACTGATTGAGCCTCCTTTGTCTGCCAGGCGATGTTGTTCTTCTGAGGTGATGGCTTCAGTTATTTGGCGCAGCTCAAAGTATTCCTCCATGACCTTCGCTGCAAAAAATGAAATCGATTTAGAGCAGTTTGTTTTGATTTCCCTATGGTTTGGGAAGGATCAAATAAGGTTTTAAATGGTAGGCGAACCATGTACTGTCCATTAGGTTGGCGGATATGTGTGCGTTTAAAATGTTGTTCGCACCATTGTTCTTTCGCAGTGTAGAGACGGGTTGTACTTACTGCTTCCAATTCGAAGAATTTTTGAACTAGAGTGTCTAGATTGGAGTGATGACATTGTATGGATATCGTGTATGTCTGTGTTGGCGTGATTCTACCAAAAATGATCCAACCAAGTTGCGTGCATTGGGCGATTAGTTGAGCGGAAGATCCTCTTCTGATTCCACACATCATAAACTGTGGAATGGTGTCCACGCCGAGGAGCACATCTATGCGATTGGTGTGCATAAAATTTGGGTCTGCGAGCTCCAATCCAGTTAAATGTGGACACGTTGGTAGAGTTAGATTCGTCCTTGGTAAAGGAGAAGTCAGGGTACGCAAAGCGAAAGCGTTTTCCACACACATCTTGAATTCCGAATTGGTAGTTGAGCTTAAAGTGAATTCTGTGCGATATTTGCACCTGTTGGTAGAATTCCCTCCTACCCCTGATATTTCTGCTGAAACTGAAAATCGGTGAAGCCCTAGCGCTTGGACTACATTTTCCGTAACAAGGGTGCCTTCTGATCCATGATCGATGAGGGCTCGAACCACAGCTGACTGACCTGTGGCATTATTATGAAGACGAACCAGCGCAGTCGCGAGAATCATCGTGTGAGGTGCTGAATGAGAGGCTGACGCGCTGATAAGCTGTGTGGTGTTGCTAGATGCTGTCAGACTTTGTGAATTGAGACTAGTTATGTTTCCTGCAGGCTGCGAGACATCACTAGCCTTTACCTGAGTTGGGAAATGTAATAGAGTATGATGGCGTTGTCCACATTGTAAACAGTTTTTGTTGCTGTTACATTTTGAAAGAGAATGGGTAGGGCTGAGGCAATTAAGACATACCTTAGTGCGGTCAACAATAAGTTTGCGAGCAAAAGCATCCTTTGCTAAAAAGTCAGGACAACGACGTAAGATGTGCTGGTCATTGCAATGAGCGCAGCGGACAGAGTTGGTAGTAACCCCTGAAGTATGGCAGCTACTGATCCTGCTATGTGAGTTGCCTGAATGTTTGACGACGTTTCGTTGGAAGCCGTTGACTCCTTGTGGTTGCCGTGGTGATTGTTGAATCTTGCGACCTTCAATTATATCGATGCTGAAAAGTCGGTTGTTGAGGAATGATTCCAACGTGGAAAAGGTTGGGATTTCTTTTGTGTTTCCAAGACTGTGTTCCCAGGCTTGGATGGTTTGCGATGGCAGCTTAGTGGTGAGATGATGCACAATCCAATGATCGCAATTGGCAATTGCAATTTTGAGGCGTTTAAACTCATTGATGCAAACGTTGGCAACGTTTAACATATGTTTGAGGTCGGCTGAACTTTCTTTGGAAATGGATGGCAAATCGTATAGGGTATTCATATGATGCATGAATAATAATCGGGGATTATTATAACGAGTAACAATAAGATCCCGACGAGATAATTCGCTTCAGTCAAATCCATTTGATGCACGTCTTGATCTCGGTCCGCTAGGAGTGCTTTTTTCAGAAAGTGGAATTTTTGTATGCTGGAAAGTGCACCATTATCGTGAATAAGTTGTTGAAAAACATCATGAAAGGCTGGCCATTCAGTC
The DNA here is from genome assembly GCA_018150695.1 of Drosophila oshimai. NCBI lineage: Eukaryota > Metazoa > Arthropoda > Insecta > Diptera > Drosophilidae > Drosophila > Drosophila oshimai. The sequence continues at coordinate 537,365 of JAECWM010000300.1, read as the reverse complement.
AGCTTGCCAGAATAACTAGGTACTGTTAATTTTGGTAGCTGAACTGCAGAGCCAGGCGCTTGTAGAATGGTTGTGTTGTGCATCGTTGAATGAGTACTGTTGGAAACAGGGTATCAAAGGCGTCACCAATCTCGCAATAATATGTTAGGTAAGACTCTTCAAACCTTGCTTCTAGCTGAGAGGTAAAATATTCATGTTTGGGTGAACAACCGTTCAATAAAAGAGTTTGATGATTGGTGTAGAAATCTTTTGATAATTTTTCAAGTTTATTTTTACGAGTTTGAAAATAGATTTTAGTTTTTTTTGATTGGCTATCTTTTTTAAAGTTTTGATAAAGTTGTTTTACACGCTCAAAAATATCAACTTGGAGTATATGTAGGTTTGCTATGCTGACAATGCTGCCCTTGCTCATTGCCTTTTTCCGTTGGCATGTTTCTGCTTTGAGTGTTTTACTCTTATACACTGAGAAATGTACTCAATACTTTGTCGACACACAAACACACCACAACGACACTTACCCCTTTCCAAGTGTGACGTAGCGAAATTGAGCGAAAAGGCCTGGAAGTCCAAGTGCAGTCGCTCCAGGTTTGACGAAAAGTGTGAGGAGTGCCACGTGATAGATTTCGGCAGCGAAACAGCTTCTCTTCTCTTTAGTTTTCGGTCCAGCCTCTTGTTGTTGTCCCACGCTGATTTTGTCAAAGCAGCGCAGTCGGAGGGTAAAGCGTATGGGATGATAGTGTAACGGCACTTGTATATGTGCTGCCGTTTTGCTGGTTTTATGTATTTGCGAATGGAAAATTTATAACCAGGTGCCAGCTTTCACAAAGTAAAGATCAAAACTGATTTTTTTTAGAAAACGAATTATGTAGATAATTATTCCAGAAGGCGTGATTGGATGGTTCCCCTCATGGGCCACCAAAAAATGTTGTGACAATTTATAATTGTCAAAGAGGAGCAAAGATGCTCTGGGGTTTTTTCCATCAATTTGAAAATAAGAACAATAACAGGTGCACTTCATGGATGGTTTATTATTAGGTACAATTAATTCTACTTCAGTTTTTTACTTCACAATGTTCAATGCTGACAATGCACAGTGGGCCAGAAAGTTCATATTTTGGCCAAAAATCTGGCATTTCTTCCACTTTTGGAAAAACAAAACTTAAATTTTGTACTATTTTTTTAAGATTTAGATAATCTAAGCCAAAGTTGAAAAATATTTCCTATTTTTTAGTTTTTTATTTATAAAAAAAAACTACTGCAGAGATTCAACCCAATTTAACACAAACTTAACAACAAAAGATCGCAACTAAAAAAAAAATATATCCTTAAAAAATATTAAGTGGTTAAATATTTATCAACCTTTAAATATGCCAACTTTGAGTGGGAACTACGTTAAGGTTTATGAAAAAATCGAACGGGGAAAAATATTTTTACCGCTAACTTTGTTGCGTCTATACTTTTGCAACCCCAAAATTTAAAAAAAATTATTTTTATTTTATTAAATTTTTTTAACTTATTGGCTGCTAAATCATATTTTAGCACCTGGATGTACAAGTATGCAGCAAAATGTCGATTTGGTTGTTGTGTATAGAACTTTGGTTGTTTTGTATAGAACATTTAGAGTGAAGCATACTTTTAGGCCTTTTTAAGTTCACAAATTCACTAAAATCACGTTCGACTTCAAAATGGGTCTCAACTTTAAAAATTCATAAAAAAAAAAACTAAGAGAGGCGCACAAAACCCGCGCCCCCGGGCGACTTGACAACTGATTAAACTATTTATTAAAAAAGTTTTACTCAAATCGCAAAAGGTATTTTTTTGCACAAATAAAGCAAAGTACATTTTTATAAAAAAAACAGCTAAACCTATAGACTTTTTCAATTTTTAAAATATGTGTTTGAAATAATTTCGATATTATATTTTTTATTTGCTAAATAAGTTATGTGTGAAACTTTAGTAAATGTTTCGTATTGCTGTAGGCAACGACATTTTGGCTGCAATTTTCAAAAAATTGTGCAATATTTTACGAACTTTTAACTTTAAAAATATGCCATAAAAAAACGTACAAATCAATTTGTTTGAAAAGTTGGCATAAACTAGCTTGAAGTATTCTAAACAAGATCTCATACTAGTTTTATTAAGATTCTTAAAAAAAAAAAAAAAAAAAGTATTTTTGGCCAAAATGTGAAATTTCTGGCCCATAGTGCAATGGTATTAATTTTAAGTTAAGAAATTTTAATTATTAAACCCTTAAAAGATTCCCTTAAAAAAAAGTCATCAACAGCAAACAAACACAACGAAAATCAAAAGTAGCAGCCACGTTTGCTCGCTTGCGCTGCTACGAGACTAAGCTCGGACGGCAGTCGCCGACAGTCGCAGTCGCAAAACACGCCGGCGACCACGATTTGTCACGAGAAGCGAAGTCAAAATAGCAAGGCGACTCTTAAAAATATGCAATTATTTATTTGTACTTTACCTCTTTTTTTTATTAATTTTGTTTGGCGAATTGTTTTAATGTTTACAAAAACAAAACTATAACACATTAGTCAAAATAAAACATAATCATATTAAATCAAATTTTAAGAACAAAATAAAAGGATTTTCACTATTTTAGTTATTATTATTAGTTATAATAAGTGTATGTCTAGTCACTTAGAGAATGTTCTTCATTTCAAATAGTGGCAAGGTATCAATGCCAGCCAAAAACGATTTAATTTAACTAACAATATGTTCTCAAGAGCATCCGGCTAATCGATTTCGGTAGTCGGAACACCAGTCGCACGAGAAAACCGTCAATCGACACCTGTATAAAATAATTAAATAAAAAACAACCAATTATACGCCATTCCATTACCGAGTTGGCGGTACCAAACACACATTACAATCGTAACCCGGTCGGTATATGTTTCCTTCCAATACGATAGAACGCAAGTCATCCTCGATAAGAAAGTGGAGATTCGACTAATCTACTATTTTCTGTAGATATTTAAGCTAAGCCATGGGCGTAAAAATTACTAAATTAATGCTCTTCGAAATTTTTTATTGTTTTCAAGGGCGAAAACATGCAATATGTCTCAACGAAATCCCAAAACGAGGATCATATCAAAATTCCCATCAGATTTGTTTTAAATTCAATTTACTAAAATATCTTAGCTTCCAACAAGTTTTAACATGTAAAGATCCCCATCGGTGGACAATCAGTGTGGCATTCAATTCTGAGCTCAAATATTCACAAATCCATTGGATGTTTCGATGTATTATCATGTTCACAGTTAAGTAGGACTCAGTAAGTCCAATGATTTAATACATCAAGAGCAACTAGCGCGAGTGCAGCACAACGACAAACTAATATGCCCATAAACATACGGCACTCTTCTATAAACTCGATTTTTCTAAATAATCGTCGTGGCACTCTCGTCGTCCTCTCATTATTTTGTTCGGAAACAAAAAAAATCTAGTTGTTTAAGCATATTGCACCGTTGTCAGAAGTAGAGACGATGATTCAAAGAATACTATATTACTAAGCACACCACTCGCGGCAAGATTTGGATCACTGATCCTGCACCTTTCAACTCAATCATTCCCAAAATAATGATTTTATTGAGCCGCTTTATAAACGTCACTTATTCCAAAAATATTTCGGACATCGTGCACTGTCTACTTTAAAGACAGTAATGTGCTAAGTGTATTTGTAGGAGCCCTTAATTATTGCCACTATTTCCAACGTTTTTGCAGTTAATGCACATTCCCTTAATGTTTTAAATTCAACAAATAGAGGAACATTCCGATCCAATTGAAGGCTTAAAACTGCACGAAAAAAATGATAATTCAAGGTGCGTCTTCCGTTACCAATCCAATATAAGATCTTAAAGTAGTTTTATGACCAATATTTTTTTCGTATTGTTTTAATGAGGAACTGTACGCCGTGTCAATGTTCAAGACTTTGCAATTCAAATCAATTTGGCGTTTTATTAAATGAGTTTTAAGTTGACAATCATTGTTTTGAGCGCACTTTCATATATGCATATTGCCAAACTTCGGCTGTCTTATTTCAAAATACCCACACACACTGGTGCCAATAGTCCATCAGCAAACTAATTTCAACTAAAACAAAAGTCAAAAACGCGGCGCGATTTGCCGACGCACTGTCGGCGACCCAAAGTCGACGCGCCGCAGCGGCGACTAAGCACGATCAAAACAGCAGCAAAGCGAAACAAAAACGAAAACGGCGACCACATTTATTTTGTTGCTGTTGATTTTGCCTATGCTTACCGACTATTGTTTTTCAAAGCAGAACAAAAGCAATTGTTTATTTTAAAATTTCGTTCGCAGTCGAAGTAGTGAAAAGCAAAAATAATGCGACTTCTGCTAATTCGACTGCAGTTTTTTAAACACTGTATTAAACGCGACCAGCTGCTGCGATAACTGCTTCAGTTCGTTGCCCAAAAAAGAATGAATAGAATGAGAATAGAATAGAAGAGCTATTGATCTTACTCTCTCGTGACTCCCTTTACATAAAATTCGGGCAGTTATAACAGAGTGGTGAATGTATGAAAATTTGAGAGTTGCATTTGCAGAAAGTTCTCTTAACGACAGCAAACGTCCGAACACCGTTATTATTAGCCCACTTCTTAATTATGGATAACATTTTGTTACTTATACTGGCACACACATAAATCATTCACATTAATAGAAAACAACAATGGCCCTAACACAGATCCTTAGGGTACTCCCCTTGTGAGTTGCCTAAAGGTGGAAATATTCATCCCAGAGACTACAGCTTGTACTCGATCTGTTAGGTAGGATTTAACAAGCTTGACCGCTGTGCTCGAAAAGTTAAAAATATTTTGAAGTTTTGCACACAGTATGTTGTGATTTACCGAATCAAAGGCTTTGCTGCGATCAAGAAGCATCAAAAATGTTACACAATCAGTAATGGCACTAGTACAACTTATTTTCCTCCGGAAACCAGACTGTTTATCGTGTAACAGTGAATTGTCGTTCAAAAAATTTGTATTTGGAAGGACATAAGGTTTTCAAAAACATTTGACAGGAAGGGAAGTATTGATATGAATCTGAAGTCATTATTTAGTTTCGGATTCGGAAGAATCTTTGCTTTTTTCCATACTGTAGGGAACGAACACGTAGTTATTGCGGTATTAAAAATATTGGTGACGTGGGACAACAGCATGGGAAGAAACATTTTTATAAATTTAGGGCTTGTGTTATCGAGGCCCTCAGCATTGGATTTTACCTTAAGAATACTAGCAAGGAAATCACACGAATTGACACACATGAAACTAAAACGATTATCACAGATAGGACCAGTATTCGGGTACGTATTGCATATCGCTTTAGGTACATCAATTTCTGAAAATTTTTGGTTAAGTTTCTCAACATCGGCGTTTAGTTCAGTCTTCTGTGTGCATTTTTCTATTCCTAACTGGTTAATTTCGGCCTAATGGAGCTTAACAGAGGAGCAATTTTCAAACTTTGATTTATAAAATCTGCATTAAGCAGAATAAATCTAATTATTGACATTTGCTCGAGCCTCATTGTAATTGTTTCTAAAGTCCTCAGTTTTGTAGCGCTTCCATTTACGGTAGGCAACATCTCGCTGATGGATTAGATTTTTAATTTAGTTATTGAACCAAGGATTTTGCATCGGCTTAATCACTTTAGTTCTTAACGGCACACATTTGTTAAACAAGTACTGGACATTACTATTTAAAACATGCAATTGACAATCAACATGGGAAATTTTGTAAATGGATGACCAGTCACAAGTTGTAAATTCAAGCTGAAGTCCGCTTAGGTCAATGTTCTTATAGTCTCTGTAATTGAAAGAAGTCATTTGATAGTTGATATTAAGTCATGTCTGGAAAAAGCTGGTAGAGATACCTGGTCATAAAGTAAAATTTTACTACGGTCATTAACAAAAAATAAGTCAAGAAGTGTACCACAGGTATTTAAGAAATGTGTAGGCAATATTTCATTAGCGCTACACAGCCCAAGGGATTCAAAACTAAAAGATGGCTCCTTTCAGAAGATTGCTATTAAAATCGCCTGCCAGTATGACGTCCGAGTACAACAGCGAAATATCTGCGATAACGCTGAGTATTGGCTCATTTCTAAAAAAATGTATTCCATCGGACATTCACTTGGTTGTTTACCTTAACACTACATTTTAATTTCGAATTCACATATCAGGTTGTCAAAAAAGTCTTGCGGTATTTTCGCTAGTTGGCGCTGAAAGCGCGTAGTTCTTGTTTTATTCGTCGCATTCGGTCATACTACACCTTTTTGGAAAGCTCATTTCACGCCCTAACACGTGTTTAATTGATTGTCTTTTCTTTTAAGTCGTTCGTGAGTTATAGCGTCGCATTCATGGAGCAAAGTAAAGAGAAAATACGGCATATTTTACAGTACTACTAGGATAAAGGCAAAAATGCATCTCAAGCCGCCAATAAAATTTGTGCAGTTTATGGACCCGATACAGTTTCCATTTCCACCGCACAACGATGGTTTCAACGTTTTCGTTCTGGTGTAGAGGTGGTCGAAGATGCGCCACGCTCCGGAAGGCCTGTCGTCGAAAATTGCGATAAAATCGCTGGTCGAAAATAATATATTATTAATAAATCGAAGAAGTATTTGCGGTATTTTTATTTTCAATAAAAATACCGCAAGACTTTTTTGACAACCTAATAAGTAGCAACACCACACGCACATAGCACGTCCAATACGATCACAACGATAAACAACATAACCATCACAAACAATTGACAAATCACATAAATCAGGCAAAAACCACGTCTCATCACATCTACATTTGACTGGGAAAAAATGAATCTGAGCTCATCTATTTTATTAAGGGGGGACATCTGAGTACCTTTTTTTAAAAATCGAAAAATTTTTTTTTTTTTTTCGCTTAAATAATTCTTTATGATCTTTAAAATAACATACCAAAAGATAGAGTCCGGCAAAAGTGTCTAAGTGTCGAAATTTTCCATTCTGCGGCGATGCCTCACAGGTATATCTCATGGAACCTTTTGTGTTTAAACGCGTTTTTCTCAAAACCATTTTTTTTGAGTTGGCCGAGTACAAACAGTATATTCAAAATACCTTTGTCTATCGACACACGTAGGATTTTTTTTTTATATTGCTTACTTTTTTTTTATTAACAATTTTGTGACGTTTTTATTCTGGAAAACTGTAATTCGATAGACAAAGGTATTTTGAATATACTGTCAAAATATCAGATCGATCGGTTAAGATTTGTGCGAGTTTTGTACTCGGCCAACTCAAAAAAGTGGGTTTGAGAAAATGCTGCACAGCCATTTTGTTTTTGATTTATTCCAAAAAAAATTTATTTTGTACTTCGCACCTAATATTATAAAACTTTCTTTACAAATTTTCAATTGGCTTTTTTATTTGGCCAAAAAAAATTTCAGAAAATCCGCTTTTTTTTCCAGTTAGTCAGATGTCCCCCCTTAAGTAAGCTTTGTGCATTTAGGTAAACGACTTTGAGACCGTTTCGGTAATTACTTTTAGTTTTTATCAGGGCACCAGTACCTATCTCATCCTGCAAAAACTAAAACTAAACTAAAAGGTTTTTAGAGGCGCAAACTCAATATTTAAAGGAATGACAATAAAGTAAAATTAGATTTTCTGATAAGAAACTAATACTAAACCTATCTTAATTAAGAGTGCTGTGTTTGCTAATTTAAGAGCGAAAACTATTTGAAACATCTGCAGCGCCATCAGGTCCAGCTGAAGCGGCAGTGAGAGAGGCGGTTTGAAGAGAAAGGGAGATCTGCAGACTTTTTTTGGGGTGTAAGAGACAAAAGCTCCTCGATGCGCTCGATGCAGTGAACGATCTCTCTTTCATTGCAGCGGACGTGTACAAGGCCGCGCCGAGTAAACACTGCTGAGAGAACTTTTTGTTTTTTCATCCGCATGGCATCTTTGAAAATTTGGTAGTTCTCTCTTAAAAGCTGCTCATTAACATAAATTACAGAATCAGAGTTGAAACCCAATAAATGCAAGCTTAGTTGTTTTTTATGCTCGCGACGGTATTCTCATGAACGTTTTCCAATTTCATAATAATCACGGGATCGACATTCGTTTGTTGTGATTTTCGGGCTCGGAAAATTTCTCGTACCCTTGGTGGAGGAGCCAGTTGCAGGTTATAGCATAACTGGTTGTAGAGAGCTCGTACATTTTCTCCCTCCACAAAGGGAACACCGTGGATTCGCAGTTCGCACGCACTGTTTGCCTCTAGACCTCCCACTCGCTCACCCAGTTCTCGCCAGTCCGCCACCTCCCGGTCCAGCCACTCAACCCCCTCACTCAGCCGATCTCTCTGAGAGCGAAGATCGACCACGTCGTGCTCCAAATTAGTGACTCGGGCAAACATCTGTTTAACGTCACCCGAGATCAGCTCCAGGCGATCCATGAGGCTGCTGAGGATGCGCTGCTCTGCCTCCCTGACGTGGTTTGCGATTTGGTCGGTCTGCTCTTATCATAGCTTCAAAATGGCTCTGTTTATTTTCGGTGCGGGCAGTAGTTCCTCTCTGGTGGATGCGACTTTTCAGCTCCTTATAAACTGGGCAACCTCTGTAGTAAGCAGTGTGATTGCCACCGCAGTTGTCGCACTTTTTCGAGTTGCAGTCATCTTTGCTCGCTAGGCAGTGTGCGGAGTCATGAAGCTCTCCACTAACTACACACACCGAGCGCAGTGTACAGAATGACCTTGTATGGCATATGGCCAGAATAATCTTGGCAGTTCGCGCATTGTACCGGGCCATTTCGTTTGTGCGGTTTCTCAACTGTATATCTGCGGTGCAGCAGCAACTGAAGATTGTATATAGGGTACACTTCGTTTTTCTTTACCTTGAAGAGTGGCTGCGGCTTTCTATCCCTGTTAAGGACATTGAAAACTGGCTTAGCGCTGAATCCCTTCTCTTGTAGCGCCTTTTGTTATCTCTGCAGGCGTTACGTCGGTAGTACGACTTGCAGACCCTTGCTGCTTTTTTAGCTGATACTTGTAAAAGTTATTTTTATTCTCGGTAAGATATTTCGAGAATACTCTGTAATTATCTTCAGACTTTATTTTAACTTTTGTTTCTTGAACGTTGCCCCTTTACAAGGGGTATTATGTGAAAGTTATCCTTTCCATTAAGCTCGATAATTTTGTTGACAAGAACATTGGAGGTTTTTTCTCGAATATAAATTGGCGGAAGCTAATTTTAAATTTGTTGAGGCCTGTACCTCCTAATGTGGTGATTTAAATTGCCAGTTAGTTACTTTGACCTTTATTGCTATGTTTACACCTACGTCTTATTTTAAAATAAAAGATTTTCTATAGGTGAACATTACTGTATCAATATGGAAGTTTTCCAGTTACTCGAGTAAAAGGGAATAATGTGGACGTAGCAAATGTGGACTTATCCGCCCCTTTAAACGACCACAAACTGCGAAGCTTTATGGAGGCCACCTTTTTAACGCTTAAGGAAACTGGTATAAATGTTTGGAAAACTCTACCTTTATAAGGAAAGGTATTTTATGCATGTACACACATAATTAAATAGTAAAAAGTTTAGATTACATTTTGTTACAAAAAACTAAAAAATTTGTTTTATTGGGTACAATTTTAACCGAGTTCTTTTAAGCAAACAATTACACTTGTTTACAGCAAAGTAAAGTTCTGCCGGCGGTGGGTTTTGCCTGTTCAGGGTGAACTTAGCGTGCGTGCATTTTTGTTCGATCACTTTAATTCACCAATAACAAAGTATCAAAACTTTTTCGAGACTGCATAAAGTAAAATGTGAGATAAAAAAAAGCAGTGATTTTAGTTTATAAATTAAATTGCTAAAATAAGTTGTTATTTTATTCTATTTTTCCAATTCAATTTTTCCTTTCTTTTGGCACCTTTGTCATTCCGATATTCCTTATAGTGTGAGCCACTGTAGGTGTGTTCTTTTGTTTAACGTGAGCGGTGGGCATTTTTAGCGGCTAAGAATTGATGTATCATCACCAAACGTAGATGTGTCTGTCTGCCTGTCGGGATATCTGCTGTGTAGAGGACATATTCAACTTCAGCTCCAATAGTGAAATCGTCAGTCATAGCATTGTTACATCTCACAGCTTATTTTCTCACAGCTTATTTTCTCTAAAAGCTTGTGGATGTTGTAGGGAGGCATTGTCTTGATCTTGAACATTAGACCTTCTAGCCAAACTCTATCAAATGCTTGAGAGACATCTAAAAATATGGCAGTACAGTACTCTCGTTTTTCGAACGAATTTCTGATGTAATCCGGGTGACCTGCTCAATTGTTCCGTGCTTTTCTCGAAGCCCAAATACGCATATTTCAAAGAGCTTAGATAACCATGAAAGTAGGCTTATAGGTCTATACGACGTGGGGATTGTCTTTTCCTGGCTTTGCTGTCAATAATATCATTGACATTTTCCATCTCACTGGAAAGTGGCCAAGTTTTGCGATGGCATTGAAAAGATGTGTGATAGTGCAAACGGCGCAGTATGAGAGCTCAGTGATTATTTTGGGGGTTATGATGTCGCAGTCCGGAGATTTTTTTGGATTCAGCTGATTTTCGATGACGTTAACTATTTCGTTTGGGAGAAAATCAACTGGCTCATGTTGAAGCTGGGGCTCATATGGTAAATTCGGCAAAGTGAACGCGTTAGTGGCAGGATTTTGTTGGAAGACATTTTTAAGGTGGTTGGCAAACGTGATGGCTTGTCTGCATCGCTGCGCGCCCAGCCGCCTGTGGGATTTCTAATATAGATTTCTTATAGGCATCACAGTTTCTTTCGGTTAGCTTAGAGTTGGGTGAGCTCTCTAAAGTGAGTGTTTTGTACAAGATGTTGACAACTGCTCTATGTAACGGCGGTGGAAATATGCTTCTTCTTGCTGTAAAGCTATAGTGAGTTGACGTGGGGCATGTCTTAAGCTTTGCCTAGCAGATGGTGATCTGTGGGATTGCCACTCTCGACGTAAGCGTCGCTTTTCGAGGACGAGCTGTTCAATTTGTAGAATTGTCTTCTTTTGGTTGGGTTGTGTATTTACAGTTTGAGGTGTTGAAACTCGAGCTGCAGAGACCAGTACAGACTCCAGTGTATAAACAAAGCTGTCTACGTTGGCTTCATCTTTGAGAAGAAGACTTAGCTCAATGTGTGAGCTAATATATTCCTATTCTTAACCCAATTGGCTTTCTGTGAAGTCAATTTAAACGATTGTTCCAATGTTCCTGGATGCCGTAATAGAATAAACAAGACAGACGAGTGATGAAAGATCCGAAAGGCATTCGGCGCTAATCAGATTTTTAGGAATATTTTTGGTAATCACAAAGTCTATCAAATCGGGAAGTTTCTTTGGGTCTGACGGCCAGTATGTTAGCCTGCCAGAAGAAACATAGTCGAGCTTGTTTTTGGCTTTTATAATTGCATAATAGAGCTGCTTTCCTTTTGGAGTCACGAGAGGAGACACTCCCCAGTATGTGTGCTTGGCATTGTAGTCTCCTGCTGCTATGAAAAACTGCATAAACTTATCTTCAGCTATACTGAAGCGAGGGGGGCAGTATACGGCGGCTAGGGTAAGTTGGTTGCCAGTATTTAATTGTATATTTTTAGATGTGGCCTGTAGGTAGTTTTTTAGCAAATTTCTTATGAAAGTGGTGCTTAATACGGCTTCTGATTAGAATTCCAGTCTACACTTTTTTTTAAGAGGGCTTGCGACTAACGTTTTTTTTTGTTTTCTGTTTTTAAAGAGGGCAATGAGTATCGCAAATCTTATAGTCGGGAAACCAGACTATAGCTTTCTTTCTTGTTTTTTTTTTTTTTTAAAGATCATGTTGCGTTTTCTGGCTCTCAAAGCCTTGGGTTGGCCTGCATACCTTGCATTTTGAAACGATGATGGCCTTCAAAACGCGGAGAAAGGATCAAAAAGTAAATTTCTTGCAAAAGAAAAAGTAGTTTCCGCTGAGATTCAGTAGGTTTAATTTGTACACCTAGTGTTTGGTCGAAAAAGGATAATTTTAGCTTAAAATAAAGGTCCTGCACCCATTTAAGCTTGAAAAATTTTCACTTCGCGATTTAGGGCGTTTAGTTTTAAGAACATTATAAAAAAAAGAAGTGGTATTGAATAAAGAAATGCTTAATTTATACGTATAAGAAAAAAATGTCATCAAAAATATGCTGCGTTAGACTGGCACTTCCACTTAAAGTTGAAATTTCTAACTGTAGTTTGTGTACGTGAACACAAAATCTTTTTTACATAACATTATTTTCATCAAATTTTTTTTGAGTGTTCAACAGTTGGTATAAAGACTCGAATTATCACAAGATT
>JAECWM010000300.1:477500-520000 GCA_018150695.1 Drosophila oshimai | reverse complement strand
AAAAGCGTGGTTTTCTTCATTTGTGGTATTAAAATGTAAGTATAAAAATTTTAAACCTCTTAAAAACCCGCGGATTTTTCAAAATTCATCAAAAACTAGCAGTGCTTATATAGCCATTTAAAAAAAAAGTATGTTGAGGCATGTGTTTTCTACATTTAAAGATTTTCACCACCATTCTGCGAACATTTTAAAGATTTTTACCACCATTTGGCAAACATTCCTGTAATTTATAGAATTTTGTTTTTACTTTTAAAAATAACGAGTCATGAGCTAGGCACTAGGCTAGGCGCTAGGCAATTAAATGTTAGATTTCAGTACCCATTGAGTTTTCTGGGGAGAAAGGGGAAAACATTTTTAAGGGGCAATATTACTTACTACCCGCGAGCGATTCCACTGCATTTACTCAAAACCTACCAATTAAAATAGTTATTTAAATCAGTGCTGCCCAGAGCCCTAACTCGCGAGTCAGGAAATTTCTCTGCCGGCGCTCTGCCCGCTCATGTACAGTAGTGCGTATCGAAAATCAACTTTTTTTGATTTTCGATGACACTGGGTGCGGAAAAGTTGTAAAACAGTATCAAATGAAAGCACAAAAAAGTTTCATCCCAAAAGAATAATATTTACTATCCCCGCAACGTCCTCGACCGTCCTAAAACTTCATTCGAAATTTCCCGACAAAAAAAGTTGATTTTCGATACACCTTAATGTACAGGGTACCACTGTACACAGAAACGTTTTGTGTGTGTGTGTGCTACGGCAAGCGCGAACGTAAATCAAATCGGTTGCTGGGTGTACGCAAGTTTTACATGTCATTGTATTAGAGCTTTTAATACTTAGCTCACATCGGTTCTTTTTAAACCTTGTGTGAGCGGAAGGAATATTTTTGTGCCATTTCGAATTTGCGTGCAAATATCTTGGGTTGTGTAAAAGATATCGGGCTGAATTTTGACAGCTCGTTTTAATTGATTAAGTTCTATTAATTAAGCAAACACTTAAAAAAAGCATACACCTGGAAAAACTAGCGTAATTTCAACAAGCGTAATTTCAACAAACTTTCCAAAATGGTTAAATACGTCATACCCTTCTGTTGTAAAACTATAAGAAAAACAACCAAAATGTTTGAAAAAGGCATTTATTTTATATAAAATGGATACAAATTACCACAAACATACTAGAAAACTAGTATAATTTTTATTTCAAAATTATTATTTTTATATAAATGACTTGTTTATTACTTTAAATGTTACTATAAATGTCCAAAAACGGGTATTTGTGGTTTAGGTACTCTTTCTTATAAAAGTAAAACTTATGATCGTCAGGTGCAGGGTCCTACCACTCCTTTAATTATTACTATAAATGTCCAAAAATGGGTATTTGTGGTTTAGGTACTCTTTCTTATGAAAGTAACACTTATGATCGTCAGGTGCAGGGTCCTACCACTCCTTTTGGAACGACCAAAAAAGGATGGTATTTTTTATTTATTTTTTTTTTCAAATCAGTTCTGTTGTGATTTTTTCCAAAAGTTGGTAGGGCAAATTGTACCTTTTCTGAAAGGTAAATCAACAAAGAATTAAACAACTAAAAAGTAATTGTATCAAAATAAACTAACCCGTCAAAAAGAACAAGCAATTAATCGGTTTTTTTTAAATTTTTTATTTTGTCCTAATCTTAAAATAAAAATTAATCTATGATACTTAAGTGATTAATTTAACTTCCTAGGTGACTCCTTTTGCCTAGCTCGATGTCGTTTCAAGATCTTGAAACTATAAACTAAACTACACAGAGAAAACGAAGGAACGTTTTAGGTTCAAAAACATGGTCGTTTCGTTTTAGATATGTAAGACGCAGTACAATTTTTTGTGCTTGATTTTGAACCTAAAACGCAAACATATTAGATTTGTATGAGACAGTAAAATGTTTCGACCCTGTTTTTCAACCTAAAACGTGACATTTTAGAGCTTCGTTTACTCTGTGTATACAAAAACCGAACTGACTTAGGGCACATGTCTCCTGCATCAAAGGATACAACGGTACCACAATTATTCTTATATAAGCTTAAAAGTATTAGCACTGGGTCTGCTAAAACGACCTCTGGCAGCTTAGAAAACAACTTATTCCTAGAAGGGCAAGCAATTCTTCCAGGGGCGGATCCAGAAAAATATTTCGACGTTTGATGCTGACTTACGTATTATTCCTTGGGCTAGCCATTCATCAACTTGCTTCTTGACCGCTTCTGCTTCGTTGACGGAAACACGAGACTGGTGAAATGGTTTAATTACGCCATCTGTGAGCGGAAGGATCCTTATTGTTCAACGTCGATTTTGCTTAAATATCTCAGTTTTTGGAAAGCTGTCGATCTGAAATTTTCTGACAACTCGTCTTCAACGATTCTAAACGGTCACTGATTCCTAAAATATCAAGCCCGTTGGTAACTTTATTTAAGGCAAATTAACTGTCGACACAGCAAAATGTAAAAACTTTCTGGTAAAAAAATTGAATTTTGACTGAATATTAGCAACTCAAAATCATTCAATTTAAAATTAAAATTTTAAATTAAGCATACACCAAAAAATTTTTTAAGTTGTGCCTTGAAAAAAAATGGTTAGATTAAGAACATAAAACTCGCAAACTGATCAAAAATCCAAAAACGGTTTTGTACTCTTTATAGGGCTTTCAGATCAGCTTTCCAAACAAATGTGTCATACACTTCTTTGGTAAAACTATAAGAAAAACAATGTTCTTAATCTTTTTGAAAAATTGCATTTATTGTGTACAAACTTGACAAGTCGGATCCAGAAATATCGATTAAGGTAGTACCCCTTTTATTCTCGGAATTTTTTTAAAAAAATCGATTTTTTTATCCCATAATTATTACTCTTAATGTCGAAAAGGGGTCTTCATGTTTTCAGGAATATCCCTAATAAAAGTTTCAACGGTCGCAAATTACCGAAATCAATTCTTGACCACAGTTACAGCCATTCTACAGTAGACGCGATCAAGGGTGGAGCCAAAAGCACTACCTGCACAAAACTTTAAACGCATTTTTCCTCAAAACAAGTGACTTTTTTAAAGAAAGGCAGGACACATTCTAACCTTTCAAAAACCCTATTCAAAGTCCGATCACGTAGTATCTGAAATTTTGATTGTTTGATATGTTTGGTTTTACGTAATTAAACATCAGTTTTTTCAAGCTATAACTTAAACCTTTAAAAAAAAAAATCGATAAATATTTACATTGAATATTTTCAGCTAAATATTTTAACTAAAAAACGTTGAATTTACAAGAAAATACATTCAAAGGTCCGCCATTTTGTTAATTTTTCGCCACGAAATAAAAAAAAGGCCACCGGAGTGATCCCTGAGTTCAACGGCACATGTACTTTATAGTTTTTGCTGTCAACTGCTCTTCTTCTAATAGTTTGGTCATGATTTCAGAGATTCTCAGTCCCGTTGCAATCGTAAGCCAATGTCGACAAAAAAAAGTAAACTTTCTGTTAAAATCTACCTAAAAAAAAATGTTAATAAAATTGTTAGGAAACCAAAAACTTATGTGTTGAAAACTGTTTTGCTCGTTCTTTAAGTTTCGAAATACATATTTTGATAAGATCTAAACCACTCAACAAATGATACACTTTTGTTCATTTGCCAGCTCGATTAAACTATTTAGCAAAATTAATTGTTACAATCGAGAATGGGGGTACCGATTAAACATTCTACATTCACACCATTTAAAGAGATCACTTTACTGCGGCTTTCATCAAAAACTTTGCGAACATTCGTGGCCACGAATGGACAATCTCGGGCAATATGGCTATTTTTGTTGCATTTGAAGCACTTCGTTGGAGACCTTAATTTTATGTTCTGCAGAACCACACTTAAAACAAAATTCCTTCTTTCTCTGCTTTTCTTTTTGTAATCCACTGCTTCTATTCTTCTATTCTACGAATTACGAGGCTTGTCGTCCAGCTGGTTTATGATTTCGTACTGCTCTGTGAGTGATTTAAATGTCTTGCACGAGTAAGAATAATACGTACCGTAGAACCGCTAATCCTTTCACGTTTCCTGCTGCTGCAATCTGTCATAATTGTTAAATATAATAATGAAATGTTTCGCTTTTTTTCTTCTTCCTGTTTTGCAGCTGGCAATGCACGTCCGGACTATTGACACTGCTTGCTCCTCAAGCAGTTCATTTTTCATTCCGTTGTAGTCACGGACACTAATAGACTGCAGAAATAATTTAGCAGTGCCTACCATCTTGCCTCTTGCTTGCACATACTTTTTCTTTATTGTGAGTTCGTATGCGTCTGTATTTTGCTCGAAACTGCTGAACCGTCTGACCGTCACAAATTGTCGAAATTGTCAGTTTGCGGCTTCTCGCGAGCTCTGGTGTTTTCGTCAATTTGAATTTTTAAAGACAGCAACTGTTATATGTTGTCCAGTTGCTTTTTCATCTCCACAACTTCCATTCCACTCACGTTTTCTTCGTCTCCCATTTCCACGCTCTGCTCCCCTTCTATTTTATTCCGATTTTCCGTTTCTTGTTTCTTATTTCCCGGCGTTCGATGCGTCATTTGTGTTTGTACCTGTGTGCACGTTGATAAACCGCGACTATTTTTCGGCTGGGTTTATTGTTTATTACATTCTTTCTTCGCACTTCTTTGGTTAACTTAGACCCGGCTCGAGCCCCCAAATGTAGAGTTTGTGATTATATAGTTTATTTAAATGAATAATCTGCTGAGTTAACGAGATATAATAAACAAATGTTAACAGTAAGTTAAGGATCTGTTTACAACAACTTTAGGCGACTTTAGCAACTGCGACAACTGTACACGACTTTATTTAACAACTTTTAGCAACTTTAGTAACTGATATCCGACTGATGAAAAGATTGCGACCGCTTCCGACGACTGTTTTCTGCGACAGCCCCTCTCCTTATTGCTGCCTCTCTGCTCCTTAGTCCCGCTGCTCTCTCGATCGGTAAATGCCATTTGCAAAGAAGCACATATGTGTACTCGCTGCTCGGCTCTGCCCTAACTCCTTACACCTATTTGCCTTAAAATTTTGTGAACAACTGCCGAGCACAATTGTTTTCCAAACTGCTCCTGTAGCTGGGCCGTACGTTTATTCCATCCTCGTACTAAAAGCTTGGCGGCTCCGTTCAAAAGTAGTTTTGCGTATATGTACTTTTGGAGATCATCCCAGCCTACGGTTAACGCTACATCTTCAAATTCACTTAGCCAACGGTTAATGTATTGTTGGTCTGATCCCGAAAAAGCCGAGACGCTATTCTGAACCTTAATATAATATAATATAAACCTCGAACTCATAGAAGTTACAGCTTTATGAAACTCAGTACTCTGTGATCCACCCTCGCTTCTGTCGTCTCCGCCATCTACCTCAACCGCATCAGCATCACTCAGCTAAAAGTGATTTAGAAGCCTATCTTGCAATATGCTCTTCCTACCATCTGTACTTAAGCCTAACTCAAATAGCTTATCTTTCAGGCCAGCTACTGTCAACGCAAAAATTGCCCTTGGTTAAGTTGAAGATATCGTTTACAATGCTCAAAAATCAACAATGTTTACAAATATACAATGCAATTATGTAATATAATGTAAGAAACTTCAAAAGATACTCAAGTGTGTGAAGATAATACTGCGGTCATCTGCGGCTCAGTTAACTTCGGTTGGTATCGCTGCGGTCGTCTTTGGCACAGCGCACTTTGAATAGCGTTACACACTTCGGGTAGCGTTGCGCGTCGCTGCGGTCGTTTGGGCACAGCGCACTTCGGGTAGCGTTGCGCGTCGCTGCGGTCGTCTGGGCACAGCTCACTTCGGATAGTGTTGCGCGTCTCTGCGGTCGTCTGGGCGCAGTGCACTTCGGGTAGCGTTGCGCGTATTTGCGGTCGTTTGGGCACAGCGCACTTCGGAATTGCATTGCGCGTCGCACTCATACACACGCTAAATTTATTAGAACACAATTTGACGATCGGGTAAACAAATGTTGGCGTCGTTTTGTCAGCTTCTTTTTGCGGTTTTTCTGCTGTTTCTCTTCTTCTTATTTTCTCCTTCTTCTCTGCTGCTTCTCCTCTTCGTTCTTGCGTATTCTCTGCTGCTTTTTCTCGTCTACGGTGCTTCTCTGTTCCTTCTTCTCTTCGTTCTTGCGGTTTCTCTGCAACTTCTCCTCGGTTAAGAGGCTTCTCTGCAGCTTTTTCTCGTCTACGTTGCTTCTCTGCTGCTTCTGTCCTTCGTATAGAACATACACACGCAAAATAAATTTCACCACAATTTGACGATCGGGCGAAAAAAAATTTTGTGTACTATTTTCTCTTTGCGGCTTTATGATGCTTCTCTCCTTCTTCTCGTCTACGATGCTTCTCCTTCGTTTTGGCTGCTTCTCTGCTGCTTCACCTTCGTTTCGCAGCTTCTCTGCTGCTTCCTCTCTCTTCTGTTGCTTCTCTGCCTAAGATAGTTATTGTTGTCCTTACCCTCTTCTTAACCTCTTTTTAAAATCATTTTTAAATCACTTTAGTTTATAGTTTATTTTTGGGTTAAGTTACACTTTATGAATTATAAAGCATGAACGTTTGATACACGACTTAAACTTATAAGAATTAAAGGACAGACTTTTATGCTTTAACCACACAATTTCGTGCATACTATCGCTAAAAAATACCAAAAGAATAACAAACTTAAATTTACGTTAAAGTCAAATTTCTGATGTTGTTACTGCTAGTTTTACTTAATCTTATAGGCCTTCTTCAACTCTCAACTACCCCAATCCTACATTTATATCACTTACCAAACGTCACTGATCAACTTATAAACTTCACCAAAATTGGTGCATTACCTTTATTAGTTATTTAATGTGATCTTCATTTTGTGTGTGTTTCATTTTAATTTTGCAAGTAAATATCACTGGTCGTGTTAAAAATATCGGGCTGCAGTTTTTTTGCAGCTTGCCTTTAACGACTCTAAAAATGTTTGCTTATGTTTACACAAATCTGTCGGTTATCTTCTACTTTATTAAGGCAAATTTTATTTTGACTACGGTGAGCAAAAGGTACCTTTTGTGCCACTAGTTTCAATCTCGTATTTTTTGAAAACCTTTAGTCAGAATTATTTGAAGACTTTACTGAATATACATGAACTACCATTTATTTAATTTAAAATTTAAAGATTTTAGTTAAGCTTACACTAAAGAGAAGATACCTTCTTCAATTCTTTTCATTATGTATTTGGTGACCAAACTAGTACATGGTTCTGTTTCTTGTAAATGAAATAATAATGGTCCTTTCAAAACAAAAATCAAAGTTGTCCTAAAAGTTTTGAATTGCAGGAAGCACTCTAAGCTAAAAACAAGAAAGAACGCTATAGTCGGGTTTCCCGACTATAAGATTTGCGATACTCATTACCCTCTTTAAAAACAGCTAAAGTGTAGCCTACTTCAAAAAAAATGGTAAGCCTACTTTCGGGCGCAATAAAAATTTTGTACGCACTTGTATACACAATTTCTGAAAATGGCCAGAAGATTTTTAGATATTTGAGTAGATATTTTCAATACAAATAACATTTATAAGGTCCACTTTTCTCTAGCAGTAAAAATGTGGACACCACAGAGTTTCGCGGTCTGTGGGCGTAAAAAGGGGCGTGGTCAGGTTTTGAAACAAACTTGATCTGCGCTTTGCTAATACAAGTCTGTGTGCAAAATTTGGTGGTTCTAGCTCTTATAGTTCCCGAGATCTCGACGTTTGTACGGACGGACAGACAGACATTTCAACGTTTACAGTATTTGCTTACTCTTCGAGTATCGCAAATAATGATTAGGACTGACAGTGTTACAATGGGTGTGCAAACTTAATTATAATGCTTTTGCACATTACAGCGATGCCACCACTAAGTGTCAAACCAAATTTCAAAACTGAAAGTTGCGGTTTAGATATCTATTTCTTAAATTTATTATCTTATTGCTACTGTTAAATTATTCGGATGTGCAATATTTACTTATTACACAACTTTTTTGAAGAAAAACAGGTTCGTGTTAAGATGCAATAACCCAAATAGCTGGAACAATACAGCTTGTTTTCGAAACAGCGTAAATATCGCTGTCTGCCACCGCTATATGGGATTGGAGTAAATTTAAGCGAAAGTGACAAGGTGCCGTCCCCATACGTAAATATATAATGTTAAAACGTTCAAAAACCGCATATTTTTTTAAATATACCCAAAAAATACCCTTGCACATATAGTAATTTTACTGTGGTGTTTGATAAAATCCAGTTTGTTATGCTTTAAGGCAGTCCTCTACCGTCGCGGTTTAAAAAAATCGTTTTTATTTTTGCATTAATTTGGAGTAAGACGATCATTGAAATACGCCAGTAAAAGCGTTACGCGGAAAAAACGTTCCTTCATGGGTAATCGGGACTGGGAAGTCATGCACTCGCGGCCGTATTTCTGACAACGACATCGCAAGAACCTTGCCACCAAGTCGGGCCTCCAAATTTGAGAAGGACATTTCAAGGTCATCCCAAGGACAACAAAACCACTGGGCATACTTTTTGATTAAATGATTTTAAAGTCGACAAATGTATCAATGAAATAAAAAAAAAGTTCATGAAGTTATCTTTAGTAGTTCTTTTTCAATCAATTTTTGAAAATAAGCTCGAAATTTAGGCCTGACGGTAGAGGACTGCCTTAAGTCTTTTTAAAGCAAAATTCAAAATAAAGTTGACTTAACAAATAGGATCAGTAAAGTCAATCATCAACTAAGAACTACTCTAGTATTAACTGATTAAAAACTGTACTTTTAACTTAGGTTTAACTGCCAAAGTCAATTACTATAACAGCAGGGACAAACCAGAATTTGAATATATAAGGCTACAACAGGTGAAAAAGTGTCAAAAGTTAAATAAGCAAATCATGTTAATCAATTCTCCAAAGATCCTTTCAGATGCACAAGGTTTTAATCTTGGGTTTTTTGGTTGTCGACCTGTGTTAGCGCGTTTATCAGCATCAAAATCCAACATTTCCGGTATCTACTTTTGTGACGATAAAACCAAAGTTTACAAAATATGTGAAAAAGAATTTAATTAGATTCCCGTCCTTTTTAATATTTGTATTAATTTAATACAAAATACAAGACAAAACGCTAGTCGGATTTCCCGACTATCAAATTTGCGATAGGGGTGAACGGGGCTAGTTGGCACCTTTTTCACTTATGGGATTTTTCTGGCTTAATGGCGTATGTTAATAAAAAATGGTAAGCACCATAGTATCAGATGAACATTCAGCTACATTCATGTTTTTTTTCAAACCAATTTAAACAGTCCTTCAAGAGTGGCAGAGCATTTTGTAGGGTGTTGTTGAAGGTGCCAACTTGCCACAGGTACGGGGTAAGTTGGAACCTTGTGCGGGGCAAGTTGGGCCCTTTTTCTTTGGATAAATCGTTTTTATTACTGTACTTTGGTCAGTAATAGTCAATTATACGTTGATAAGGGATAAAACTATAAATTTCATTACGGGTTCTTCGGTTCCTCTATTTGTTTCTTTTTGTAAGTTCTCATCAGCAAAACAAGTTTGGTAAGTTTGTATTACACGAAATTTTAGTTTCAAAATTAGCATTAGATTGACACACGCCAAGGAATAAATATAGCGGGCCATTGAAAAGGTTTCAACTAGCCCCGTTGCTTTTTCCAAGCTATATTGTACCATGACTGATATTAGAATTAACTGACAAACTAAAGAGTGGGCTATTTTTAAAGCTTACAGACACACGTAATAATGGTAAATTTACCTTTGAGAAAAAACAACATTAAATGGTGGAAATAACGCAAACTAAGAGATGTAATAGTGCAAATTTACTATAAAAACAAAAAAAATCGTTTATACTCGTCGAAATAACGGAACCATTTCAATGAAACTTTGTGTGTATGTTGGTATTCACAGTGCACATACACCATAATAATATGAATAGTTTCAAAAAAACTAAAAAAAACGCTTTATAGTAAATCCAACCAAAAAGTAAAAAAATAACGTTTAAAATGTTTATCGATAAAATTGATAGATTCCCTGTCCGAGCAACGGGCCGGCAGAGTTGATGGTGTTTAAAGCGTTGGGATGCCAAATGAAGATAATTTCTTGCTACGTGTACTCTAAAATGCAGATTTAGTGCATTGACAAAGTACAAATTATAATCCTGCATATAAATTTAGTGTATCTATATGATGGGAGTTGTATTCCATCATGGAGATTTAGTGCATCAATATAGTGCGAATTATATTCCAGCACGCAGATTTATTGCATCCCAACGCTTTAAACACCATCAACTCTGCTGGCCCGTTGCTCCGACAGAGAATCTATCAATTTTATCGTTAAACATTTTAAACATTATTTTTTTACTTTTTGGTTGGATTTACTATAAAGCGTTTTTTTTAGTTTTTTTAAACTATTCATATTATTTTTAGTTTTTTTAAACTATTCATATTATATAATTATTTTTGGAACTATCCGATAGCTTTTTCCTTTTTTGCATCTGAAAATGATGTATAACTGTTGTAAAATGCATGTACAAACCATGTAGGATTCATGTAGAAACTATGTAGAATTCATGTAGAAACCATGTAAAGAACATGTAGAATTCATGTAAAATTCATGTAGAAACCATGTATAATTCATGTAAAAACCATGTAGAAACCATGTAAAATTCATGTAGACTTTATGTAGAATTCATTTAGAAATCATGTTAAAACCATGTAGAAACCATGTCAAATTCATGTCGAATTTATTTAGCAACAAAGTATAATTTATATACATTTTACGTATAAGCCGTGTAAAATTCTTTTTCAAAGTGTTATGCAGCCAGATAGCCACAAGTGAAACTAATATAAAGCGTTTAATATTCCAAAATTTTCTATAGTGTTCTAAAATTTAAATAAATAGTTGAATTTCTGATTCCGGTTTAAAAGAGCGCGCTCTTTTATAGATATCGATAAATTATCGGTAAAAAACAAGTTGGCAGGCCTGCATGCAAACCAAAAGTGTTACGCAGCCAGCCAGCCAGCCAGATAGCCACAAGTGAAACTAATATAAAGCGTTTAAAAAGATGGCAGCTCTAGAGTAATTTAAAGTAATTAAAAATGAATTTTTTCTACTTGCCCCAGGTACCAACTAGCCCCGGTCTCCCCTACTCATTGCCCTCTTTAAAAAACAAAACAAGAAAAAACACTAGAGTCGCTGGCCCTTTTTTTTAACATGTACACAAGGGAGGGAAGGCGGAAATGCATCGCATACCGAAATCCTGAACCCCACAAACAAGTCCACACACGGTTCGGCGGGTGAAGCGGTTCTGCTGTCGCACAAGGAGCACCGGAAATTTTCGGGGGCATCGGCCAAGTGGCGCGCGAGGAACGGAGCCGCCCCCAAAGGAATGGCAATAGCCCCAAAGGAAGAGCCGACAACCCAGGGAGAGGTCAAGGTCGACGAAACCCCAGGGAACACCAGTCCGAGCAGCAGCGAACTGAGTTGAATAAAGGAAGCCAGCACGAAGAAGCGGAACCCGCGACCAGCCAAGCATCTCGGAGACAACCGCATCTATTATCACCCCCGAAACACAAAACAACAACATCCAAGACAACATGATAACTCACCAAAACAAGCCCCACCAATCTTCCGCCGACACAAATGACGACCGATTTCGATATAGCGAACAAATGGGCAGGAAAAAGCGACCCAAGTCGGGCGTGAAGGAAAACAGGGCAGCTGCCGATAAAGTTTCTTGACCAATCAAGGCCCACCGGAATCAGGTGCCGGCCAGACTTTAGCCCAAGGAGAGCGGCGTACCGCGGGTCATAAAGGCCTGCACTCCAACACCAGAACATAGAGCCCAAACAGCAAGGGCTGGGTAAGAACAAAAAACGCCATACAAAACAAAATCCCCAGTCAATATTCTTCGAAACCGGAGCCGCCGAAACAACGTGACGCTTTAAAATCACCCGCCGCAGGTCCATAGTCCGGATCGAGCCACCGAAGAAGTTGACGACCGAACAATGCTCCCGCCAGGGATTGGCCACACCAACGCTATGCCGACTTCCCCATGCCTGCGTCAAATGGGACGAACCATAGCTCACAAAGGCACCAAGGCCAAGAAGTCCCAAAATGCGCACCGCGAGGGACCATGCAGCGTCCTACAAGGGCGCAAGGTCTATCAAAAGGCCAAGGAACGGCTCGGACCAAAGCCCAGACAAGTCCCGGAACGGCAGCACAGAGGCAGCAGATATCATCTGCTAAGGGAGCAAATCAGCAGCCAACACCGGGACAAAACCAACATTCGCAGACCAGAAGCCAAACCAGCCAAGAGTACCAAAACCCATGCTCCAACGCAGAAGCAAGACAAATGATGCCAATTTCCCTCCAACAAATCCCCACGTCCCTCACCGCCATGATAAATAAGGTATGCAAATAAATCTCCAAACCTTAGGAATGCAACGGCCAGTACCAGGAGGTCAGAGGACAGACCAAAGACGAACACATACATCCGCAGTGCCGAAACCCACTTAATCAAAAACCCTCAATATTCAAGGTACGAAGTCGTCACAACCATCCAAAGGAAGCAAGGCGGGCGGCCATCGACAAAAGTGGGTGAAATCGCGAGCTCCCCACACAACCCGGGTCGTCAAGGAAAATCACTAGTCCACGGGAGACGGGTGGCGGCGCCAAACCACCACGTAAGTTCACTCAACCATGTCCAACGATGCGGATGCCAGGCCAAAACCAGGAGGCGACTCAACCAAACAACCTGGTGGGCTCAAGATTAATCAACCCCAAAGGCGAAGCCTGTACAACTGCATCTGCGCACGCAGATTGGACTGCCACACATCAGGGAGCCCACTTACTGGCCGACCGATCTGAGAAAGCTGCCGATCTACCAGACTTGCTTGTCAGAAGGCATAGATCCAAGGAGAGTTGAAACGAGGAGCTGCCTGACCTCTCCTCTGACCACAGCGCGGTCGAGATCCTAGTCAACGACCAACGGAGACAAAGTCCACAGGCCAAGAATGTTTACTAAACACACCAACATCAGCCGATACCGCTCCCATCTGGAGGAGCACGTGGACTCAAATCTGGTGCTCAGCTCGAGCGAAGACGTCGACGATGTGGTGGAGTACCTGACAAGGGCAATTCACGAGGCTGCAAGCATTGCTACGCCAGTAAGGAGACCAACACAAAACTCTCCCAGCAGGGACAAATCGGTCGTGGGCCGTGGCTGAAAAAGTTGCGGAAAAACGGCGGCTCAGACGAGTATGGCATGTCATCCAATCCACGGGACAAAACAGCACTAAACAGAGCGGTTAAGGCTGAAGGGATGCTGGACAGCATGAAGAGGCAGTGTCTGGACAAATTCCTGGAGGAGGCTGAACCAGGTGATCCGGACCACAAACTCTGGAACGCCACTAAGTTCCTGAAACGACCAGCAAAAGCTAGCTCCTGTGAAAAATGCGGCTGGATCATGGTGCAGATCCGATAAGGACAAGGCGACCGCCTTGCTGAGCACCTCCACGGCACATTTACACCGTTCGACATCTGCTCTGCCAGGGATACAGTGACACGGCATCATTTCTTGATGTCCGTGCCAAATGGATCTGCCCGTCCCCGAGGTGGATGCTGAGGATGTATTAAATGAGGTTGCCCTTCTTGAAAACACAAAGTCCCCAGGATACGACGGCATCGGCGCACCTCAGTGAAGGCGCTTCCGGCAAACTGCATCACACTGCTTCACAAATGCCAATGCTTCCTAAGAATAGGACACTTTCCAACACAATGGAAATGCGCTGAGATCATCCTCATTCCCAAGCCCGGCAAACCTGATAGTGAACTATCGTCATATCGTCCGATTAGCCTGTTGACAGTGTTCTCCAAAGTACTCGAAAGAGTATTTTGCGTAGATTACTGCCAATTATGGAAGACAACAGTTTGCTGCCCGACCACCAATTCGATTCAGACGCTGCCACGGCACTCCCGAACAGTGCCATCGGCTAGTTGAAAGAATCCTCCAGGCACATGAGAAGAAAAATATTGCTCAGCGGTCCTTCTGGACGTAAAGCAGGCGTTCGACAGGGTGTGGCACACAGGCCTATGTACAAACAAAAAGGAACTCCCTGCCCCGTACTTCCTTTTTCTCAAATCGTACCTGCACAAAAGGAACTTCTACGTGCGATGTGAGACGAAGAATCGACCTTATGGAAGTCAGAGCAGGAGTACCCCAAGGTAGTGTACTGGGTCCCGTCCTCTACACCATATACACGGCAGACCTACCGGTCATCCAGGACGAGAACTAATGGTGGCAACATATGCAGATGACACCGCATTCCTCGCAGTTGCTAATAGGCAAACAGCTTCCAAAATAATACAAAAACAGCTCATGCGTACGACAAGTGCTGGCCAGGTGGAATATAGTGGTGAACGCAGCAAAATCCTCCCACGCCACTTTGCCAAAAAAAAACTGTCCGCCGGTCAGCATTAACCAAGTGGTGATTCCTCACAGCGACTCGGTAAAATACCTGGGGTTCACACTCGACCGACGACTCACCTGGAGCAAGCACATTCAGGCGAAAGGCGCAAGTCAGCCACAAGCTACGGCAGCTCTACTGGCTTATCGGAAGGCACTCAACTAAAATTAGGAACAAGCTCCGCTATACAACGCCATAATCAAGCCTGTATGGACCTACGGGATCCAGCTTGGGGTACCGCCTCCAACTCGAACATTGCGGTCATCCAGCGAGTCAAAACAAGGCGTTGCGCATAGCCACTGGAGCACACTTCTAACCTCCAACAAAGAGCTGCACACGACGCTGAAGATCCCATGGGTGCCAGAGGAACTCACAAGACTAAGCACCAAATACACGGCTAAACTGGCAGACCATGTCAACCCACTGGCCATTAACTTGCTGGACAACAGCACCACCACCAACGACTCAGGCGTTACCATCCCCTGGACCTGCCTTTAGAGACCCAGGCTAAGGCATATATGACCTAATTTCATATCCCTATAACATAAAAACAAATAAGTCTAACAAAAAAAATATATATATTTATCCTAAGTCAATGCAACCATAAAATTTAATGATTGTCCCTGTAGGGACAGATTTTAAATAAATCAATCAATCAATAAAAAAAAAAATGTACACACAATTTCTTGAAACTGGCGTGGTCAGGATTTGAAACACCTTGATGTAAGTGGGGTTTTTTAGAAGTTTGTGTGCAACATTTATTGGTTCTAGCTCATTTTGCAACGTTCACAGTATTTGCTTACTCCTCGAGTATCGAAAATAATCGAGTATCGAAAATAAATATTTACGCTGCACAGTGGTCCGGCGGCTGCCATAAATCCCATTTTTCAATAGTCCTGGATTTTAAAATTTCTAATGCCCATCAATTCTTGAAAATTTGAACTATAATTCCCCAAAGTATTTGCTAGTTTTAATTCCGTTTACATACAAATTTTTAACCTTAAAGGCGACAAGTGGCGAAAATCCTATAAAAATATAATGTAATTTTTTTTTATTTACGAACATTTTCCCGATACAATTTTTTTTTGTAACAGTTTAATAGTACTGTAAACTATATCATGAACACAAATTTTTATCAATATGTATTGTTGTATTGAAGAAATTCAAATTTAATTAGCAAAAATATTTTTTTTTTGAAAATAATTTTTTTCGAATCGAATATTTTTAGCTTTACATCAGCTTCGAACGAGAGACCATATACATAGGTAATATTAGTATACATTTGTACTACAATACCCAATATAAAGCTTTTGCGAATGCGAACATTTTTTCCACAACAAAATAGATTTTTTTTTTGCTAAATCCACCTGTTGCCGAAAGCAATACTATCAAAATCAAAATGCTTTCAAAAGTACACAAAGCCTCTAGCAAAAGAGGTTTTGGGACTTTTGAGGCTGCCATTAAATCAGAATCAGATAGTGATTCTTAGTGAGCCGATACGTTTACAAATTGTTACAAATAAATTTTTCTTTAACATTTCTTTATATACAAAAAAATGTCTTAAAAATTAAAAAACAAAAATCCAATAAAAAAAGTAATAAAAAAAAAAAAAAAAAATTAAAAAAAAATTTTTTAATTAAAAATTTTTTTTTTTAACTAAAAAAATAACTAAAAAAGAAAGGAGAGTCTAAATTTACCGTAAACCTCCACGTGGTACTCTCTGCGGTCGTGAAAAATGAGGTAATATATTCACCAGCTAATTACGGATGTCACAACTGCCGTATTGGAGCCGCCATTTTGAATTTTGAAATTTCGACTTCATATTCGAAATCAGCGACCCCCAAAACCCCCGAGTACAAATTTTGAACTCTCTACGTTAAGTTTCTGATTTATGACCACTTTTTCCATAAAGCCGGACCACTGTGCGCTGCTTCGAAAACGAGCAGTATTGTTTAGACCGCAGTGGGCAAGAAGGTATATGGAATGCGGGAGTACAATTTTATTTTAAAGCACAGTTTTTTGTACTTTGCCAGGAATTTTACCCAGAATCCATTTCCTGCAGTTTTACAAAACTCAATTTGATCCACCCTCATAACGAACTTATGTCAGCTTGACTACTTAAATTAAATTTGTTTTATATATAAAAAAGCTTACTTCAAACAAATCAACTGGTACTTCATTTTTTAACAAATATTTTTGAACACTCGCCACAGCATCCTTAGAGTATTCCTACAAATAAAAATTGTTTAATTAAACAATATTAGGTTGCTACACAACGCTACTTGCATAGGTGTGCGACAGCATTTCCTCCATTATAAAATTGTCATATACTTCTCTTGCCAATTTTTTCCGTTCGTCATAGCATTCTGTTTTTTCAAATGTTTTTATCTAAAAATAAACAAATGTAACAATATTAAAAAAAAACAAGAAACAACGCTATAGTCGGGTTTCCCGACTATCAGATTTGCGATACTCATTGCCCTCTTAAAAAAAAAAACAAAACAAGAGTCGTTAGCCCTCTGCTAAAAAAAAGAGTAGCCCACTTTGGGCGCAAAAATTTTTAACGCATTTGTTTACACAATTTCTTAAAACTGTCCAGATTTTCAAAAATTTTAGATACCTGTGTAGGTCTTTTTAATACAAACAACATTTACTAAGGCCACTTTTCTCTAGCATTAAAAATGTGCGCACCACAGAGTTTCACGGTTTGTGGGCGTTGAAAGAGGCGTGGTCGGGGTTTCAAACAAACTTGATCACCGTGGGGTAGCCCTGGTGGCTCAATGTTCGTACGGACGGACGGTCAGACAGACATTTTGCCCGTTTACAGTATTTGCTTACTCTTCGAGTATCGCAAAAAATTTAATATAATTGTTGTACCTGTTCATAAAATTTAAGTTGTTGTATAGGTTCCTCTGAATCGTTTTCACAAAAGTCCTTAAACAGCAAATAACCTAAAAGCAATACTGTAATTTAATACTTAAAATTAGCATACACGTACCCAAAACTTCATTAAAAATTTTATGAAAGTTCAGTTCGTTTTCCTTTTCCAAATATTTATACATTACACTTCTGACACTGAAATAAAGAAAAATTATAGAATAATTAGTATGCTTTATAATCGGAATAAATGCAAGTTGGGGCGAGAAAATTATTTTTCTTTTGTCTTAAACATTAAAAGAATTAAACGTAACTTAAACGGAAGAGATTTGAACTTATGGAACACTTATTGTGTTTTTAACTAACTTTTTTAACAAGTAAAGAATTGAGCTATGAAACTTTTTTTTTTTTTTTATTTGTACGTTTTATTTGTTTATTGAAAACTCTCTAGAAGAGACTTACAATAAGTATTCAAATCTTAACCTGTACTATATTATAATTGTTAATTGGTAAATGGCCCTAAGTTGGGCAGGAGTGGACGGTCGTTGCGCTGTAACCGAGAGTGGTTACTGAGCCGCCTGAGCTGCCTGGCTAGTTGGTTTGGATGTAATGATAGTCTAGCTTCGTACTTCGAAACTTTACTATCAATTTCTTCTTTAACGGGTTTAATACCCAGGTCCCTAAGTATATTTGAGTTGCGAATATACCAGGGGGCCCCAGTTATTATTCGCAGTATCTTCGACTGTATTCGTTGGATGATTTCTATGTTGCTACTGCTTGCGTTTCCCCAGAGTTCGGACCCGTACATCCAGGTTGGCTTTAAACAAGAGTTGTAAAAAAGTACTTTGAGTTCCAGTGGCAGGGGTGAGCGAGAATTGATGAGCCAGTGGAAACTGTTGGCCTTGAGTTAGGAAATCTTCCCTTCAATGCTTTCTACAGGTAAGCCGCCTGCTAATCTGTGACTTCGTCGACGGGGATTTCTTTGTGTTTAGGGCCAGTGGTGGGCAGGTTGCCCTTTTAGTGTAAAAGTAATTTTTTTGCATTTTTGTTCGTTGACTTGTACCCAATCTGCTATCCATTTTTTTACGGCCCCAGGTGGTTTTTTAAATACGCTGTTGCTGTTTTTTGGACATTTTGAACGACTGGTTATAGCTGTGTCATCAGCAAAGGTAGATAGAGTTGTCTGACTGTTTGTGGGAATGTCAGCCGTTTATAGGACATACAAGATCGGTCCGAGCACACTTCCTTGGGGTACTCCAGCTTCGATTTTGTGGTTGGCGGAGAAGAAATTTTTGCCTCTGACAGTAAATACTGTCTTTAAGGTAAGGTTCAAGTAATTTGTGGGTGTTTTGTGGTAGGACAGTCTTGATTTTATGAACCAGACCGTCAATCCAAACGCGATCGAAGGCTTGAGAAACGTCTAGGAATAGGGCACTGCAGTATTCCCTGCATTCAAACGCTGTGCGTATTTCAGCTGTTATGCGATTTACCTGTTCGGTAGTTCCGTGCTTTTCCCTGAAGCCGAACTGATGCAGGGGGATCGCTCTGTCGTCTTGGAGGTGTGTTCTGAGGTGGTACAATAGCAGCTTTTCAAATAGCTTTGATAGGCACGGAAGGAGGCTAATGGGCCTGTACGACGAAGGTTGGGATTTGTCTTTGCTGGTTTTGGTATCATTGTAATAACAGACTTTTTTCATTGTGTGGGAAAATAGCCCCATTTAAGAATTGAGTTGATTATGGTGGTAATGCTTTTGACTGCGCATAGAGGCAATTCAATTATCATTTTAGGCGAAATTAAATCATGGCCAGGGTCTTTATTTGGATTTATCTGTTCTGCAATGGCTTTTATGATTGTGCTTGTTTCAAGAGTTATTGTGGAGAAAGGCTCCGCTGGTGAGATGCTTGGTAAAGTGAATTGGTTTGTCGGCAGATGAGGTTGGAAGACATTTTTTAAGTAAGAGGCGAATATGTTGGCCTTTTCCTCGTCACTACGGGCCCACCCACCTGTTGGTGATCGAATTGGAAAATCGGGTTCTATTGGTGGTTGAATGTTTGGGTGCGCTCTCCAGAGTGGAAATTTGTTGCTGGTGGGCGAAAGTTGCGCTATATAGGCACGTTGAGTCTGATTCTTTTCAGTTAGTAAAGCTTTAGACAACTTCCGACAAGCTTCTTTAAACCTTTGTTTAGTGGCTGGGGAGCGGTGTGCCTGCCAGTCTCGGCGAAGTCGCCGCTTTTCTTGAAGGAGTAGCTGAATCTGTGTATTTGTACGTGTAGTTTTTGGGGGGATGTGGCTGAAAGTTCGGGTGTAGAGTGTTTGGCAGCAGAGGACATAACATCCGTTATATGCTTAAGTGAGTCTTTAATATCAGCTTCACAGGAGATTTTAGGTTCGATTTCAAAGTGTGAGCTTATATTTTTTATACTTTAGCCAGTTTGTTTTACTGGATGTCAGAAATTGTGGTCGTTCTAGAAACTGTGGATGTTCGGATAGACAGAGTAAAACAGGCGAGTGGTCAGATGACAGTTCCGCCAGGGTTTCAACATATATCAGCCTGGACGGCACTCTCCTAGTTACAGCAAAATCGATAATGTCTGGTTTTTTGTTCGGATCTGCTGGCCAGTATGTGGGAGTACCTGGTGAAACAAAATCTAGATTATTACCGGGTTTGATAATAGCGTTGTATAATTGGCGTCCTTTGGGGTTAATAAGACGATATAGTCACCGGCAGCTATAAAACAGTTGCCCAATGAGTTATAAAAGCCTAGAAATTCATTCTCTGAAATATTAAATCGTGGGGGACAATACACAGCAGATAGGGTGACTGGACCGCTGGTTATGTTGATTCATAGGGATGTGGCCTGTATGTGGTTGTAAGCAAACACCTCCAGAGGATGACGCCTAATGCGCCGTTTGATAAGGATTCCGGTGCCTCCGTGAGCTTTGCCGTCTGGGTGGTTGGTTGCATAGAAGATGTAGCCAGTGAGATAGAAATTGTTTTTATTGGTTAGGTGCGTTTCTGAGAGGAGCATGACATCGATGTCCTGGGTTTTTAAGAACTGTAGAAGTTCAAGTCTGTGCTGCGAAGCACCGTTAGCGTTCCAAAAGCATATTCTTAAGGGATCCATTTAAATTGACTTTTGTTTGATTAGAAGTTCCATAAGGATGTTCTGGTTTCGCACTAGTTCCTGGAGGGTACCTTGCATTGAAAGCATGATGTTCGTGAGTGTAGCTAAAGTAGCTTCGATGCTGTTTTGTATTTGTGGAGTGTAAGTCTGGTTTTGTTGGTTATTAGGTTGAGTTGGTCTTTGAGCGTTTTGCTCTGGAAGCGGAGTATATTTTGGTTTTGGTATGGGCGGGAGGGGCGGTAATGCTTCGGGCTGATCGGTTCTTGTAGGCGACATTCCAGGGTATCGAAGTGCAGCCGCGAAATGTAAAAATTTGGCTGAGCAACCTGTTGGGCGGAGGTTGGTTGTTGGCGCCTTTGGTTGAGCCGACTCTTGATCTCTTTATAGACGGGGCAGCCCCTGTAATTAGCAGTGTGGTTTCCACCACAGTTGCAACATTTTCTCAGTGCTGGGTCTTCTTTGTTACCCGTGCAAGCTTCTATACAGTGCAGGTCGCCACAGGCAACACAGACTGATCGCAAAGTGCAATAACTTTTTGTGTGCCCAAACTCTTGGCAGTTTGTACACTGTACCGGGCCGTTTCGTTTTTGCGGCTCCTCTACGGTTATTCTTCGATGAAGTAGGTATTGCAGTTTGTATATGGGGTGCACTGCGTTTTTCTTCAGAGTAGTCGCGTCTGGTTTGAGTTCAATCTTGAAGAGTGGCTGAGGAATTTTCGCCCTATTGGTTATGTTCATAACGTTTTTAACGTCAAAACCATTTTCTTTAAGTCCTTCAGCTATATCAGCTGTCGGGACGGTTGACTCGATACCCTTTATTACAACTTGAAGTCCTTTGCTACTTTTGATTTGGTAGGTGTAATAATTAACACGCTCACTGTCCAAGAAGTTTGTTACAGAGCGGTAGTTGGCTTCATTGGTGATCTGGAGCTTGGTTGCAGATATATTACCTCTTTTTAAAATAGTTACATAAAAGTTGTTTTGCCCAATTTTTTGCTTAAGTTTATTAACCCTCAAAGGTCACACCTTCGCTGTGGAACACAACGGTCACACTGGGTGTATTTCACCCATACGACTTTGCCCGTTAATAACTTCACTTGTAATTGTAGGATTTTGAAAATTATTTTTTTTTATAATATGGAGAATTCTCTTAGAATTAAAAAAATATAGGCTGTCAAGTTATAAAATTAATTTTTCATACATTAATTCGTAAAAAACTGATTGGTGTTTTTCAAAAAGTCACTTTTTTTTCAATAATAGTTATTAAAATGGGATCAGTCCACGTAAAAAGCTATTTTTTAAGAGTTCAGGGTACCAACTTTAAAATTTTAATAGCAGCTTAAGCGTACTCTCCAAAAACTATCAGGGGTGCTACGGCAAACCATTCAGCTCACATTCAGCTTGATTTCAATTCCTGGGTGCTACGGAGCTTCAATTCAGCTGTGTTTAGCTGTTTTAAAACAGCTAGCAAATTTGTCAGCTATTTGGGTAAATACAGCTAAAATAAAGGGTTTTCATTAACAAGCCATATATCACAGAAAAGCTGGTTCAATTTCTGATAATTCTGCATCAAAATAATTACATTTTGCAAGCAATTATTATTTTTAATAATGTTTTTAGCAAATTGCTTAGAAACTGGCTTGTAAAAATTGTCAAACATAGCGAAATAGCATTTCACTGGTGCCACCTAGTTAAGTTCGAAAAGCGAAAACATATTTTATGATGGTAAAACACAGATGATTGTGTTTAAAAGCAGTAACAAAGTATAACAAATAAGTTGTCATTCTTAATTTGTTAGTCAAGCGCGTTTTTCCTATTTATTTTGTGAAAAAAAAGTTTTAAATACTATTTTTCCTAGTGTGGCAACGATTGAAAATGTCAGCTGATGAATAGGAAGGGGAAGAAAAAAAACAGAAATTAGCTAAATTACATACATAAATGACCATAAACAATGCCAAAAACAATACCAAAAACAATAACAAAATCAAACGTTTCGTCCGATTTGGAATATGGGTCCAAAGAGTCTCTTAAGCGTCTTCGCTCTATGGTTTCCTTTATCGCCTGTCGCCTGCGCAGCTCATCTAGTGCAAGAAGTCTTGTACAAGGCATTTTGTTTAATTTGTTTAAAAATTTGTTAGCTATTTAGTGCCAGTTCGGGTCCAGTTCGAAATGGTTTGTGAGTTAGCTAAAAATATGAAATCGCTCGAAGTTCCGTGGCACCCAGGAAATTTTTCAGCGATTTGACAAAAAGCTGAATTCAAAATCGCCCCAGTTTGCCGTAGCACCCCTGTATATTTTTTCAGTCATTTGAAAATAGGCCAATTTACACGTGGTTGCATGTAAAGTGCCATATAGAATAACGCATTTCCAGGCTGAAATTTTTTGTTTTAATGTCATACTTACCTCCTTATTATTATAATTATCTTATATAATACATATATTCATATAAAATATTAATTTTTGAAAATTAAACAAAATTTTGAAAATTTATTTTATATTTTTTTGTAGCACAAAGGTCACACTGGGTGAAATTCACCCAGAGAGGAAGTTGTGACAATGAATTTTCGAGCACTGAAGCTGAAACTTGGCGTGCGCTTAGAGGTTTCGCACAAGTTTTTTCCCCCCTTCTCCCAAGCCCCCACCTCTTTCCATTTTCGAATGCCGGACCGTCGAAAAATCGCGCTGGGTGAAATTCACCCAGTGTGACCTTTGAGGGTTAATTAGATCTGAACAATTTTGATCTCTAATGTACATAGGTGGTGGCTTTACAATTTTAATGGCTTGGGGTGGTTGACCCTCATCTTTTTCGAGCTCGCCAAGTATGGCAAATTTGTTTTCAGAAGTTGCCTTAGTGGTGTTGTTTAAAGTTTTCGTAAGTTTAGGCAAATTTGCTTCTTTAGCTTTTTGCGGACTGAGTTTTCTTTGTATTTGTATATACCGATCGATCCCAGTCTGTACGAGCGTAGATTGTGAGAGCTCTGCAGCAGAAGCGAGTGTTGCTCGCGATGTCAAAATCGGCCACACGTTGGTCGATGTTGAAGTTGTTGTTGTTGCAGTTGTTATTAAGGGCACCGTATTAGTGAACGCACAAGCTGATGGCATTGCGAACTCCATGACTGCGTTGGAGCAGCGCAGCTTAAGTTGGTAAATATTGCTGGCGAAAGAGACCGAGCTCTCTCAGTAGCGGGCGGCGACATTGCACTTGTTGTTGCGTTATTTGCTGTCTCCGATGAGACAATTGCTAAGTATGCATTATTTTTCGGAGACGAAGACAGTTGAAGCGAAGACAGTCGACGCGCGTCTAGCTGTTGTTGTTGTTGTTGTACACGACTTTGACTCACTGGCTTGCTGTTGGCACTTTTCAATAACGTACCCGCAGGCATTGTTATTAAGTTTAATTTATTTAAATCTTTGTATTTGTTATTAGATTTGTTAGGGAAGAGAGCCCTTGTTGTTTGGCATTGCTGCCAGCGTCTTTTCGCTATTTATTGGTGTATTTTTATTTTTAAATAAGTTAGTTTTCCCGTTCACTCGGCGGAGCGATCGGAAACACGTCTACCTCGGGTGAATGCTTGAAGCTTATTCAAGAATAAGAATAAAGTAGCTCCTCACAAATAAATGAGATGTTCCTACTATGGAGGCCTGTTACCAGATGCGTGGAGAATTCACCCGAAGCAGCGGAAGGCAAAAGATACAGCCAAATGAAGACACCGAGAACTAACGGTAAAACATAGACCTTGGGCCCGGCCATAGGGAGAAGCCGATAATCAACGGTAAAACTTGGACCTTGGACCCGTCCATAGCGAGAGGCCGAGGATTAACGGTGCCAGGCTGGAAAAGTGTGATGTCGTGCGCAAACGTCAAGCAGGACATACGGTACACCGTTGGTGTACCCGAGGAAAAGAAATCACCTAGAGTTAACGAGTGAAGAACCTAGGAAGGGAGGCCATCAGCGAACAGCAATCAACGAGTAGAAAAGAACTCAATATCAGTCGCAACTAGAACCTGTCGGTTACCAAGTGCGTTCGGTTGCGTCAGAGTAAATGAGTCATTGAAAGAGGACATACGAAACGTTAGAATCCCAGAACCGGCTATCTATCTCAAAGACAGCTTCGGCTTTGAGGTGGTCCTCGAGTCAGCGATCGATCTCAAAGACTGCTTCGGACCTGGTGCTGATGATTCAGACGGATGCAGAGTCGCGTGCATTTATGGCGTGTGCTTTGAGATTTCGAAGGCCGGCTACCTATACCCGCAAGGATCTCGAGAGCCCCAGGAAGTGCGGCAAGGCACGGCGAGAGCAGCCAGGACGAACAAAAGAAAGTCGCAAGGATCTCAATAGGAATTCGCACTTGGTGGGACGAACACACAATCTACT
Source organism: Drosophila oshimai (assembly GCA_018150695.1). Classification (NCBI taxonomy): domain Eukaryota; kingdom Metazoa; phylum Arthropoda; class Insecta; order Diptera; family Drosophilidae; genus Drosophila; species Drosophila oshimai. The sequence goes on along the minus strand of JAECWM010000300.1, from coordinate 495,120 downwards.
GATCTAGACGAACAATTCAGTTGCGTTCAGTTCGCTACAAAGAATTTTTTTTTGTGACATTTTACACAATGGAGGGCGCAGGCCCTGTTTGCAGCGTGTGTGTGTGTTTTTTTTTTTTTTTTTTTTTACATTCCTTTATTTTTTTCGCTTACAAAACTAACAACAAATGTGGTTACAAGGGCGTGAAAGATTCAAGGCATTTAAGGGGCCGTAATTGCGCGGTACCGCCGCAAGGCATTGCTTCGCGCAATGGATGGCCACCTAGACTGCCTCTTCTCTACGCTCTTTCTCTAGCGATCTCAGCGTTCGCAGAACGCTCGCTGCAAATGCTGCTGACGCCTCCCAGGCTCCCGGGTTCGACAGCATTAGGGGCCCGAGGTTTACAGATTGAAGCCTTGCTCCAGATAACTCCTCCAGCGCTCGTCTCTCGTGGCTGAACCGGTGGCACTCAAACAGAATGTGTTTAGCGTCCTCCACAATCCCTCCTCCGCACTCCGGGCATCCGTCCTCCGTGTCATGACCAAAGCGCTTTAGATAGCTTCGGAAGCAGCCGTGCCCGCTCAGCATCTGCGTAAGGTAGAAGTCTACCTGACCATGCTTTCTGTTGACCCACGGCTCGATGCTGGGAATGAGCTTGTGAGTCCAGCGCCCTTTGTTCGAGCTGTCCCAGGCATCCTGCCAGTTGTCGACGCTCTGCTTTCTGGCACGCGTCTTTGCAAGGTCCTTGGCCCTCCTGTCTACCTGGTTTCCCGGCAGCGTTGAGCGCAGCTCGTTGGCTTCCCGCACCAGTTCCCCCAGGGGGATTTGGCCCGCGGTAACAAGCGCAGCATCGTCGGAGATGGTCCTGAAGGCGCACGCTATTCTGACCGCGCAGAGACGGTACGTCGAGTTGACGCCTCGCATGTAACTGCTTACTGCCGCAGCTTCTGCCCACACCGGTGCAGCGTAGAGCAGTTGCGACTTCACTACGCTCGCAAGTAGCTTCCTTCTGTATTGCTTCGGGCCTCTGGTGTTCAACAGGATCCGGCATAGCGATCTCGTGGTCTCGCTTGCCTTTTGCTCGCATACTCTAAATGCTCACGGTAGGACAGGCGAGTGTCCAGCATGACTCCCAGGTACTTGATGGCTCGTTGGGACGCTATTGTTGTCCCTCCGACCTGGATCTGGGCCGACTCCACCTGTTTCCTGCTAGATATCAAGACAGCTTCCGTTTTGTGTGGGGCCAGTTCTAGACCCGCCACAGAGAGCCACCCTTCTACCGCTCGAATCGCCTGGTTAGCCGCCGCCTCCGCTGCGGCCACTTCCTTGGCCACCACTGCCAACGCAACGTCGTCGGCGAAACCAACAATGTTGGTGTTGCTCGGCAGATGTAGCTTTAGAACTCCGTCGTACATCGTGCTCCAGAGCAGAGGTCCTGCGGGACTCCGGCTGTGACCACGTACGTTTTAGCGCCCTCCGAAGTGTCGACTACCAGCTCTCTCCTGCTGAGGTAGCTGTGCACCGTGTTTAGAAGGTACCCTGGGATGTTGAAATTCCGCAGCGCCTCCAACGTTTTTCCCCAATCTGCCGTGTTGAAAGCATTCCGGATGTCGAGAGTGACCACGAGGCAATACTCTTTTGTGCCACCCTTCCACCAGGTACCTGCGATGGCTTCCGCGGCCATATCGGTTACCCGCGATATCGCGACATTCCTTTCCGGAAACCGAGTTGGTTGGGTGAGAGTCCTCCAGCGCTTTCCAGGGCAGCGTTCAGCCTCGTTGCTATCACCTTCTCGAATACCATGCCTATTGTATCCAGCAGGCAGATAGGTCTATACGAAGATGCTTCCCCCGCTGACTTACTTGGCTTCGAAAGAAGCAGGAGTTTTTGGCGCTTCCACCGGTCGGGGATGGTCCCTTCCAGCAGGCACTTGTTGTACAGGTCCGCTACCGCCTTTGTGTGGAGGAACAGCAGAAGCCTGGTTGCGCTGTTTGGGACCAGGTCCGGCCCCAGTGCCTTTTTGTTTTTAAGGCTCCTTGCCACCGATAGGAGTTCTGGCTCCGTGACTGGGATTACGTCTCTTCCCACTGGCCCAATCCACCGGGGAACGGAATGCGTGCGCCCCACTGGGAACAGAACTTGGACAATGGCGTCCAAAGCAGCCGGGTCCGAAGGCAATCTGTTACCTGCATTCACGCGCTTCACTACCGTCTTGTTGGCTCTTCCCCATGGGTCATACTCCAATTCGTCGCAGAGCTTGAGGTAGCATTCCCTCTTGCTAATTCTAATCGCCAGTGTGAGCGCCTTTTTTGCGACCCTGAACCGCTCGTCGCAGGCATCAAGATTTGGTGTGCCTCTCGCTCTTTGGACCTGCCTCCTTGCTCGGAGGCAAGTTCTCCGCAGGCTCGCAATCTCCTCTGTCCACCAGTACACTGGTTGGTGGTGTTTGCGAAATGTTTTCCGCTGCTGCATGCTGCGGTCGCAGGCCTCCTCCAATCTAGCTGCCATCTTGTTTGCTGCTTCTTTAGCAGTGCCCCCTTCAGTGACCGCCAGGGCCTCCAGAGCACTGGCAAAGGTCTGTGCGCTAAGAGTGTCATGTCGGTAGGCCTTTTGATGTCCGGGCGGTGCAGAATTTAGCCTTGTTGCTTCGCCCACTGAAACTAGGATGGCTTCGTGATCACTGGCCGTGTAAACCTTAGCGATTTTCCAGCGTGTGCTACGGGCTAGGGAGCTGCTCACGAACGTGAGGTCGATGACCGATCCGGCGCCGGCTCTGTTAAAGGTGTGCTGGGAGCCCTCGTTAAGCAGCACAATGTCCAACGAGGCCACTGCCCTTTCTCGGATCCGGCAGAAGGACCAGCCGATTCTGACCACTCCGTGCTTGACCGACTTCCCTTAAGGGACTGGAAGGCTGAAGACGGCCGTCTGGGTCCCAGAGTATCCAGGGCGAATACTGCGCACTTTCACCTTCCTCGGTTCGATATCGTACTGCTTCGCAAAATCAGCAGAAATCTCCGACTCCATCGCAAGTGCGTCGAGATCGCGATTCTCGAATATCGTCACCTTTGAGTCCTCCGTCATGGCTCGGACCTCTGCGGCTCCACCTAGCACCTGGGCTATGCTCTCCCTAACTGTGTCAGCGCTCTTCTCACTACCTTTGGCCACTTCAAGGAGGAGGTTGCCGTTTGTCGTCCGCCGAACCTTGTTAACACAGCTTCCCAGGTCTGCGAGCTGGTTGTCCTCCCTTCGCGTGACCATCGCCAGGATCTCGCTGTAAGTTTTCCCTTGCGCTTGGACGATGACAGCTTCGAGGCGCGCCCGCTGTGCTTTTTTTACACTGTCTTTCTTTTTGCTGACCACCTTGCTCCATTCGCTTCTTGCGTCCTCTGGTCCTACGCTGGTGCTTGCAGACAGTCGCTGTGGGTTTGCCGCTTGCTGGGCCTGCGGGGCCTTCGTAGCCGGTCTCATGGCCGCCTTCGGAGGACTTGACTGAGGGGCGTCTCTCTGCTGTTTTCTCCCGTACGGCGCCTTCTTCGCTTCCTCTGTGGATGTGCTAGGTCTACGCCGCTGGTCAGTTTGCACTGCGCAGTCCTTTTTCCACACCCTTGGGGTTTGCTGCTCCTTGTTAGCGGTGCTCTCTTTTCGGTGCGAACATTGCGGGTACACCATTACGTCCTCGACGCGCTCTTCGACGTGCCCTTGCTTTTCAGCTGCACCTGGGGCGCTCAGCCACTCTCCGATGCTGGAGTGCAGGTTCTTCATGCGGGCTAGCTTTGCTTTTGTAGCCATGGTGATGTGCCGCACTTTGTCATCGTTTACCACCTTCAAGACTTCGTCCAGGATCTTCCCCAGCTCCGACAGGTTGTCAAGGCATTATGCCTCCTTAACTGCTTTGCTTTTTTTTGGCGGCGTGTTCCTCTGGGAGTTTGGGCTAGTCTCCTTCAAGGCTCTTTTGGGAGTGAGGTTGTCCCCGTTCTCCGCTTCCTTGAGGGGCTCCAATACGCCACCCGAAGGGAGAATCGGTGACCGCATGAGCCGTGTGCTTTTCCTAAAGCCCGCCAGACCTCCTACATTATACGTATCGTTCATGTCATGGCTTGGCGCTTTGTCTTCAGTGGTGGCCAAGTCAGCCACCGCCACATCCGTGTTCTTTGGAATGTTTTTTAGGGCCTCCAGAATCCGTGCCCTATCCGTGGGTTGCCCCGCGGGTGGATTTCCACAATTGTGGCTGCCACCTGGAGTAGTTTCGTTTTGCTTTTTCGATTTTGGCCCAATGCGGGAGCTGCATTTTATACCCGCTGCCAGGTGAGTTTAACTGCCAGCCACGGTGGCTCAGACGCAGACCACCTAGCCGCCCAATATGGGACAGACGCTACGTGGGTTTTGGCATTTTATACCTGCTGCCAGGTGTGAGGCGCTGCCGGCCAGTATGGCTCCGACGCAGACCACGCAGCCGCCCACTGTGGGACAGACGCTACGTGGATTAAGACCCGGTCGGTTGCGCAGACATCTGGGGACATCCTTCGCCGGCCGGAGATTTCCCTCCGACATAGGTGCGATGGGGGGTATACCGCCCCGTCTCGGTCGCCAGAGCCCCGTTTTGGGTGTACCGCCGGAGCGGTGGGGTTGGCAGTCGGTCAGATCCGAGACCTTCAACACCATCGAGCAGCAGCCCGGAAATGTAAGCTACATCCTCGCAGCACTAGACATGTGCAACTCGTAGCAACCAGCTTCCGACAGGCAGCGATTTCCGCCCTGGTTGGGGGCGCTGTAGTGCAACTACAAGTTTTTCCAGTGTACATATTTAGTGTTAAACTATGGCCAACATTAACTTTGATCGTAAAAGGAGTCCAAACTGCTCTTGATTTGAGCCCAAACATAAACTTACTTTGAGAACAGATCGAACTCAAACAGGTCAGTTGGTAAGACCAAAATGTTCTTGATTTGAGGACAAAACAAATTCAATTTTTTTAAAATTGGATTTAAATATGTTATTGATTTAAGAGTAAAATGTTCTTAAAAATGTAACGGAATCAACTTGATTTGAGTTTTATTTTGTTCTTGCATTTTTATTCTGATATTGAGAACATTCAACTCAATCTTAGAATTTTCGTGCTTACACTGTTTTCAAGCACGAATGTTCTCAGTTTGAGTGCAATGTTCTTGGTTTTTTTCTAGGCTTTTTTTTGTTTATTTTGTGTTGTTTTGTTTTTCTTTATGTTTCTTTATAATAGCTGGCTGTACAAATTAAAATTAAATAAACAAACAAAATTTGGTAACAACGACAATGGCTTTTATGCCGTCAGTCGGTTTTTTTAGTGTAGTGTTTCTAAAAGTGTTCTAAAATAATTTTTTTGCCTGAAGATACTGGCTCTTTGAAATAAAGGATGCCAGAATCTCCAAGTTTTCCCCATTTATGCGACTGTGGAGATCTGATTCGCAGAGGGTGTCATGTTCTCTCATGTTGCAGAGGCTGCACTCCTGTGATGGGCTGCTGCTGTACGGCCTACCATTCAGAGGCAAAGTCTCACTTCTTGCTTAAAATATGTGTTTTATATATTCTCCTCTGTGTTGTCCGTGAAAGTAGTTTTTTTTTCAAACAAATTGTGTTGAAGATTTTTATACATACTCCGCGACACGCTGTTTTTGGCCTTAGTTACAAACTTTTCCCATTCTATGTCGTGGTACCTGTTTATTATTTCAGCATGAGTCCTGCTCTACGAACTTGCATTATCAAGGTTAAATGGGCCGTTGCATTCGGTTGCCATATTTGTCCATCGTTTCTTTCACAAAGAGCCTTAGCGATTTTTTCGGTAATCTGCTATTTGGCATATGCATAACCTTTTTGATGTAGTTAAAATTCTGCTGAACTGTATATGAAAATATACTTGGCAGTGCAATTTCAACAAAAATTGCATGGTCGGGAGTATTTTGCGGCAGTCGAAATATATTTTTTATGAAAAAAGTTAGCACTCGTTCTGCGTCTTCATATCTCTGATTTCCCCACACCTCTGCAGAGTAGCACATGATTGTTTTGACCGTCGCCTGAAACAGACTGCATTTGGCACTCATTTTAACGTTTTTTCTGCCTAAAAAGTTTTTTCAAGTGGCATTCGTTGCTGTTTTTGCATCCGTGAGCTTGACTTTTATGTCACTCCACCTGGTAGAAAGTCGACGATGTCGTCCACAAAGAGGGGAAAAGAGGAGAGGGCTGAGAAGGTAGCCTTGTTTAACTCCAATGTTGATATCGAACCAATGTAACGATCTTGCCGGGGTAGCTTAGCCTCGTCCAGGATCCGCTGCAACAAATTTATATTTGTCGGCGCTGCGCCAAATAAGAACACCAGGGGTTGTAGGTTTTTAGCAATATAAATTGATATATTATACCGCTTCCGGGTCTTTTTCACCTTCTTTTCACACCACACCTAACTTAACCGGGGCACAATACGCCCTCTCTCTAACAATATTTACAAGCCCGACTCGCCGGCCACGCCGGCTAGGTGATCACGCCGCGCTTACGCTCTGCTAAACACTCTGGGCTACACGCCCTCGGAACTCCTGCTAAGCTCACGCTCCGCCAGATACTCCGGGCTACACGCACACAGATTCTCCGGTTAAGCTCACGCTCCGCTAGATTTACACTCCGGGCTACACGCACTCGGAAACTACCTCTACCTAACGCGCTGGCTATTCACCGTCGCCTGGGCACTTAAATAACTTAGTGTAAGTAGGCTGTACGCCTGCTAAGACTGGACTGGGTTTTCTCTGATCAAAGGGAATCCTCCCGACTGACTTACTGTGCTTGTGCTGCTAAGAACTGCTCTGTCCTGTGTTCTGCTGTAGTGATCCTTGGCTCGTTTCCCAAGAATTCACTGTTCCTCGCGCTTAACACTGCTTCTGACACTTGTTCCTGTAACTCGCACTTGACACTGACACCCCGATCACTTCTCACTCCACTATCCACTTAACAGCCCTTGTGTACTCCTGTAGTGATCCTTGGCTCGTTTCCCAAGGAAGCACTATCTCTCGCCCTTGCACTGGTCACTGTCAACGCCCCTGTAAAGTCCTGTAGTGATCCTTGGCTCGTTTCCCAAGGATGCATTATCCCTCGCGCTAATACGGGCCACTGCCTACCACGGCACTTGTCCCCTAACGCTCAGGTCACCTCGCACTCAACTATCAACTTCACAGCCCCCGACTGCAGTTCTACCCCGCTCTTTTATACCCCTTTAACATTGCTGCTACTTCTATTCAGCCGTCCTCTCTGCATTCAGCAAGTCCTCTCTCCCGCCAAAACTTCTTGTGCAGCGCGTCCGTCTCCCGCTCTGCTCTAACTGTCCGCCTACAGCGGCTCTGCTCTCATTCAGCAGCCCGCTCTCTCGATCAACACTCTCTGTTCAGCGCGTCCCGTTACGTTCTGACTGCCCGCTATGTCAAAAGATCTCACTCAATTCTCTTATAATGCGTTCCCGTTTCCACTCAACCTTTCCTACTGCGTTTTGTAAGGGATCTTATCGATTCCTTACACTCCCCTCCTTCTTCGGTTAACAAAAAAAAATAATAAAAAAAAACTCCCCAACTCTTTCCTAACTCTTCGGCCGTCCCCCCATTCAAATTTCGTCAGTTTCCCGCCTAAAGTTCCCACTAGCTCAGTCTGGTTCGATTGTAAACTCGGTGATCTGGAACTGGTTCCTTTGGAACCAGCTGATCGCGCGGTCCACCACCAGCCGATTCTCCCACCACCTGCATTGTTTACGTTTTTTAATTTTTAACCAAAACAGAAGATATCTGTTTTTCTTTTAAAAAACACAAAAATGCAGACCATGGCAGGTTTTCCCCCTCCTCTTTCTCTCCGCTGCCTCTACTACCCTGTCCTAGCCTGTCATTACCAAAACCTATCCAGTCCACATCCATTCACTTTGCCTATGTTTACATATTTACTTAGCCTAACTTATCCTGACTTTTCCTACGGTCGCCTCCGCTTCGTCGCTGATGTACGGCCGCTCCACCTGCTGTCCGCCGTGTGTGAACTGCTGCTGGTACACCCTGGGGTCCATGGGACGCTGGCCTGGCGGGTACCCCAGCTCGTCCCGCTGTGGATACTGCTGCTTGGATACTGCTGCTGCTGCTGCTGTTGATGGTGCTGTGCCTGCTGTGGAGATGGCTGCTGTGGCTGATTTGGATGCGTTCGTGGGTGCGAACACTGATACTGCTGCTGATGATGCTGTGAAAACTGCTGCTGCGGCTGCGCCTGTGACTGCCACTGTGTTTGCCGTTGCTGTGAGACCCACGCCTCCACTTCGTCGTCCAATCTCGCCTTTCTACCTGCCCCCACTGCCTCTGCCGGCCCATTCGGGACCCTACCAAGCTGTCTCGAGCCCTCAAACCAAACTTCCTGCGAAAATTCGTCTACGTTCCCTGTCACTGTGCGGCCGAACGCCTGGCTATACGCTATTAGTTCTTGACTTTTACCTGCTGTATCTAGGTGGCACTCGCCATGGTGGATTTTTATGGGTGGGACAATATATATAATATATCTAACTCTGGTGATTCTTATAGGCACAGCTACCTGTACGGGCGCCAGTTGTAACGATCTTGCCGGGGTAGCTTAGCCTCGTCCAGGATCCGCTGCAACAAATTTATATTTGTCGGCGCTGCGCCAAATAAGAACACCAGGGGTTGTAGGTTTTTAGCAATATAAATTGATATATTATACCGCTTCCGGGTCTTTTTCACCTTCTTTTCACACCACACCTAACTTAACCGGGGCACAATACGCCCTCTCTCTAACAATATTTACAAGCCCGACTCGCCGGCCACGCCGGCTAGGTGATCACGCCGCGCTTACGCTCTGCTAAACACTCTGGGCTACACGCCCTCGGAACTCCTGCTAAGCTCACGCTCCGCCAGATACTCCGGGCTACACGCACACAGATTCTCCGGTTAAGCTCACGCTCCGCTAGATTTACCCTTTGGGCTACACGCCCTCGGAACTCCTGCTAAGCTCACGCTCCGCCAGATACTCCGGGCTACACGCACACAGATTCTCCGGTTAAGCTCACGCTCCGCTAGATTTACACTCCGGGCTACACGCACTCGGAACTCCTGCTAAGCTCACGCTCCGCCAGATACTCCGGGCTACACGCACACAGATTCTCCGGTTAAGCTCAGGCTCCGCTAGATTTACACTCCGGGCTACACGCACTCGGAAACTACCTCTACCTAACGCGCTGGCTATTCACCGTCGCCTGGGCACTTAAATAACTTAGTGTAAGTAGGCTGTACGCCTGCTAAGACTGGACTGGGTTTTCTCTGATCAAAGGGAATCCTCCCGACTGACTTACTGTGATTGTGCTGCTAAGAACTGCTCTGTCCTGTGTTCTGCTGTAGTGATCCTTGGCTCGTTTCCCAAGAATTCACTGTTCCTCGCGCTTAACACTGCTTCTGACACTTGTTCCTGTAACTCGCACTTGACACTGACACCCCGATCACTTCTCACTCCACTATCCACTTAACAGCCCTTGTGTACTCCTGTAGTGATCCTTGGCTCGTTTCCCAAGGAAGCACTATCTCTCGCCCTTGCACTGGTCACTGTCAACGCCCCTGTAAAGTCCTGTAGTGATCCTTGGCTCGTTTCCCAAGGATGCATTATCCCTCGCGCTAATACGGGCCACTGCCTACCACGGCACTTGTCCCCTAACGCTCAGGTCACCTCGCACTCAACTATCAACTTCACAGCCCCCGACTGCAGTTCTACCCCGCTCTTTTATACCCCTTTAACATTGCTGCTACTTCTATTCAGCCGTCCTCTCTGCATTCAGCAAGTCCTCTCTCCCGCCAAAACTTCTTGTGCAGCGCGTCCGTCTCCCGCTCTGCTCTAACTGTCCGCCTACAGCGGCTCTGCTCTCATTCAGCAGCCCGCTCTCTCGATCAACACTCTCTGTTCAGCGCGTCCCGTTACGTTCTGACTGCCCGCTATGTCAAAAGATCTCACTCAATTCTCTTATAATGCGTTCCCGTTTCCACTCAACCTTTCCTACTGCGTTTTGTAAGGGATCTTATCGATTCCTTACACCAATCAGAAAGTTCTGATCCACCCCATACACTTGCCTTTTTTTGCATATAGTTACGAAACTACACAGGGCAACAAAATCGATATTTTTGAAAAATCCGCGGTAGAGCGAAGAATAGAAACTACATGCATGTTGGCCGACATTTTCAGTTATGTTGCCTACGCGAAAGAAGTTGACGTGATATTTTTGGCTGGATTATACACTCGAAACACCACTGCACAGATCAAAAATTTTCCCCGGCCTTAGCATTTGTCCAGGCCTTTAAAAAAAAATACCTAGAATGGTAGAAATTTTTTTTACCTTGAGTCTGTATCCATGTGCTACTTTTTTATTCGTCGCTATACCGCTGAACCTATAGGTGATGGAAAATAATTTTGTATGGGACTTGAACTCATGAGAACCCAAGTGTTATGGAAAAGTACAAATGATCTGTGGATTTTTTTTTAGTGTTGCCCTGTGCCATTTATCCTGACGACTACTAAAATGTTATATTTTTTATGAGTAACAATGTTCTTAAGGCCAAAACTAAAATAAAAACCGTGATTTTCGAATTTTGACTGAAAGGTCGCCATTTATTTACTTTTTTTTAATCTCTCTTGATTCTAGTCTACTAGATATGAATGTAAACTAGTAAATAAGTTTGGTTTTGTGAATTTCTGGCTGACGGAAGTGGCTGAATCGGAGGCACCGCAAGCCCTTTTAAACAGAGATGCCCAAATGCTGCTTATGACAGAGCAACTTACCAATACGCACAAATAAATACAAAAATACATAGACATTCGGCTAAGCGAGCTAACTGTAAAGCCTTTGAAAGTGTTGTTGCTCAGTTCAGCGAATGCGCGGAGAACAGAAGAAAATGAAAATTTGTTCTTGTATTCTGCCTTGTCGATGAATGAGCCATGTGCATGTCGCGAATGGCTCGTCCTATACCCCGAGCAATTACAAAAACAAAAGAGCACGCAGAGCTATGGACTGGGCATCCCTGCTTTAAAATATAAAGCATCTACTTTGTCGCCCTCTACAGTTCACAAACGACGATTAAAAAATTATAGTTTAAGGATGTTCTTGAGAGTTTTAAAAAAGGTTTTTAAGTTTTAGAGTAAGATAGCTGTGTAAAAAAATTGAACATGTATTTTTTGGCGCAAGTATGCCCTTAAGTTTTCCTTGGGCTATGCGTCGCATGCATCTGCAATATGTATGTTTTTCGTAAAAGAAGCAACAATGAGCAAAAATGGTAAGTTCTATGACAACAAAGACACTTTTGTAAATAATTTCCCGTTCTGACTCTTTTGCAAGTCTGTGCTAATGATAAGTTATACTCCACAAAACAGAAACACATTTGCTAGTTCAACTAGTAAAGATACCCATGTAAAACTATGGGCCATTCTCAAAAATGTATTTAAAAAGTAAATAGATTTATGCAACAAAATGCGCTGGTGGGCTTATAAAGATTCCGTATTTAAGTCGACCTAAAAAATTAGATAAGTACGATTTTTCCAATTTTCCACTCCATTTCATACAGCTATTTCCTGAAAAAAGTCTAGTTTTCTCATACCTGTTTCTAGTTTCAAGTACATTTTTTTTCAAACAAAGACATCAAAGTCTACACCAAAAGCTTCACCTATGTACTAGTGGTCCCGACAGACTTCGTCCTGTCAAACAGTATTGTAATGTCACAGTTTATTGTTACTACCTTATTTTACGGTTGGCACAAAAAATTCTCCTGAAAGTAAGGCATCGCTTCATTGTAATTTCTCTCCTAGCTCGTTATCCTTCTGTTCTTTCTCTCTTAGCTTCTTATCTCTTTGTTCTATCTCTCTTAGCTCCTTTTACCCTTTTTCTTTCTCTCTAAGCTCCTTCTTTCTTTGTTCTTTCTCTTTTAGCTTATTCTTTCTTTGTTCTCCCTCTCTCTTGGCTGCTTCTCTCTTTGTTCTTTCTTTATTAGCTCCTTCTCCCTTTGTTATTTCTCTATTAGCTCCTTTTCCCTTTTTTCCGATTATCCGACAGTTTTTTGAGTATGCGATAGTTTTTCTTAGTATAAAGTGCAAATACACTCATTGACGTTAGAAACACACCAACATTGCTTAATCACCAACATAACTCAATAATGCTCGAATTGACTCTTTGTTTCACTTAGAAAACGTTTGTATGGGAAAAAGAAAAGGGCTTTTCTATGGGGTTCCCAGAAATTGATTTGAACTTTTCTCTCCGTAAGAATCATTTTTGAACCATAACGAACGAAAACGAGAATTTGCCAAATTGTATCCGATAGTTTTTCTTTGTATAAAGTGCAAATACACTCTTTGACGTTTGTATAAAGTGCAAATACACTCTTTGACGTTAGAAACATATTCATAATTTCCCGCAAAAATACACATTCATTTGGCAAGCTCCTGCAAACACACATAATTTACATAGGGGAGACCGGGGCTAGTTGGTCCCTGGGCAAGTAGAAAAAATGAATTTTTAATTACTTCAAATGTGCACTGTGAATACCAACTCACACAAAAAGTTTCATTGAAATGGTACCGTTATTTCAACGAGTATGAAAGATTTTCTGTTTTTTATAGTTAATTTGTACTATTAAACATCTCTAAGTTTGTGTTTTTTCCACGATTTAATGTTGTTTTTTCTCAAAGGTAAGTTCACCATTATTACATGTATCTTTAAGCTATAAAAATAGCCCAAACTTTAATTTGTTAGTTACTTGAGTATTAGTTATGTAACAATATAGCTTGGAAAAAGCAACAGGGCTAGTTGAAACTTTTCAATGGGGTTAGTTGGCCCCCTAGATTTATTCCTTGGCGTGTGCCAATCAATTAATTTTGTGTGAACAAACCAAAATTTATACCGAATCACAATAATTACCCTCTTTTACAAAAAGAAACAAATAGAGGAACCGAAGAACCCGTAATGAAATTTATAGTTTTATCCCTTATCAACGTAGTAATGACTATTACTGATCAAAATACAGTCATAAAAACGATTTATCCAAAGAAAAAGTCTTTTTTTTAAAGGGCCCAACTTGCGCCACACAAGGTTCCAACTTACCCCGTACCTGGGGCAAGTTGGCACCTTTGACCACACCCTACAAAATGCTCTGCCACTCTTGAAGGTCAGCTTAGATTGGTTTGAAAAAAATCATGAATGTAGCTGAATGTTCATCTGATACTTTGGTGCTTACCATTTTTTTTAACATACGCCATTAAGCCAGAAAAAAACCATAAGTCAAAAAGGTGCCAACTAGCCCCGGTCTCCCCTACTAAGACGTTTTTGTTCATTTCTTATCCTCATATTCCAATTCATATAAGACTCCTCGTCCGTGTACCGCCAAGACATTGAAAAGCGAGGTACTAAGTACTACCGCTGCCGAGTCTCCGAGGACATCCAGTTCAGCTCTAAAAAGCACCTTCGAGCGGTACTTATCAATAAGTATTGCTCCAACGGCTTGGCGCATCAACACTCCGAGTGGAGAAGCCTCAGCGGAGACGTGTACAATAAGTGTAGACAGGAGCAGAGAGTGTCACTTGCACGAGATGTCTTCTTCGCGCTCCTTTTTGTCGTCAATTGATGTCAGACTCCCGGTCTGCTTCGCCATCTGCAACTGCAAGGCACTCGCGTACACCTGTACGACGTCCAGCAGCTTTAGCGTCAGCGCCATCGGCATTACTGCAGCATTCTAATATCTGGTGCTCGGTTCTGGGGCCATCCCTTTCGAGACGGGCGCAACGATCGACCCGTGTACTTCCGTCAGCATTATCGATAGCTCCTTAGCAGCTGCTTTTAAGTTGCCAACGACCACCGTTAGAGGCGACCACCCGGCCAAGGTCGGGCGATTTCCAGCCCGACGTTCTCCTTAAGATTAGCCCCAGTTTGGGGATCCGCACCCCTATCCGTGCGTTGAGCGCTGACGTGCGAGCCAAGTTCCATTGCCCGGCAACAGTCTCCTTGGTGTTGGGTTCCGACGTGTACCAAGACGAGATCCGACCCGGTTTCCTTAATCTACAAGATGGGCTGCCTGTCGCACAGAGCACGGTGTTTGGGTGGATCGTGTCTGGAGCATGCAGACACTCGTGGGCCCAAATGTCCAATCTTAACTCCTAAAGACCTTTTGCTGCGCTCGCCCCCACAAGGGGAGAATTTTCGCGCCAAAGCGGCGCTTAAACTTCGCATCTCGCTCGTTGGCGCTGTTAGGCGTCTCCACTCCGTCTTCGGGGTATTCATCCCCAAAGTACTGCTAATTTTAAGCAACCTCTATTACAATGGATCTTTACCTCATTACTAACACAGAAGACAGCATAGCGTCTTTGCTCTATAGTAAACCTGGACATAAAAACCTACGAACACAGTAAGATCGGAAGGAGTATGTTTGTCAAAACAGACTACATAGCCCCAACGATCAACTTTGACCAAAAGCCAGCATTCCTGGAGCCAAATGCTTCGCGCTCAGGGGCGGCGCAAGACACAATGAACCTGTACACAGACGGTTTAAAAATGGCGGAAGGAGTCGAAGCAGCGCGTAAGTAAGCGCAAGACGGCCATCACAATCCTTAATCTTTTTGTAGCCACGTACGTCATTTTTTAGTCAAGTAAGAGTATTTTTGTAGCCATTTAAGCATATTTTTGTAGCCATGTAAGCCGATTACACATCGACATTAACCATATTTTTAATAACACCACACAATGCCGGCACAGCATGGGCGCAAAGTAATCGACAAGAAGTTTTGTCACACACCGCTTAAAAAATTTACAATGAGCCAGACAATTTGGTTTTGTCATATCGAAACATATGGAATCTATACAAAAATTTTTTTTCACTACTATATTGCCAATTTTAAAATCAAGGCAATCTAAACACACACTAATATTGGAGTTAAAAATTCCCAATGGACCACAACATGCCATGACTTTTAAAATGGAAAATAAATAAACACAAAACCAATAAATATTAACAAAATAAACAAATAAAAATTACTATTCAAAAGGACAAATATTCAAGCAGGAAATAATTTTGTTCAACGAAATACTTTTTCTAAACATAATCAAACCAACACACTTCTATCCTAAAAAAAATTAGCAACCAATGCAGGAAGCAACGTGAATTTCAAACTGTTTCCCTGTGTTATTAGATGTTTAGATTTTTTATAGCCAGATAAGCCAACACTGCCATGAAGGCAAAGTCAGCTAAATCCAAATATAATCTATAATAGAGTAGCCGCCGTTGGCAAACTTCCTCACCCAAACACGACCGAGCGCCTCTGCAGCCTCTGTTGGGGGTCATCATTGTAAACGTGATTACGTAATATATGGACAGCCCCTAACATAAATATTGTTTTGTTGAAAAAATAAGACTGATATCCAACACGGATTCATAGGTAAACAGGTTTTTAAAATCTTCGTACAATTTCATTTAAATTTATTTAACCCTATTTTATTGGAGGAATGACCTATAAAATCTAAAACTTTTTTCTGTTAACTAGTCTTAAAGTAAAGAATGGACATTCATGATTCTTCTAGGGCAGTGCTGGGCACAGCCCTGACTCGCGAGTCTGTGAATTTCTCTGCCGGAGCTCTGCCAAATACACTGTACACCGACACTGTTGTTTGCGTGTGTGTGCGTTTGTGTGCGTCAGCAAGCGCGAACGAAAATTAAATCGGTTGCTGGGTGTATGGAAGTTTTACATGTCATTGTGTAAGTGCCCAGCACTGCTCTAGGGTCAGGTCGCGTCTATGTCAAAGAATTTAGGGTGATTTTTTTGATTTGGAAAAAAAACTTTACAAATGTGTAGCACTGTCCTCGCATTTATCAGTTTTTCAAAATACCGCGTTGTTTTCGAAATTTTTAAATTTAAAGTTTACAAAACTATTTTTTAGGCTTTTGGTAGGGTAACTGTCCTAACTGATAATGTCCCAGTGACTGATATACCTGGCGGAAAATGCTACAATTTTTAAACTCGCGAGTTCCCGGGACAAGTATATAAGTCCCTGGGACAAAGCACTATGATGAAGCATTTATTTTTATGGGAAACAAATTTAAACATATTTCTACCCGATTTTAGTCCGATCATTTTCCTATTATTTTCTTATAACATAAAAACTTAACTTATCTTAGCAATTTTTCTTTAATTTGATTAAATTGTTTGTTTAACCTGCCAGGTTAAACCTGGTTTCTCAACCGGTTAAAATCCTGTTCTCTCACTATTTTCTTCTTTTAGAATGACAAATTATGATGTATGTTTTTTTACAAAGTACAGTTAACATGTTGAACTACCTGAAAAAAAAGAAACTATCAAGTCGCAGTTAAAAGTATAGAAAACAACACAAATAAAGCGATGGAAAATTTGTAGAGTGCAACACGTAGCGAACGACACAATGCGTTCATTGTGATTGCTAAAAAACCATAAACTTTTTTGACTTTAAAAAGGTTTAAATGCGTTCTATCATTCACAGCTTTCTTTAGATATTGCGTTTTGTACGTTTTTTATGCATCATTCGCTAAAAATTGCAAAAGAAATGGAAAATTAAAAAGTTACTTCCATTTTGTGTTGCGTGCAAGACAACACATTATGAGCGATTATTTCGCAAAAAGTAACTAAAACGATATTATGCTTTATGTAGTTTTAAACTACACTTTAATACCTCTAAGCTTAATACTATTTGTTGTTGTAATTGTTTATTGTTTACTATATACTTTTCAAAAACTTAAAAAAATTTTTAATTTTCGTTTTCAAAACAAAACTACGTGCAACACGCGAGATTAACCCATATGTTTTTCAAATTACTCTTTTGTCTATGCATTACTTTTGACAAATATAATGCTAATGAAAATTCAATTCATACTTTTGAGAAAAGTAATGCTAATGAAAAATCAATTCGTTACTTTTGAGAAAAGTAATGCTAGTGAAATATATTTCATTACTTTTGAGAAAAGTAATGCTAGTGAAAAATATTTCATTACTTTTGAGAAAAAGTAATGCCAATGAAATTTTTTTCATTACCATTAATAATGATAATGAAAAAATTTTCATTAAAAATTTCATTAAATATTTTTTTTGACAAGTATTGCAACCGCAAACCATGTCTTCATCCAAAGAGGCCTGAAGATTTCGCGGTTTGATTTTTTTTAAATTTTTTTTGCATTAGTTACAAGTTTATTCTTTACATACAAAACTTCTTGGTGGTAGTTCTTCAGAATTCGCGGTCCATGGAGGAACATTCTTTTTTAACGTTTTTTTGGGGGTATTGACCATTCTGAACCAATGTGACCATCTTGAGCCATTGTGACCTGAAGATTTCGCGTATTGATTTCGATCATTTTATTTGGCATTAAAATTAAAACGATTTTCTAATAAGGCAACAGCCAAAGGAAATCTGAAATATAAACCGTAGTGTTGATCTCAAAAAATGTTAATTTCGAGTCCAATTTTTTTTAGTGGACGGTGGTTACCTACTTCATTTTCAATTATCAATAGAGAAAAGAGTAATTTGAAAAACATATGGGCTAATCTCGCGTGTTGCACAAAGTTTTGTTTTGAAAACAAAAATTAAAAATTTTTTTAAGTTTCTGA